>ML994654.1:384216-832072 GCA_010093925.1 Zopfia rhizophila CBS 207.26
TATTTATTTATTTATTTATTTATTTATTTATTTATTTATTTATTTATTTATTTATTTATTTATTTATTTATTTATTTATTTATTTATTTATTTATAGTAAGCTATTAAAAATAGTTTTCTACTTCTAACTTTTTTATAAACGTTTTTTAAAATATTAATATAAATAGTTTATTTTTATTTATAATAAACTTTTATAGTAATCTATATTTTACTATAAGTATTTTTATAATTTTATTTACTAACTTATTTATGTCTAGCTTTTTATAAATTAGTTTAAAGTATATATACTTTATTAGTTAGTTTATAATTACTAATATAGTATTATACTAGTATTTTTTATATATTATTAATAATAGTAGCATTATAATAAAATTTATTATAACTAATTTCTATAATTTATTAGTTAAAGAAATTAGTTACATTAGTTTATATTTTTTTTTATATCTTAATACCTTATTTTTTCTATAGTTTATATATTTAGCTAAAGTTGTACAAACGTTTTTTTAAATACTAAAAATTATAAAAGTTTTTATTAATTTATTTTATAGTTTTTTTTTTAATTTTTTAGTATTTATATATTTCTACTAAGTGTTAATTTTTAATTAACATAGTTTATAAATTATTAAATACGTAAATAGTTTTGTTTTCATGCTATTTAAAATATTTTTAGTTGAATTATTTAATTTTTTTTAAGTATTTTTTAAAATAACTATTATTTTAATATTTAAATACATATAGCTAGTAATCTATTTTCTTATATTTTAAGTATTAAGTTATAAATTTCTAGTATATTTTTTATAAAATTAGCTTATTAGCTAAATATATTACTTACTTTATTTTTTTTATAAAGCATTTTATAATTAAAAGTTACTAGAAGTTTTAACTATTAAACTTATTACTAATTTAAATATTTTATTATTATAAAAGTTGTTAGATTTTTATAGGTAAAATACATAATAATTTAGTATTTTACTTTTTTTAAATAGATATTCTATTTCTTAAATACTTAAATAATAGCTAGTAGTTTTTTATTACATATATTATAATTTAACTTAGTAATTATAAGCTTATATAATATAAAGTTTACTAGGTATAGCTTTTTATTTTTTTACTTTTATAATAAAATTACTTTAATTACTTTATTTAATATGTTTATATAATTTTTATAAATAGCTTAAAATTAAATATTTTTAATATTAGTAGTTTTATAAATTACTTTTTAAGCTCTTTAAATACCTAATTTTTTTTTTATAGTTTTTACTTAAAAAGTTAATTCTTTTTAAGAATTTTATTAAAAGTGTTGTAATTTTTAAATCTTTTTTATAAATTATTAGTACAATTTTATAAAATTTAAAAAAAAATTAAACTTTTTTGTATTTATTAAAGTAAGCTAAAATAAGATTTTTTATACCTTATTAAAGTTAACTATAATTTTGTTTCTAAATATAATATAATTTAGAAAATTTACTTTTATTTTATAGAATACACATTTTTTTTATTTAAATATAAAGTTTGTATTTTTTAATTTTTTTTAATATCTTTTTTATATGTTTTATGTATTACTCTAGTATTTTATTAATATATACTAATATGTTATTTAAGTATACCATAATAAACACGTTTATATATTCTTATAGTATATAGTTAATAATTGTTTAAAACATTACTAGTGTGTTTATAAATTTAAATAGTATAACTAAATATTTAAATAATTTATATTTTATTATAAAAGTTGTTATTTATTTATAACCTTTTGTTATTTTAATTTAATAGTATCTATTCTTAATATTAAATAAACTAAATTATTTAACTTTTTATAATTTATTTATAAACTTTATTATTATATTATTAAGATGTTAATATTTAATACAAAGTTATATTTCTTTTTATAAGTATAAAAACTATAGGTAATACTATTTTACTTTTACTTACTTTAATGTATTTTTTTTCTAATTATTTTTAATATATTGTTGTACCTTTTTTTATTAATAAATTAAAAGTTAATATAATAGTTTTAGTTTTAAATTAGTTTTAAATTTTAGTTCTATTTTATAGTTTTATTTTTTGTATTCTAATGACTTATTCTTGGTTTTTTTAAAAAACTATCTTTTAAATTTTATTTGGTATTTTTTTAGTACTTTAAAAACGTTTTTACTAATTACATTCTTTTTTACTTATATACTTATTTTTAATAGTAAATAGTATTTACTATAAGTAGTTTTTTACTAATATTTTATAGTTTTATTCTTTTAATTTATAATAGAATTTTAGCATACTAACTAGTTGTAGTTTAGTATAAAATTTTTGCTATTTAAATTTATTATTTTAATATAGTAATTATTTAAGTAACTTACTACTTTAATAGTTATATTTTTTATTTTAAAGCTAATTATTTTTCTACTAAATATTATTAAGCTATTATTAACATGTTTTATTTTTATAAGTTTATTTAAAACTTTATATAAACTATATTAGCTTTTAACTTATTTATTTAATATTAATAATTTACTAGCTTTACTATTTATAAGTACTAGAATATTTTTATTATTAATATATATATTTATATATAGTTTGTTATTATTAATATATGTTTATTATATAATTATGTCATATTGAAATTTTAACTACTATAAGAAATAAACGCGTAAATTAGCTTCTTACTATTAAATATACCTTAAAAAACTTAGCCTAGACGCTTTACGGAGTCGTGATGATATTATTATAGTATAGAGACTAGCTACTAGACCTCTAGGAACTAGCTCTAAAGCTATAAATTTAATTTATACTATTATAAATAACGTCTAGCAGCTATATAGCTAGTTTATAGAAAGAAACTAATTAAATTAATATCTTTATTTCTAGTTATGGTATTGCTTTAGTTTGTAAAGTATAGTAATAACTTTATATAGCTCTCCCCTAATCATATTCTAACCTAGCTAAAGATTATAAAAGTATTTAGAAATATTTTTCTACTATTAAAAACTACTTTCATGCTCTTATTTTTTAGACTATAATTTTAAAAATAAGCTATAGTCTCTTTTTCTATGTTACTATAGTAGCTAATAATATTATTTTAATTATTATTATATTTACACATAAAGCTGTTCTAATTTACCTATATTATAAAGTTATTATTTTCTAAACTGTTGTCTCTACATAAAATTGTGGAAAACCTATAATTAAAATTATCTAAGCTATAAACGCGTAGAGGGGATTAAACATAATAGATAGAATCTTTATAAATTATAAACTTTCTAGTAAAGACTTTATGCTAACTATAGATACTAAAATAAGAAAAAAATAACTAAAGAAAGACTATAACTAGCTTTATAAGGTTTATATAGAGGTAAAACTTATTTATAAAAAATTTACAGTTATCACATACGGCCTCTGGCTATTTGTAATTAACTATTTAAATTAAAAAATAGCTATCTAGAGACTCTATAGCTAGAACTAATATATCTAGAACTAAATTAAAATCCTTAAAGTAAAATAGCTTATAAAAGTAATTTAAAAATAGAAAATTATTTTTTTTCTAATTATTAACCTTACTAGCCCGGAATAAGCTAACTTCTTAATAGATAAAGGCCTATTTTTTTATAGTAAATTACTTTCGTGTGGGTTCTACTATAGAGACTATAAAATAACCTTATACTTTAACTACTAAAAATATAGCCATACTACTAGATTTTATAGGGTAGTAAAGAAATATAGATTTTATATAAGCTTAAGACACTTAAACCATAAATATAGCCTCTATAACTAGAAAGATAAAGCTTATTATATAAATTATAGAAAAAACTACCTAGTATAAATAGTAGCCTATAATTTATAGTAAAAGAAAGCAGAAAAAGCTAAGTAAGCTTATATAAATAAACTTTAAAAATTTATTATTATAATTTAAAGACTTATTATGTTTACTTATAGCTGTTTAGTAAACTACTTATAATAACTAACTAAATAAAACTAGAATAGAAAAAACATAAAAGGCATTAAAATCACACTTTTTTAGAATAGTAGAAAGTAAAATAGGGCAGAAGCAGGTTTACTAATACTATTTTTAAAAAGGTATAGTCCTAAGTAACCCCTAAACAGGCCTATAAAAAGTCTAGGTAATTAAAATATTACTAAATTTCTCTTTATAAACCCCCCTTAATAAATACACTACGTATTACCTAATATAACGTATGGAAAAGTAAAGATAAAATTATAATCCTACTAGTTTATAATTTTAAAAATTAATAAGATATTATTACTATTTAGAAGTTATAGTAGAATAAACGTATATATGCTATCTACTATTTTATAAAGTACTTATTTTAGCTAGTATATTTTCTATCTTTCTATAATAAAGCCTGCTTTCTTATTAGTAAATAACTTTTACTAGATATATAATTAGTAAAACACTACAGGCCGGATTTCTCTACTTTTATAGTTTATATTAAGTAGTAAATATTTTATATCTATAATATTTACTTAAAGCCCTCTAGTAAAAACTAGTGTAATTTAAAGTTTTTTATTTTTAACCTTTAAGAGTAACTTACAGAGCCTGGTGAATATTTTCTTTTAAAAAACTTTAACTTATACTATCTACTTTAGGGCGGTATAAGATACCTAATATAGTATAAAATAATAAATAATTTTATTTAAACTATTATAAATATAAACTTTAGTTTTCTAACTCTACTAGAAACTATTACGTGGTTTATATAAGACTTTATTAGTATAATTAACCTTACTTTTACTACCCCAGGCATTTAAGAAAAGCTTATTAAATATAATATTAATAAAAGCCTTTATTACGGATTAGACTACTTATTTATTTTATTTCTTTTTAAAGTTATAGGCTGCTGTGAACCTCTAAGCTGGTTAACAAAAGCCTATAACTAAAGAAAAATAGATATTAAAGAGATTTCTAGTAGTATATAATATTTTCTTAGCCTATAAGAAAACCTTAGCACTTTAGAAGTAATTAACTAATATATAAAATACCTCTAGGCCTTTCTAGTTAACCTTGTTTAGTATATTATACCGTTATAAAAAGCGAAACCAGATTTTAGCTATCCGTAGTAGACTTAAGAAGTTATAGAGATAGTAAAGTAGTAAAGAATAGCCTAAAAACGCCGTAAATCTACAGAAATACTCTATAAGCTAGTATAAATAAAGAAAAGAACTATTTATAATGCTAAAAGATAGTACTTTTAAGATTAAATCTATAAAATAGTAGTTAAAAGAGATAGTATCTAAAAGCTAGTAGCATAAATAAAAAACTATAGTTATGTTTTTTCTAAACCCTTTATTTTTTTTTTACTATAAACTTAAAATAGGACGGCCTAGAGCTATAAAGAGAAAATAAATATTCTATAGAAATAGTTTTTTCTAATAGAGCTAAATATAGATTTTTTAGATATTATAGAATTTATATACTCTCTGTAGTTAAATAGCTTCTAGAAATTACTTTAGAAACTATTAGAAAAGTAATAGCTAAGTAGTAGGCATTTAGTATACTAAGTTATAATAGTATTTTAAATAGCTTTTTAAAAGCTATAGGCTTTCTCTTTTATATAGCTATAATAGAAATTACCTAGACATACTAGAACCTAGTATACTATCTATAAATATTTAAAATTACTTATATAGTAGCTTTGCGGAAGCTTGGAAAAAATAATTATTTAATCTCTAAAATATAATAGCCTATCACGCTCCTAAACACTACTATAAAGGTTATAGAGATAATTATAATAAAACAGCTAAAATAACTAGTAGAGTAGTATAATATACTTTTAGTTTAGTAAATAAATATAAGATAGTATAGGTTTATAGATATAGCTCTTAACTTTCTTATAAACTAAGTTTATACTATCTGGGGAGAAAAGGGCTTTGTTGTGACTCTTTTAGCGCTTAATATCTTTAGAGTATTTAATAAAATAATCTATAAAAAGCTTATACACGTTTTATAAGTAAAGAGAATCTTATAATAACTTATCTACTAAGTTAAAGCATTTATAACAGACTAAAAAATAATAATTATTCTTCTAGATTATGAGATAGAGCTTTTTAATGTATTAGCTAAAATTCTATAAGGCTTCTTTTTTTTTACTAATTCTCTTTTTATTCTATATTATAGAGCTTTATAAGGCTTATGGTAATACCTATAAGAACATATACATTAGCAGTTTTATTAATAATATTATATTTCTTATATATAGTTTTTTTAATGGAAGTTAACTGCTGTACTTTTAAGTATATTTATAACTATTACATTAGCTAAGCAGCCTATTATAGAGTAGTTTTTATACTAGAAAAGTATAAACTTATATACTTATTATAAAACCTAAGACGCTTTAATATGGCAGCCTTTGTAAATATTAACGGCACTAAAAAAAAGCCTATAAAAGAGATCTGGATTCTTAGTATCTAGCTTAATCCAGCCCTCTACTAGAATATACATATCTGAAAAACCTTTTAAAAAATAGAAAAATAGTAGTAAGCTTTTTACTGTCTTACTATATTAATATAAAGAGCTATCTTTTTATAAGTAAGATAGATTTATAATACTGTAATACTCTTAATACTTATTTTTAGTACTATAATCTAACACTAGTCTAGTTAAAATAAGTCTAAAAAGATTAGCAGCTATTTAAATTAACTTTATAAATTCTAAATAAAATACTTATAGATAATTACTAGAGTATACTAAGTTATATTAATAGTAGTATTTAAAATAAAAATCTTAACCCCTTTACTATGAATTACCCTTAATATAAAAGTTGCTAGCTATAGGTGCTGTATAAAGGTCTTAAATATAAAATAGAAAATTATATAAGTTTATATAAAGATCTAAAATAGAATTTAAAAATAGCAAAGCCTTATCTACTTATATATAATAGGGGAAAAGTGTATAGATTAGGCTTTAAAATAGTTTATAAACGTATATAAATTTATTAAAGACCAGGAATAGGCAGGAGTAAATATAGAAAATATATTAATTAAACTATAAACCACTATAACACGTAAATAGTAGTAAAAGTAGACTATTTAAAAATATAACTAGAGTCTAGTATATTAACAAGCTTTAGAAAAGGAAGTTCTTAAAACCTATATAAACTTCCGTAAAGCAGAAAGCTTAATTATTATTTAGGTTTATATAAAACAAATTAGACTTATAGTATTTCTTATAAAAGTTTAGCTAAAGAATTTTCCTACCACTACATGCGTCTGCGGCCGTGGATAAGAGATAATAAAATATATTATTCTATATTACCCTTAGTTTATAGATATAAAAATAGCTTTATAAGATATAGAATTCGGTAAAATTAATTTCCAGCACTTTATAAGATTAGTAGAGGGTATAGCTAAGCTCTTATATTAGTTTATATAAACAGGTATTCTACTACAGTTCTCTCTAGCTATAGAACTACTTTATAGAGTAAAAAATAGATAGGAAAGTGCCTATAATAAGTAGGTAAAATACTATAGTTAGAGTTATAAGCTCTTTTTACTTTATAAAAGGTACTATAAGTAGTAAGAAAATAGGCCATATATAATAAATAAAAGAAACAGAGATTATTTTTCTTAAAAGCAGAGGCTATATGCCCTATAATAGGTTTTCCTTTATGTAATTAAGTTTATAGAAGGTTTGTATGGCATACTACTACCTAAATCAGCATAAAAATAATAAATAAATAAATATATAATTATGTTATTAACTTTTTTATATTAGTTATTAAGTTATTTAGTTTTAATTTACTAACTTACTTATTTTTTATTTAACTTTAGTGTTTAAAGAGTAATTTTTTTGTTATTTTATAAATTAGGTATTTATTATTACAGTTTAATTACAAGTTACTATAGTAAACTAGTAAAGAGTTTATTAGATAACTCTTTTTTAGCTTCTATATATTTAAAATTATTATATATAATAGCTATACGTAGCTTTTGTTGCTATAGTATAAAAATAATATATAAGTTTTTTTAACATAGTAAGTATAAGTACAACCCGTGTTAATAATATAGTAAATATATAAAATTATATAATAACTTACTTATATAATTATTCTAATAATATAAAAATATAATAAGTAATAGTTTAACTAATTTATTATATAACAATTCTAGAGAGTTGCTTTGAGAATGAAAAATAAATATAAAAAAGAAAACTATCTAAAAACTAAAAGAAACGCCCTTTATATAGTAAATTCTTTATTTATAATTTTATTAATACTTAGTCTTACTATAACTGCTTAGTCTCTATTAATTCTAATTATTTATATTATACTTATAACTTTACACGTAAGTTATTACGTATTTTCTTTACTATTAATTTTATTAATTATTTTAATAATATTAGCTAGAAGCCTTACTCTTTGTTTAGTTTTCTAAAGTATTTATTTTATTTTTTACTTAGTATTAAGCTCCCGTGTATGCTTTTTTACTAATAACTAATAATTTTCTTTTAGTTAGTTTACTACCTTCTATTTATAATTATTATTTATAATAAACTTTTATTTATTACTAATTGTAATACTTGCTCTCTTTTTAAACTTTTAGTTTAAAAGTTTTTTTTTACTTTAAGCTTTAAGTATAAGAAAATCCTATTCTCTTAAAAATATTATAAATGTTTCTAGAATTTCTTTTTTCTTTTATTTCTAATAATGCCTAAGGTTAAGTCCTTAACTGTTTGTAACTATTATTTTATAAAGCTAATTTAAAATTATAATTATTTTATATTAACTCTATATAGTTTGTATAAAAAGAAGAATTTTTATTATCTTATAGATTTTTTATCTAGCTATTGTTCCAAATGCATTAAGTATTTATAAAAGTATAATCTAATAGTTTTTATTTAGAAGTTTAATAAATCTTTTACTAAAAAATATTAGCTTTAAGAGTAGCTAAAGCTTATTTAAAACATTAAGCTAAAAGCTTAATTTTATTAATAATAACTAAATAAGTAGCTTGCTTTAGTTAATAATTATAAATATAAGCTATTTACTTATAAGTTTACTTTAATTAAGAAGATACAAAATTTAGAAAAAAAAAATAAAAGACTTTTAAATTATTATAATCTATAATATTCTTGTTTACTATTTTTACTAATTTTTTTTTAAATATCTTTTTTAACTAAGAGGCAATATAGGCTTTCTTTTAGAATCTAGTATTACTAAATTTTTAAATAATACTAGTAAATTATTCTAAAATATTACTTTAAGTTTTTAATAAGTTTAGGTATTTTTCTTTAGTCTATAGTTTTTTTACTTAACTAAGTATTTTTACTAATATTTAAATTATTATAGCTCTTAAATCTTTTTAACTTTATACTTTAATTAGTATAGCTTTATATTTATGTCTGTTACTATTAGTATATCTAGTAGTACTAGTTTAAGTAATAATATATAAACTACTAAGTAAATCTTTATATTCTATAATAGTCTTAGTTTATAGTTAACTAATTTAATAACTTTATTAATTTTAAATAGTTTAATTCAAACATAATTTAGTTTCTTACTTAGTTATTTAGTTTTTAAAATTTTATGTAGTAGGAAAACTTTTTTTTTTTTTTAAGAATTAGTTTTTTAGCTCTTAACTTATTAGTACTTTCTATAGTTTATAAGTTCTTTAAAATAATAATTTTACTAAATTTATTATATAAGTTCTGTAGCTGTTTAACTTTATTTTAGGTTTAATATAATTTACTTTCTAAATTACGTAATTCTCTATAAGTAGTTAACTTATACTTGTAATTAGCATAAAATAGTAATATATTAGTTATAGATAATTTTATACTATTATAAGTAAATTATATTAAAGGTAATAACTTAACCTAATTTTCTTAAAAGTAGTTTATATATATCTTTAAGTATTATTCTAGAGTCTAATTAGTATAGTCTATTTACCTATTTATTTAAGAGTAAAAGCTTATTAAGAGTTTATTTTTTAACTCTAACCTAGCTAATAAGGTTTTTTAAAAGTAAAAAATAAATAATTTATTTTAATTTATAATAAACTCTTTAAGTAATTTATATCTTAAGACTACTATCTTTAAAATCTTATATACTAGTTTTTTTGTTAATAACTTTGTAACGATTAGATTGAAATATGCATACTTAGTTAGTTTATTTATAATAACTAGTATTATATTATATTTCCTATCTGTTTCTAATTTCTTAGATAATAGTAATTTTATAATAAAGTCTATTAAAACTGATTACTATAGTTATTTTAGTACTTTTAGTAGTTATAGAAGTCTATAAAACTTATATTATGTTAGTTTATTTTTTTTTTATATATTTTAAACAGGCTTTAATTACTTTCTTTACTTTTTATTTTAATTTTTTAATATAGAAATTCCTAAAGATTTGCTTTATAGTTTTTTTTACTTCTTAGTATTTATATATAATAGCTTTATAATTTTTTATAATTAATTTCTTATATAGCTTTTTTAGTACGTAAATAAGTTTATTTATATATATAAGTTCTAATTCTAGGTCCTTAGAATCTTATTACTTAAAATTTTAAATTCTTGTTATTTAGTAATCTTCAACTCTTGTAACTATTATAATTCTTAGTTAATTATAATTTATAGATTTATTTAATTTTATTAACAATACTATGCTTAGTATTAGTTTGTGTTGTTTTATATAGTTTAATTATTAACTAAGTATATTTACTACTCCGTTTTCTAATCCTTTTTAGTAGAATATTTTGAAATTATAAATAGCTAGTATTTTAACTAGTGTATTTATCTTTAGTTTAGCTTTTTTATAATAATAAAGCTTATTAAGTTCTTATAATTTAAAAAGACCTTTACTTAATACTTAGCCTTTTTAAAGTAAATTTACTATTTTTTAAATACTACTACTATTATTAATAGCTTTTTATTATAAATATTATAGTTTAAATTAGCTTTTATAAGTTTCTTTAATAAATAGTTTACAGAATAAAAACGTCTATTATTATATTATTAACTATAAACTATTCTTATTACATAGTTAGATGTATATATTTTTAGTATAATTAATAATTTTAGGTAGAACATTTTTAATATTAGTGCTTAAGTAAACTTATTCTTAAGTTTCTTAAATACTTACTACTATTCTTACTTCTAACTAAATTCATTATCTTTTTTAGTTAACTCTGTTAAAGGTGTCGTGATTTTTAAATACTTTTTTATAAACTTTTTATAGAAATTCACAAATTCTAAAAAGAACTATACTTCTTTTATTATTATTATTATTAGTTAATTACGTATTTCTATTAACTTCTTTAAGTCTACTAAAATATCTTCTTTTAAAATAATAAATCCTAGAAACTCTGTTTTTATAATATAAAATTTACATTTTTTTTTTTTTAAGCTAAATAAGAAGATTGTATTCTTAAAGTTTTTTTAATATCTTCTTAATATATATCTTATGCTTTTTAAGTGTTATACTTATATATACTAGCATATTATTTAGACACGCTATTATAAATACGTTTAAGTATTTATAAAGTATGTAATTAATAACTGTTTAGAAAGTTACCAACACATTTATTAATTTAAATAGTATAATATAGTACTTAAAAAGTTGATATTTTATCTTAAATACTGTTAACTATTTATATTTCTGTTTAATTTAAATTTTGTAGTACCTTTTATAGATATTAAATAGGCTAAATTATTAAGCTCTTTAGAGTCTATTTATTAGCTCTTAAATTAATAGTAATAAGTATTAATTTTTTATTATAGCTTAATTTAGTTATTTAAAGTCTATATATAATTCTAGTTTTTTATTTTTTTTAAGTATAAATAATATTAGTAAAGCTATTAGGCTCTTACTTAGTTATATATATCCTTTTTTAAAATTCTTTTTAATATACTGTTTTAATTCTTCTTACTATACTTTTAATAGAAAATATATTAATTTTAGTTTAAGCTTTTTTTTATTTTTAACTAGTATTTTATAGTTTTAAAGTTAATATGTTAGGAAAAAAATTAGTGGTATTTTTATAGTACTTAGTAGTAATTAGCTACTATTTATATATTTTACGTATTCTATTTTATAGCTTATAGTTTTAACTTTAAAGTAGTATTAAGCCGTTAAATATAATACTATCTTATAAGATACTATAAAATACGCGATTATATTCTCTAAAGCTTTGTTAGAAAAAAAATTAGTAACATTTTTACAGCATTTAGCTATATTTAGTAGCTATTTATATATTTTATATACTATACTTTATAGCTTATAGTCTTAACTCTAAAGTAGTATTAAACTATTAGACGTAATACTATCTTATAAAATACTATAAAATGCGTGATTATATTCTCTAAAGTTTTTATTACTATTTATAATATTATACACATTTTATAAATTTAACGCTTTTTAAGTATACTATATATCTAGTTTATTTCTTATATATAGTATGTATATTTTAAAGTATAATTCTAAATTACTAGCTACTACTAATTTACTATATAAGGTAATAAAATACTATATAAGTTTTATTTACTTTTTTTTTTCTAATTTGCCTAAAGTACTTTCTGTGCTTACTTTAATATTAATATAAAATTAGTTCCTATATTAAATCTAAATATATCTTATATTATATTAGAATTAACTTCTATATTAAATCGGATTTAGCTCTTATATTAAATTAGAATATTAAAAAAGAAATTCTTTTAAACCCTTCTTCCCCCTACGGGGAGCCCAATTTAAATTTAATATAAAACTCTTAAAATAGCTTAATATAGAACTTAAGAAATAACTTAGTATATAGCTTTAAAAATAGCTTAGTAAAGGTAACTTAGTATAAAGCTTTAAAAATAGCTTAATATAAAGCTCTAAAAATAGCTTAGTGTAGAATTCTAAAAATAACTTAATATAAAGCTTTAAAAATAGCTTAATATAAAGCTCTAAGAATAGCTTAGTATAAAGCTCTAAAAATAGTTTAATAAAGGTAACTTAGTATAAAACTCTGGAGACAGCTTAGTAGAGGTAACTTAGTATAAAGCTTTAAAAATAGCTTAATATAAAGCTCTAAAAGTAGCTTAATATAGAGCTTTAAAAATAGCTTAATATAAAACTCTAAAGGCAGCTTAATATAGGACTTTAAAAATAACTTAATATAGATCTAAATACAGGTCAGTAAACAGGTTAATAAAAGACTTAATAAACTAAATATTAGCTTAGTATAAGTATATAAAGAAAGCAAAATAGGAGAAAGAAAATTCTATTTAGAATAAAAAAACTTAGTATATATAAATAGAAAATAGTAACTTTATAGGTTCATAACGCCCATAGATAGCTGTAATAATTTTTAAAAAGTAAATAAATAGAAACTAGACTCTTTTACAATCATAACAGTACTAAATTTAAGAGATATAATAAGATAGATAGGAATATAGATCTAGCTTATTTATATATAAAATATATTTTAGCATTTTATAGCATTTTATAGCATCTTATTATATACTTATACTTAAAGTTATAATTAGCTATAGTTTGTAGCTAAGTTATAGATAGAGTTATATTTAGTAATTAAATACTACTAAATTATAAATAAAGTTACGTTTAGTGGCTGAATACTATTAAGTTATAAGTAGAGTCACGTTTAGTAACTAAATACTATTAAGTTATAAATAGAGTCACGTTTAGCAGCTAAATACTACTAAATACTTAAAAATACCAGAAATACTAGAATAACGTGAATATAAAATCTTTAGCCACAAATTTTTTTCCTAACGTTTTATTATTATTTATAATATTTATATGATTTGTTTATTGCGTGTATTTTATAAATTTAACGCTAAGTATATTATATATTTTATATCTAGTTTACTTTTTACACGTAGTACGTATATTTTAAATTATAATTTTAAATTACTAGCTACTATACAAAATAATAAAATACTATATAAGCTTTATTTACTTTCTTTTTTTTATATTAAATTAGAATTAGCTCCTATACTGAATTGAAATTAGCTTTTATACTAAATTGAAATTAGCTTTTACACTAAATTGAAATTGGCTTCTATACTAAATTGAAATTAGCTTCTACCCTAAATTGAAATTAGCTCTTATATTATATCTAGAGCTTTATGTAGAGCTTTAGAGGTAGCTTAGTATATAGCTCTAGAAACAGCTTAATATATAGCTTTAGAAATAGCTTAATATATGGCTCTAGAGGCAGCTTAGTATATAGCTCTAGAAATAGTTTAATATATGGCTTTAGAGATAGCTTAGTGTAGAGCTCTAGAGACAGCTTAATATAAAGCTCTAGAGATAGCTTAATACAAGTCTAGATACACGTTAGTAAATAGATTAGTAAAGGGCTTAGTAAACTCAAATATTAGCTTAATATAAATATATAAAGAAAGGAGAATAGAGAGAAGAAAATTCTGTTAGAGCTAAATAGAAAACTAAGTTTAGCTTTTCACGTACAAAGAAACTTAGCGTGTATAAATAGAAAATAGTAACTTTACAGGCTTACAGCGCCTATAGATATTAGTAATAAATTTTAGAAAGTAGATAAGCAAAAGCTAGACTATTATACAAGTAAAATAGTATAGAATTAAAAGAAGAGTATAGTATATTATAGTATTTAATAGCATTTTATAGCATCTTGCTGTATACTTATAGTTAAAGTTATAATTAGCTATACCTTTTAGTAGAAGAGTTATAAGAGAAGTCACGTTTAGCAACTAAATACTATTAAATACTTAAATAAAGTTATAATTAGCTGTACTTTGTAGTAGAGTTATAAGAGAAGTCACGTTTAGCAGCTAAATACTACTAAATACTTGAAAATACCGGAAATGCTAGAATAGCATGAATATAAAATTCTTAGCTACGAATTTTTTTCCTAATGTGCTTAAAAAGTGTATTCATTTTATTTTTTCTAAATAAGTATATAAATTCCTAGTATTTTTAAAGTATTTAAGCTTTAATAATATCTACAGCCTATTTTTAAATTTATACTACTTTAATATTTTATAGTTATTATTATTATAATTGTTGTATAGCCTTATATAAGAATTTTTTTATTTTAGAGCGTTTTTTATTATATTTAGTTTTATATTTATATTACTTTTCTTACTAAATTATGCTATTAAATAGTTTTTTATTACTAATTTATTATTAAATTATATAATAAGAGCTAATTTTATTTTAAAATTATATTTAGTTTTTTTATATTTAGAATATTAATATAGTAGATATTTTTATAGCCTATTACTTTTAGCTTTATTACTATAGTCTTTAAGTTAATTAGACTTTTTCTAAAGGTTATTATATTATTATTTATTTATTTTACTTTTATTAAATACGCCTTTTCTTAATATAATATATTATTTTATTTAATTTATTAATTTAAAATAAATGTTTTATTTACTCTATTATTTACTAGTGTTTTTAGAGATTTTCTGTTTACTTTTATATTAAAGTAAAAATATAATTCTTGCTATACTTACTATAGTCTAAAAGCTTTAATAGTTATATTACTAGTTTAAGCTTTTTACTAGTAGTTAACTAGTTTTTTAATATAGAATTATATATACTGTATTTCTAATTTCTATTTTCTAAATTAAAGTGCTTTTATTTAATGTGTATAAAGTAATAGTTATAGTAGTATACTAAATATAAAAGTTTATAATACTTTTTTTTTACTTTATTTTTATATATTAAGCATTTCTATTTTAGGAAATATTTTTTATAAAAGAGTTTTAAGTACTATAAGTTATTGTAGTGCTAGTTTATTTTTTATTTCTTTTTTCTATAATATTTATATTTAAGTATATATTCTTTTTAATATTACTATTAGTATTAGCAATCTTACTAACTGTTTTTATTTTCTATATTAATTATAGTATTTAGGGCTTTTAGAACTTATTTATTAGGTTCTTATTTTCTTACTTTTTCTTTATATACTTTTTATTTTTTTAGTTTTTTTATTTAAATTAAATATATTACTTATACACACGTTTTTTTATATAGTTAATTAACTTATAAATCTAACATTCCTAATTCTTTAATTACTAAAAGATATTAGTATTTTTAATTTATATAGTAAGTAAAGGTGTTTTTATTTTATTATATTTATTATCCTTATTCTCTAGCTTAGTTTCTTGTTTTTTTTTGAGTTAGTTCTTTTTTTTATTTTCAAAATTTATACAGTTTCCCTTATTAGACTTCTATAAGAAACTAAGATATTATACTTTTTATAAGACTATTATACTATAAAAACACTACTTTAGTAATCTAGTTTTTTAATTTATAAAACTCTTCTCCTAGTATTATTTCCTAATGTTTAGTTTTATAGTTTTTTCTTAAATATTAGTTTAATTTATAGATTTAATATGTATTTTTATTTAGCTATTATTAAATAGTTATTATTATAATTCTAAAAGCCTTATACATTAAAAATTGAATTTTTTAGAATAATTATTATTCTTTATTAATTTCTTAAAGTATAAGGTTTTTTGTTTCTGTATTTATTACTTAATGTTATTTTCTAATTACTTTATATAGTATTTTCTTAAATTATTACTAATTACTTATAAGTTTACACTTTATCTTTTAATACTATTTTTTATAATATTTTTTTATAATATTCTTTAAATTTATAAATTTAATATTAATTGTTATTAAGTCTCTTACTAATGACTTTAACAGATAGGGTTTTTTTTACTATAAGTTTTATTCTACTAGCTTAGGTTTTATTCTAACTATTATAATTTTTTATTTTTTATTTAGATATTTTTTTTTTATAAAGTGTTTAATATTACTATATTTTAGACATGCTTTTTTATTAAGTTATTTATAGTATTTTTAAGTCATAAACTACTTCTTTAGCTTTTTTTTTATGGTAGTTTCTTAATTTAAATCTTATTAACATCTATTTTATTATAAGTCTATTTTTATTATGTTAAAACTTTTTTTATTTATAGTTATTACTTAGCCTTTTTTACGCTCTAATTCTTACTTATACTATTAATTATTTATATATATAACAGATTTATAAAAGCATAAAAATTATCTAGTTAATTTCTTTTAGCTAGTTTATTTTTAACTTAATTTTTAAGTTTAGTGTAGTAAGCTGCTATTAATAGTGCATTATCTTAATTAATTTATAACTATAACTAGTAAAATTTTATAATATATACTAAAACTAATTTTATTTGCTTAAGGTTTTATATTTTGTGTTTTATAGTTTTTTCTTTATTAATTTTCTTAAAAACTATAGTTATTTGAATTTTGAAATTATTATAACTCTAGAATACTACTTTTGTTTTATTAGTTATATTAATTTCTTTAGTTTTCTTATTTATATAGTTCTTAGCTAAGAGCTTAAACTAATTTATAGTTCTATTTTTTATATTTATACCAGCTATAAAAATTCTATTCTAACTTTTAGAAAAAATATTTTTATTAAAGTAGGTATATATTTCTATTTTTGTTAAGAAATCTTTAAGATATTTACGTGTTCTATTAAATCTTTTTAGTAATTATACTTTAGTACTTAATATATAAATTCTTATATTAGCTTAGTTTTTAACTCTATAATTATTTATTATAGCTCTAAAATCTGTGCCTGTTATTACTATATAATTTAGGCTATAAATAATACTAGTATTAAAACTAAACTATTTAAGCTTATTATTATTATATACTATTTACATAACTTATAGGTACTTATAGTATTATAGTTTAATTATAAGTTACTATAATAAATTAGTAAAAAGTTTATTAATTAACACTTTTTTTAGCTTTTATATACTTAAAGTTATTATATATAGTAATTATACGTAGCCTTTATTACTACATTATAAAAGTAATATATAGATTTTTTTAATATAGTAAGTATAAGTATAACCTGTATTAATACTTTAGTAAATATATAAAATTATATAATAACTTACTTACACAGTTATCTTAATAATATAAAAATATAATAAATAATAGTCTAACTAATTTATTATATAACAATTTTAGAGAGTTGCTTTAAAAATGAAAAATAAGTATAAAAAAAACTATCTAAAAGCTAAAGAAAATGCCCTTTATATAGTAAATTCTTTACTTATAATTTTACTAATACTTAGTCTTACTATAGCTACTTAACTCTTATTAATTCTAATTACTTATATTATATTTATAACTTTATATGTAAGTTGTTACGTGTCTTTTTTACTATTAGTTTTATTAATTATCTTAATAATATTAGCTAAAAGCCTTGCTTTTTATTTAGTTTTTTAGAGTATCTATTTTATTTTTTACTTAGTATTAAACTCCTACACATATTTTTTTACTAATAGCTAGTAATTTTTTTTAGTTAGTTTACTACTTTCTATTTATAATTATTACCTGTAATAAACCCCTGTTTATTACTAACTATAATATTTATTTAAGTAGTATTCTTTTATTAATAGTATTTTATACTTTATTTATATTTACTTTTTATAAATTTAGTATTTTTATTTAAAAAAAACATTTTAAAACTATAAGCTTTTTATATAATTTTGTTACTAACTATTTATTTTAGTATTATTTTACTTAATAGTATTTATATTTCAAGTAGTATTTATTTTATGTTAGCTTTTTATAAGTGTTTGTACTTAAACTTTAAGCTTTTTATTTAAGTTTATAAAAATTAATTTTATGTTCTTATTAAGTTTTTATTTATTTTTTAATTTTGTAAGTACTTATTATATTTTAAGTTTTTTAACTTATACTAAGTACTTAGCTTATTTATAATTATTATTTTTATATTTTTATTTTTAATTTATAAACTTAATATTTTTTATATCTACTTTTTTTTTAGTTATATTATTATTTTAAATTTATAGTACTAGTACAAGTATTATTTTTTATTTATTTAGATTTTAATACTTATATTAGTTAATTATAAAGTATATTTTTTTTTTACTTTTATTAAAGTATTTTTGTTTAGATTTTATTTATTTACTTAAATAGTTCTAAACTTTTAAGTTCTTTATATTATTTATTTTTTATATTTTATAGTACTTGTTAATATTTATATATTTTGTTTTTAAAGTAACATTTTAATACCTTATAATATAGCTTTATTTATGGTAATATTTTAAGCTATAAATTTAATATTATTTTCTTAATATTTATTACTAAATAATAGTAAATATAAGCTATTTACCTATATTTGTTTTAATTATTACTTATTATCTAAACTTCTATTTTAATTATATAAAAAATCTACTTTTTTATTTTATAATTTTATAGATTTTTTATAATTTTTTTAAATATTTACATTATATTATTGTATAGCTACTTTTTTATATTTATTTTTATTTTAAGTATTAGTTTATTAAGTTTATTTTTAACTATTTTGTGTAGTATTTTGTATTCTTATTTTAAATAAAACGTACTTTTATAAATGTAGTAGTTGTTTTATTATAATTTTTTATATAACTTATTTTTATATAACTTATATTTTTTTTTACTTAAGCTATAGCTACTATTATTTTAACAAGTACTTTAATTTAAGTATAGGCTATTTTAGTAGTAAGATTTTTTTATTTATAATTTTTTAAAAAGTGTTTTTATTTTCTATACTTTAAGTAAAATTTATGTATATAGTACTTTACATATTTTTATATTTTTAAGTATATTAGTTAAATTCTTTTTTTTTAAAAAAATGCTTTATTTACTATTGAGTTTATTAAATTATATATTTTAGTATTTTTACTATTACTTTATATTAGTTAAATAATTAGTTAGGTTTTTTACTTTCTTTTCTATTTAAGTTAATACTATTAATTATTAATAACTACTACTTTTTTAACAATTTTAAGCAACATATTTAGTTATTTTTTTCTTATAATTTTATTTTTAACTTAGTTTTTTAGTTTTGTATAATATATTATAATTAATAGTTAATTTTCTTAACTTAATTTTAACTAAAGCTGTTTAAATTCTATTATATATTTAACTACTAATTTTTTTTTATTTAAAAAGTTATAATTTCTAGATTGTATTTACGTTTTTATTAATTTCTTTAAATACTATTATTGTTTCTTTCTCGAAATTTATATAGCTTTTGAAAACTTATTTAATATATAAACTATAGTTTCTTAACTTATTTTTACTTAAATTTAGTTTACTATTATTAAAGTAGTGTTTTACTAAAAGTTTAAACTAATATATAGCTTTTTTAATTATGTTTATTTCTACTACCAAAATCTAATCTTAGTTTATTGTAAATAATAATTAATTAAACTAGTATTATAAATTTATTACTATTATAAATATTTTTAATTCCTTTTATTACTATTAAACTTAGTAAATAAATATTTACTATTATACTTTAAGTTATTTTAGCTTGTTATAATATTATTATTACCCATTAAAGCTTTTATATAACTTTAACTTATTTTTTAATAATTTACTAAACTCTTTAAATTTTTAATATACTACTTATAGTAAATAAAAGTTTTGTTATTTTTTTACTACTACTATTACTACTTAACTTATTATTAAAATAAAATTTTTATTCTTTATAATATTAAGTTATTATAAACTTTTAATTAGTTTTTTTTATTAAAATTAATTTAAAACTAACTTTTTAATACTTAGTAAATAGTTATAATATTATAAAGTAAATACTTACTAATTTTAGTTTTAATATATATATTTATTTTAACTAGTTAATAAATAGTTAACTAGCTTTTTTACTTACTAATGTATAATAAAGCTTATTAAATTTAATAAATAAAGCTTTAGTAAATAAAAAGTAAAAATAAAAAGTAATTAATAAAATAGTATTAAACTATTTTACTTAAAAATTTTTTAACTTAAAAACAACTTTATAATTTTAAAGTAACTATAAGTTATTTAATACTTTATACTTATAGTAAATTCTTTGTATATATAATAAATACTTATATATAGTATATTAAATACTACTATAAAAAATTAAAAAATAAGTTTCTTATTTTCTTTATTTAGTTTATTTATTAAAACTTATTTTATAACTAGTTACCTGTAATTATATTACTTTTTATAATCTTTAAACTTAATATAAAGTACTTTTTTTTAACATAATTTTTTCTTAGCTTATTTTAGCTTTTTTACAGTTTTTATACATTTTTTAATACTTTTTTTGTTATAAAAGTACTTTTTTAGTTAGAATTATTATTTTATTATAGTTTATAATATATAGTTAAGAACTAAATTAGTATAAAAAACTATAATATAATAAATATAATACTTTATAGAACATAAAAAATAAAATAAAACTTACTTTTACATAAAATTATAAAATAATAAAAACTTAAAAATGTTAATATTATAATAAGTAAATTTTTAAATAATAAATTTAATTTAAAAAGTAATAAGTACTAAATAATAAGTTAAACTTAATACTAAATTAAATATATATTTTACTAAATATAATAAAAATTTATAAACTAAAAAGTAAATAATACAAGTTATAAATACTTATTTTATATAAAATATTTTTTAAAATAAAACTATTTTAACTATAAAAAAATAAAGTTAGTATATAATAAAATATTATAGTAAAACTATTATTTATTAAAATACTTAATTTATATAATATATATAAAATAATTTTATATAAAAAAGCTTTATAGTAGTAATTTAAAAACCTAAGTAGTTTTTAATTACTAGCTATAGTTAATAATATAGTTATAAAAACTTGAAGTATAATAAAAACTTATTTTAAATAATAATATATTTTTTAAAGTACTTAATTATAAAAAGGTTTTTAAATAAGTATAAAATATACTAAAATGTATATATTTAAAAAAAACTATTTATACTAAGAAATAGTAAAGTAAATAAATACTTATTTTAAATAAATAAGTATAAAAACACGCTATACTTTATAAAATTAAAAATAAACTAGTAAAAATAAACTAGTAAAATTGTCTTTACAAAAAACATAATTAACTTAAAAACTAAAATAGTAGTTATAAAAAAATAGTAAATTATAAAAAAAACTATTATATTAAATTAAAAAACTTAAAAAAAAATTTATTTTAAAATAAAACTAGCTTACTAAGTCGAATTTAAGTATAAATTAAAAAAATAATTTTAAAATAATAACTAATATACAAAGCTAAGTTAACTTAAATTATAAATTATAAAATAATAATTTTAATAATTAAATACATTTTACTAAATAAATTAAAATAATTATATAAAAAGTAATAAAACAATATTAAAGTTTTATAAGTTAAAATATTATAAAAAATACAAAAAATAGCAAGTTTTACTATTTTAATAAAATATTAAAAATTTAATAAATTATTAAAAAAAAAAATTTTACTAAAATATAAACTATAAAACTACTAAATATTATTTTAAAAAAAGTAATATTAAAACTAAGTTAAATATATAAACTTATTTAAAACTAGTAAATAAAAATAAGTAAGTAAAAATTTAATAACTTTACTAGTATTATTTATATTAAAATATATATATAGATTTTAAATAACTTAATAATAATATAATAAAATATTAATACTTATTACTACTAATTAAAAAACTTATAAATAAACCGTGAAAATAAAAATAATTTAGGTAATTTAATATTTATAAAAAATACTATTATAAGTTACTAACTTACTAATATAACTTATACTAGTAACCTTTTATTTTAACTAAGTATATAATAGTACTTAGTTTTCTTATATTTAAATTAAATAGCTTGTTAAACTTAGTAAAAGTAGGTTTAATTAATAGAAGTAAAAAAAGTAATATAGTAAGTTAAGTTTAATAAAATAGTATTAAACTATTTTACTTAAAAGTTAAATCTTAATTTTTAAGTAACTATAAAGAATTAAAAGTAACTATAAGTTATTTAACACTTTATACTTATAGTAAATTCTTTATATATATATTATATACTAATTAGAAGTATATTAGATACTACTAGAAAAAAAATAGACTTTTTATTTTCTTAATTTTAAACTAGCTACTAAGTTGTTATTTTTATAACTTTACTTAATTATTTATTTAAATATTATTTTTTTATAGAATTTAAATTTACTATAAAATACTTTTATTTATAAGTTTTATTTTTTTTGGTTTATTTTTGCTCTTTAATATTATTTATACAATTTTTTATATTATATTTTTTATAATAATACTTTTTTAGTTTTAGTTATTTTTTTATTATAGTTTATAATATTATTTTTTTAAGCTTTTAGTTTAAAAGTTATTTTATTTTTTTTTATAAATAACATAAAGGTAGCTAGTTTTTTATATAAAAGCTAAAATTATAAAAAAAAAATTTAAATTTTTTTATTTTTCTAATTTTCTAAAAATAACTTAAGTTAAATTATCTTTAATATAAGCTTACTATTTAGTAAAAAAAGTTTAAAAGTATAGTTATTAAATATTGTTTTTATGTTTTTATTACTAAAAGAGTAATTATATTTACTTAGTAAA
This sequence comes from Zopfia rhizophila CBS 207.26, assembly GCA_010093925.1. Taxonomy (NCBI): domain Eukaryota; kingdom Fungi; phylum Ascomycota; class Dothideomycetes; family Zopfiaceae; genus Zopfia; species Zopfia rhizophila. Next base: position 407,643 of record ML994654.1, read on the forward strand.
TTTATTTTTTAGGTAATATTTTATGTAATTTTATAGTATTATAGGTTTTATAAAATTATTTTAATTATAAGAAAAAAAAGCTTTATAAAAAGTTAAAGAATACTTAAAGTAAAGAGTTAAAAGCTTATAATTATTAATAATAACTTTATTTTTAACTAGCTTAAATAAATTCTTAAAAAAAAATAATACTTTAATATAAGCTTACGTTATTATATATTAGTAAGTAAGAAAACTAGTAAACTATTTATTTACTAGTTAAAATAAGTATACACGTTAAAATTAAAATTAGTAAGTATTTATTTTATAATATTATAACTACTTACTAAGTATTAAGAAACTAATGTTAAATTAAGTTTAATAAAAATAACTAATTAAAAGTTTATAATAACTTAATACTATAAAAAATAAAAACTCTATTTTAATAATAAGTTAAGTAGTAGTATTACGTCAGGAAAAAAATTGGTGGTATTTTTATAATATTTAGTTATATTTAGTGGCTATTTATATATTTTACGTACTACGCCTTATAGCTTATAGTCTTAACTCTAAAGCAGTATTAAGCTATTAAATATAATACTATCTTATAAGATACTATAAAATACGTGATTATATCCTCTAAAGCTTTTATTACCGTTTGTAATATTTATATGATTTATTTATTATGCACATTATGTATATTATGCACATTATATATATTATGCATATTATATATATTATGCACATTTTGTAAATTTAACGCTTTCTAAGATATTATATATCTAGTTTATTTCTTATACGTAATACGTATATTTTAAAGCATAATTCTAAATTACTAGCTACTAGTAACTTACTATATAAGGTAATGAAATACTATATAAGCTTTATTTACTTTCTCTTTTCTAATCTGCCTAAAGTACTTTCTGTGTTTACTTTAATATTAATATAAAATTAGCTCCTACATTAAATCGGATTTGGCTCTTATATTAAATCAGAATATTAAGAGGGAGACTCTCTTAAACTTTTCTTTCCTTTATAGGGAGCCTAATTTAAATTTAATATAAAGCTCTTAAAATAGCTTAGTATAAAGCTTAAGAGATAACTTAGTGTATAACTCTAGGAATAGCTTAGTAGAGATAGTTTAGTATAAAGCTTTAAAGACAGCTTAGTATATAGCTCTAAAGATAGCTTAGTATATAGCTTTAGAGATAGCTTAATATAGAGCTCTAGAAGCAGCTTAGTATAAAGCTTTAGAGATAGCTTAATGTATAGCTTTAGAGGCAGCTTAGTATAGAGCTCTAGAGATAGCTTAGTATATAGCTCTAAAAATAGCTTAGTATAAAGCTCTAGAGGCAGCTTAGTGTATAACTCTAAAAGTAGCTTAGTATAAAGCTCTAAAGGCAGCTTAGTATATAGCTCTAAAGATAGCTTAGTATAGAGCTCTAGAGATAGCTTAATATAGAGCTTTAAAGATAACTTAGTATAAAGCTCTAGAGGCAGCTTAATATAGGTCTAGATACACGTTAGTAAACAGATTAATAAAGGGCTTAGTAGACCTAAATATTAGCTTAATATAAATATATAAAGAAAGGAGAATAGAGAGAAGAAAATTTTATTAGAGCTAAATAAAAAACTAAGTTTAGCTCTTCACGTACGAAGAAACTTAACGTGTATAAATAGAAAATAGTAACTTTACAGGCTTACAGCGCCTGTAGATATTAGTAATAAATTTTAGAAAGTAGATAGGCAAAAACTAGACTATTATACAAGTAAAATAGTATAGAATTTAAAAGGAGAGTATAGTATATTATAGCATTTAATAGCATTTTATAGCATCTTACTGTATACTGATAGTTAAAGTCGTAATTAGCTGTACTTTCTAGTAGAAGAGTTATAGAAGAAGTCGCGTTTAGTAGCTAAATACTGCTAAGTTATAAGTAGAGTAGCATTTAGCGGCTAAATACTACTAAATACTTAAAAATACCAGAAATACTAGAATAGCGCGAATACAAAATCTTTAGCCGTAAATTATAACTTTAAGTTAAAGTTATAATTAGCTATAGTTTATAGCAGAGTCATGAGTAGAGAAGCGTTTAGTAACTAAATACTACTAAATACTTAAATAAAGTTATAATTAGCTATAGTTTGTAGTAAAGTTATGAGTAGAGTCACATTTAGCAGCCAAATACTACTAAATACTTAAAAATACCGGAAATGCTAGAATAGCAGGAATATAAAATTCTTAGCCACGAATTTTTTTCCTGATGTAATAGTAAAATATTAATAAAACTATTATTTACTACTAGTAACATATTAAGAGTTTAAAAAACTTAGTAAATTATTAAAAACTAAGTTAAAGCTATATAAAAATTTATTTACTAATTAAGTTTAATAGTAATAAATTTATATTATAAGTTTAACTAATAATTATTTATAATAAACTAAAATAAGATTTTAGTAGTAAAAATAAATATAACTAAAAAAAACTATATAATAGTTTAAACTTTTAATAAAAAACTATAGCTTAAACATTAAATAGAGTTTTAAAAGCTCTATAAATTTAAAAATAATAATAATAATAATAATAATAATAATAATAATAATAATAATAATAATAATAATAATAATAATAATAATAATAATAATAATAATAATAATAATAATAATAATAATAATAATAATAGTATTTAAAAAAAATTAATAAAAAAGTAAATATAAATTAAAAATTGCAATATTTTAAATAAAGAAAATTAGTAGGTAAATATACTATAAAATTTAAATAACTTTAGTTAAAACTTAGTAAGAAAAATTAACTACTTATTATAATATACTATAATAAATTAAAAAACTAAGTAAAAAAATAAAATTATAATAAAAGAATTACTAAACATGTTACTTATAATTATTAAAAAAGTAATAGTTATTAATAATTACCCCTACTAACAGTAAAAAAAAAAGTAAAAAACTTAAGTAATTATTTAACTAATATAATATAATAAAAAGAATATAAGAATATATAATTTAATAAATTAAATAGTAAATAATTTTTTTTTAAAAAAAGAATTTAACTAACATGTTAAAAAATATAAAAACAAGTAAAATACTACTTAGGCGTTTTTAGTTTTATTAAAATTTTCTATAAAAATGCTTATATAAAGTATAAGCTAATAAGTTTAATAATTATTTTAGTTTTAATAATTATAACTATAGTATTCTATATTTTTATAAAAAATACATATAATTTTTAGTAAAGTTGTTTATAAATAATATTATAAAATATATATTAAAGAACTAGTTTATTTAGTAATTTAATACTACTTTTATTACTATTTTTATTATCTCAAGACTTAACTATTAACTTGTTTCTAAGTTTATTCTTTTTCTTAATATTTACCTACTACAACTCTTATACTTAAGAAGTTTCTTATAAGTACTAAAATGCTTTTACTACTAATTATTTATAATATAAAAAAGTAGTATATAGGTTAAACTTACTTTAAGTTAATAAAAATACTTTAAAGCTAAAAGTTTTCTTTTTAGTAATATTATGCTTTAGTGTAAAAGTACTTCTTATATTAAGTTTTTTAATAGTATTATTATATATTTTTTAATAGAACTTAAGTTTAAGTTACTAACTAAAAATATTGTAAAAGCTATTAATCTTAGAAGTTTATTTCTTTAAGTATTTCTTACTATAATTATATATAATAGAAAGTAGTCTTTTTTACTTATTATAAATTTTTTTAACTGTTTAACTCTCTTTTTATATAGATTTTACTTCTACTTAGTAATTTTATTCTCTTTAAACTTTTTAATTATTATATATCTATTTTTAGTATACAAAGAATTTCTTTTAATATTAAGTATATACTATAAATATTTATAGTATTTTATTCTAGTTATTTTAGCTACCTAAATAAACTTAAGCTAGTACTTTAAACTATTAATAGTAATAGCTATAACTATAATAGCTATTAGAGTTTATTTAATATTAATTATAATAGATAATAGTAGCTACTTGTTAATAATATTATAAATTCTTATTATTTAATTTAAAAAGCTAATAATATTTTTAGAAATTATCTAGCTAAATTTACTAGGCTTAAAAATAATAAAATAAAAAGAAGTTAAGTATATTTTATAAAGTTTAGTTTATTTTAGTTTTTTTTATATAATACTAAAGTACTTAAAGCTATTATTATTTACTAAGTAACTTTTTAATTTATTACTATTTTTTAGTTTAAAAAAAATAAAAGATTAGTATAGTAAAATAATATATAGCTAATTACTTTAGTAATTTTATAAAAGTTTTCTTAAATATACTATTTACTATTTTTTACTTTTAAAGCTTTTTTATAACTACTTTAAAGTTAAATAAGTGTATGTTAGCTTATTTTTAACTACTTTAAATTATGCTAAGTTTAAATGTCTTTATTTAAATAGCATATATAGTTACTAAGAAATTACTTTTTATAATTTTTTAAGCCAGTTTTTATAGCTTAGTTAAGAATTCTATTATAGTATTATTTTAATAGCTAAAAGTAGCTTACATTAAGTATTTATAAAAAGTATATTATATAAGAAAGTAAAGTAAAAAATTATATTTTATTTTATACTATATACTAAATAAATTTATAAGTATAATAAAAGCTATATTTATTTAGAATTAAAAGTTACTAAATGCCTTTAGTTTTATGTTTTATTATTTTATTATTACTATACCTAGAGTTTAATTTATATATAAAGTAGTTTGTAAAAAAATCTATTACTTATTTTTTAAGAATTATACTTACTTTAATAATAATTATAAAATAAATAATTTTTTTTATTAACTAAGTAAGCTTCTATTAACGTTATTAGCTTATAATTATTTAAGTAAAGTATAAAGACCTAAAAAACAATATTAAAAATTATATTTATATTAAATAATATAAAAGCTTACTATTTTACTATACTTTATATACACATATTAGTTTTTTATAAATTTTATTTAATAGCTAGTTTTATTCATATTTTATATATTTTCTACTAATATACTTAGCCTTTAAATAATAGTACAAAACTTTTTAAACTACTATAAAATAGTTTCTAGCTATTATATAAGCTTTTTAACAAGCTTTATAAACTTTATTTTAATATATTAATATTTTTTATAAGCTATTAGCTAGTACTCTACTTAATACTAGCTATAATATAAAGAATTTTTATCTTTTTTATAAACAGCTACTAAAATTATGTTATACTCTTATTTTACTAATATTTTATATATACTAAATCTAATATTATTAATATTATTATAAAAGTATTTAAGAGTAAAAATTTTTTAGTAAGTAAGTAATTTATTTTAAAGCACGTTTTATAGTTATAGCCTTTTTTATATATATATTTAAAGTATTAGTAAAGTAAGTTATAGTTATAAGTAAATATAATAATATTTAAGTTAAATACTATTTTAAGAAATTTTACTACTTTATTAATAAGCTTATAAGTTTTATAGTACTCTATAAACTTTATTATATATTTTAACATAAAGTTTATATAAAAAACTTATATAAAATATATATATATATATATTATAGTTGGTAATAAGTAAGGGTTTATTATAGATAATAATTATAAGTAGAAGGTAATAAGCTAATAAAAAAAAATTACTAGCTATTAGTAAAAAAGCACGTACGGGAACTTAATACTAAATAAAAAATAAAATAAATACTCTAAAAGACTAGACAAAAAGTAAAGCTTTTAGCTAATATTATTAAAATAATTAATAAAGCTAATAGTAAAAAAAATACGTAATGTTTTATATATAAGGTTATAAGTATAATAGAAGTAATTAAAATTAATAGAAACTAAATAGCTATATTAGACCTAAGTAAAGAATAAATTATAAGTAAAGAATTTATTATATAAAGAATATCCTTTTTAGCTTTTAAATAGTTTTCTTTTTTATACTTATTTTTTTATTTTAGAACGTCTCTCTAAAATTCGTTATATAATAAATTAGTTAGACTATACTTTACTATATTTTTATATTATTAGAATATTGTGTTAGTAAGTTATTATATGATTTTATATTATTATTAAAGCTTTAACACAGATTATATACATACTTATTATATTAAAACAACTTATATATTGTTTTTATAGTATGGTAATAAAAGCTATATATATTTACTATATATAATAACTTTAGGTACGTAAAAGCTAAAAAAGAATTTTTAATAAACTCTTTACTAAACTTTTCTAAGTAATAAGTAAATAAGATTTAAATTAAACTATAATATTATAAGTACCTACAGGTTATATAAATAGTATATAATAATAATAAGCTTAAGTAGTTTAGCTTTAGTACTAGTATTATCTATAGTCTAAATTATATAGCAATAACAGGCATAAATCTTAGAACTATAATAAATAGTTATAGAATTAAAAAATTAGGTAGATACACGCGTTTATGTGTTTAGTATAAAGGTATAATTACTAAAAAAGTTTAATAAAACACGTAAATACCTTAAAAGCTTTTTAATAAAAATAGAAATATATACCTACTTTAATAAAAACATCTTTTTTAAAAATTAGAACAGGATTCTTATAGCTAATATAAATATAAAAAAAAGAGCTATAAATTAGTTTAAACTCTTAACTAAAAACTATATAAATAAGAAAACTAAAGAAATTAATATAACTAATAAAACAAAAGCAGTTTTTAAAAGTTATAATAACTTTAAAACTTAAATAACTATAGTCTTTAGTAAAATTAATAAAGAACGTACTACAGAACGCAAGATATAAAACCTTAAGTAAATAAAATTAGTTTTAGTATATACTATAGAGTTCTAATAACTATAGTTATAAATTAACTAAAATAATATATTATTAATAGAAGCTTATTATACTAGACTTAAGAACTAAGTTAAGAATAAGCTAGCTAAAAGAGATTAACTAGATAATTTTTATACTCTTATAAAATCTATTATATATATTAATACTAATTCCTAAGGCTAGTGTAGGTTAAGATTTTTAGAAATTAAACTATATTAAAAAAAGCATAATATAGTAAAAGCTAATTACTATAACTATATTATAAAATATTATAAGTAGAATATAGAGCAGAAGCGGCACTATAAATTACTAGATATATTAACTAAAAAAAAAATAACTACTTTTTCTTTTTCTTATTATTTTTCTTTTTATTAAAAATTATTATAATCTCTGAAAAGAGCGCTGTAAAATGCGAGGTATAGAAAAAATAGTCTAAAAAATAGTTAGTAACAGTAATAGAATAGGAAAAAACAATATACTTATAAAACTAAATAGTAAAGATAATAAAAATAATAGAAATAACAATATAATAATAATAAGCTATAGAAAGTTAGTAAATAAATCTATAAAAAAGAAAATAGTATACTTACGAATAGGTAGTAGTATAGAGAAAAGAAAGAAAATAATAAAAATAATAAAAACACAATAGAAACAGAAATAGATAGTAGTAATAATAATAGTAATAATAATAAAAAAAAAGCTACTATTATAGTTAGTATATAAACTATAAAATATTATAAAAGTAAATTTACTATAAAGAAAGCAGTAGGCCTCTTTACTACTATAATAGTAATTACTATAACTATTATTAAAATAGCTAGTAATTACTATATAAATAATAAAGAGACTGTTATTGCAGGCATAGAAGGTATAAAAAATAAAAATAAAAGTCCTAAACTATTAGGTAAAAGTAGTCTCTAAGTTTATTAATTAACCTAAAAACTATTAGCAACTATAAAAGAATCGTAAAATAAAACTATAAAAAAAAATTATAAAAAAAAACTGTAAAATAGAACTATAAAAAAAGAATTATAAAAGTAGAAAAAATTATAACTTATTAGCTAAGTTATATACTTAAAAACTTTTATAAAAAAAAGACTAAAGAATAAGCCCCTTAATATAAAAAGTAAATAGTAAAAATAGTAATAGTAATAGTAAAATAAAAAATAATAGTAGTAATAATAATAATAATAATAATAAAAGCTTAAAAAAAAACTAGAACTATAAGTATTAACTAAAAAGAAAAAATAGTAAAGTAATTACTTATACTATTATTACTACAGCAGTAGTTATAACACTATACTATTATTAATAACTATAAAAGAATACTAATAAGTATTTATAAAATAGTAGCGGGGGTAGTAGCTAAGTAATAAATAACAACTAAACTATATAACTATTAAAAACTATAAAAGAAGAAGAAGAAGAAGAAAAAGAAAAAGAAGAGAAAAAAAAGAAAAAAAAGAACACTTATAGAGCTAGAGAACTAACAGCTAGGTAGTAAACAACAGCTAGACTATATAATTATTAGAAATTATAAAAAAAGAAAAAGAAAAAAAAAGAATATTTATAGAGCTAAAGAGAGACTAGACTAAGGCTAATAGAAATATAGCTTAAAAAAAGTACTATAAAACTATTAATAACTCTATTTATAACTAAAATATAAAGTAAAAATATCTAAAACGTAAACTAGAAAGGCTGTAGAATAAAAGTAATAGAAGAAAGTAAAAGAAAAAAATCTTACTAGAAAGATTACAGCTAGAGCTACAAGTAAAGTAGTAGAATATTTTAGAAAAAAAATTTTCTTATATAAAAGACTATTATAAGTAGTTAGGTAACTATAGACCTGCAAAATAAAATAATAATAAATAGTAATAACATAACTTAATAATAAAATAAAAGAAATAATAGGTATAAATAATAGAAATAGTAGGTAATAGTAATAATAACAGTAAATTAAAAGCACTAGTAAAGAAAGAGAAGTAAAATAGTAAAGATATATAATAATATAGAATTATAATAAATAAGTAAAACCAACACAGACAATAGAGCTATAGATAGTAGTAAATAATAATAAAATAAAACTATAATATATAAAGAAATAGAGTTATAAGATAGCTATATAAAAAGAATCTTAGAATAAATAATATTTACAGTTATAAGCGAAGACCGTGAACTAAATAAAAAAATAAAAAAAAAAAAAAAAAACTTATAATAAAAGTAACACAAGATATAGTAATATAAAGCTAATTATAAATAAAAACCAATTACTATAAATCTACTCTAGTAATAGAAAGAGATTAATTTTGTGACTTATTTACAGTAATAGTAAAAGATAAACAGATGAGAAACTAAGTCTAAGATATAATAAAAAGTAGTTCTTTTTCTATAGAAAATAACTTAATCTATAGAATTAAACAGTCCTTACTCTAAAAGTTACTAAATAGAATATAGGTCTTTAAATAATAATAGGTAATATATAGAATAACTAAGCAAGTACTATTATAAAAATTAACTTTAAAATAGAGATTCTGTAAAAAGATAATAGACATACTAACCTTTAACTATAAGTAAAATAATAGAAAACTAAGCAGCTTAAATAAATAAAGTAGCTTTATAAAAGAAATATCTTAATTTATAAGATCTTTAATTTCTATTATATTATGAGAATAGAGCTTTTTAATTTTGCCTAATAAGTTAACAAAAAGAACATAATTAATAGCAGTAATATTATTATTCTATATAGTAAGAATTATATAGTCTTAAAGCACCTACTAATTTAACAGTGTATAGTAAAGTAAATCTAAAAAATAATATAAAAATAGAACTTATCTGCATGATAAAATACGGTAAGCTAAAAAGAAAAAATAATAAATTTATTTATTTATAGTAACGTATTTTATAAGCGAGCTGGTTAAACAAGCGAGCCGGTCAGTTTACCAAGAAATTACTAAAACTTTAATAACTTTATTAATTCTTAATATTTTTTAATAAAAATTTAAAATTTATAAACTTATATATTATACTTAGCTAGTATTGAATTTACAGTATAATTATATTATTAATTAAGTTAATTACTTAACTAAAACGAAAGACTTAGCAAAAATCGCTTTAATAATACTATTCTATTAAATTATTGTAAATTTTTATAAGAACAATTTTTATTATTTATTCCAAACTATTTAAATTTATAGTAAAATAGTGAATAATTTATAACTAGTCTAATTTTATTAGTTACATTATATAGAGCTATTTTCGGCCCCCAATTTTTAATATTTAGATTAGTATTAATCTCTACTACTATTTACTAATTTAATAACTTAATTTATAAGTGTAATAAAACGTTATTAAATTTTTAGAAATTTCTATTAAGGTTTAAAGAAAATATGTTATCTATATACCTTTTTATTAAAACTTATTCTAATTATTGTAATTAAACTAATTAATAATATAATTATACTATAAATTTAATACTAGCTAGGTATAGTATATAAGTTTACAAATTTTAAATTTTTATTAAAAAATAATAAGAATTGATAAAGTTATTAAGGTTCTAGTAATTTCTTGGCAAACTGACCGGCTTGCTTGTTTAACCGGCTCACTTGTTTAACCAGCTCACTTGTAAAATACGTTATAGTAAGAAATTATATTTAGGTGTTATGAATAGTAATAATAAGGTAACTATACTTGAAGAGTTAAAGGAACTGGTAATAATAGCTAATAAAGCTCTAGAATAGAAACGTATGTTTAAGTTAGAAAGAAAGAACTGTAAGCAGACACAAGACGCTTTAGTATAGACTAAAGTACAAGCTAAGAAGTAAGAATAGAAATATAGAACTATGCTAGTGGATTAGAAGCAGTCACGCACGTGACCAGAACAGGGTCTTAGTAAATAAGATAGATAAAATAGATAAGGGACTTATTACTCTCATTTTTCCTAGCAGTATCTAATATACTGCATAGAGGTATATAATGTACGCATAGAGGATTTTCTATAAATATAAGGCATAAACTAGCTCTGAGGTATTTTGGATTCTTTATAGTTACTCTAAAATCGAAATCTTCTTTCTAAGTTAAGACTTGAACTTAAGTGAAATAGTTTGATACTATTTTATTAAATCTATTATATACTCTCTCCCTACCTTGTGATAAAGCATAAACTCTATTCTATTAAACCTAGGACTATCTACTCTAAATACGGAAAGGGCTAAGAACTTATTAAGTAATTAATTAGAGTAAAGTTACTAATACTAAACGTACTAAAAAGTTAAGGCAACTCATAACATTATAACTACCCTTTCAAAGTATAGAAGAGAACGTTGGATTGATTCTAATAATAAATTTCTAGTTACAGTCTATAATAACTTACTATAAGAATGAATAAGAACTTTACTTGTTAAGTGATAGTAGCAGTAAAAAGGAAGTTATAGTAGAATCTTTATTTACTACTAAAAGTATATCAGAAGGAATTAAGAGCGTATAATAGATTATCTAGGAATAAAAAGCAGCTATTATAGAGTTATGTAATGCCATAATTAGTATATAGTAATAAGTTAAAGTAGTAAGAAATAAAAGAGGAGGGACCATAAAAATCTAACTACTCTCTAAATTTAACAGAAATAAGGACGAGCTTAAGACGTTTATGGCTATAATAAACCTATACTATTAGTTTAATTAAGCTTTATTCATAACTAACTAAGATTAAATCCTGGTAGCTAATATGAACATAATAGGAAGAGCTATGAAATAGTTTAAACTACTTATAAAGAACTATTTAGCTAAAGGAGATTCTAACCTGGGATTAGCAGGACTTATAAACTATAATAATAATATTAAAAGAACTTTTAAGAACTATGAAATGTTTGAGAAAGAGTTGATTATAGTCTTTAGTAAAATTAATAAAGAAACGGAGATAATCTAGAAGCTTTAAAGACTTAAGTAACGAACATCAGCAGCTAATTATACAGCGGAGTTTAAGTAAATCTAATCACGACTTAATTAAACAGACTAACTATTAGTAATAATATATTATACGGGACTAAAGGATAGAATTAAGGATAAGATTTTATAAAGAAAATAATTTAGTACACTTCTAAGAATCATTAAATAAGTAGTGACTATTAATAACTATTAGTATTAGAGAAAGTAAGAAAAGAAGAATAACGCTAGGCTAGTAATCCATATACCACAATAGAATAAGAAGGATACTTAAATCTATAATATAATAGAAATTAATCACGTATTAGTTAAGAATACATGGATTGATAAAAGAAAATAAGATAAATGTATTAAGGAATAAATGAACTAATATGCGCGTAAGGCATGTCTTAGATATAGAAAATAAAAACACTTTATCAAAAAATACAAACAATAAATAGTAGACGTTAAAAAAGCTTATGTCTAGACTAAGGTACTAGTAGAGATTAAGATTACTATAGTCCAAATAGAACCAGCTAAGGACCAAATAACGAAGGAAACTATAATATAATAAATCTAGAAGAAATAATGCTGGATTTATGGAAGCTATATATATCTTAGATAAGAATATAAACTACTATATTAGCAGGTTAAGAATCATCTAGCAACGCCAGCTAGTGACATGATTACTATTATATAAGAAATTACTATTAAATAATACCAAGCTAGCTCCCTAGAAGAAGCTAATTAATTCTATAAGATAATTTAGCAAAAGAGAGGACCCTTTAAGGCAGAGAACTAGAAATTCAGATAGTAACAGAATTTAGAGACTATAGAAGACAAGGAATTAATATCTACTATAATCTAATAGTAAGTAAGCTGGGGATATTGCTGGATCTACAGATCAGAACATCACATAAGGGAATATTATATTACTAAATACTAGAAAGTTATCTTAGGAGACGGGATGCACAAATGCTGATAAGTATTATAAATAGCTAATAATAAGTAATATAAAGAACTTAGTAGATAGAAGTTAACCATATAGATAAATAAGATTCACAGATAAGAACTAACACTACTTATAAGCTATATGACTTATTATCACCCCGTAGGACACTCTAAATTAGGATGGGATTAGAATAAGAAATCTAATAAGAAACCTATTCTACTAGTACTATAGATATAGGATAATAATACCGCCGAAAGATTTATGTAAAGAAAGTACTAGATATATAAAAAAAAAATATATACTAGATAAAACTATAGATAGGTAGCTCACACCATAAGGGTTAAAAAACTAAAAATAAAATAAGTATTAAAATAGATAGCATAAAAGTAGGAGCTTAACACAAAACAAGAGCTAATTTATATAGATTCTAAAAAAGAACTTTAAGACCTAAAGACAGAGAAATATAAATAGTTAGACTAAGATAAGTGCTAACTGGGATACTGATATCACTAGGCTAAATACTACTAAGATAAATAGATAGCCACAGAATTACATGCCAAGTTAATAATAAAGAAATATTTCTTAGAATGGAAGTGCCGAGATCACGGAGAAGAAGCCAGAAAGGAATATAAGTTATTATTAAAGGAAGAATGCTAACTCTAATAATACTCTATCTATAAACCTAAGAAAGAAACACTAAAGAAGCAATTAACGGCTAGAATTATACTATAGACAAAAAACTAAAAGGCTAGTGAGTAATAACTATGCTACTAAAGGGCTAATTTAAGATTAAAACACAGAAGTTAGCACTTAACTATACACGACTTAGATGAAAACACGAAAACAAGCTATATATAAACGTATATATCAATAGTTTTTGGACGCAAGCACTCATAAATAACAGGGCTAGTAAAACACTTATATTAAATAAATAAATATAAAGATATTATATCTTAACTAGAGTTCTAGACAAACCTATAAGAGTAGTATATATAGATAATAATCCAGTAACATTCAGAAAAGATCTAATTAATCTCGAAATAGAGAATATAATTATTAAGGTAGTAGATTACACAAATAACTACCGCATCAAAATTATGAATCTAGGCAGTAAGGATTTTATATTAGGGTGGGACTAGCTAGTATAATAGAATTTACTAATTAACTAAAAAACGAAGTTTGTAGGACCTAGGAAAAACTACTATAGATAAACGAAAGCCATAATATAGATAAAGAAAATAACTCTTTATAATACCACATTTATTATACTGAACGAATATTAGGAGGAATTTAGAAAATGGTTTATAAAAGAATAAGAGAACTAGATACCAGAACATAAGAATTAAGACTATAAGATTATACTTAAGGAAAAAGAAAAACCAAAACTAGCACTATTATATTAAATATCTATTAAACAACAAGAAGAGTTATGATAATATCTAAACACTAATATTAAAAAAGGATATCTATAAGAAAGTAAAAGCGAAGTTACATCACTAGCATTATTCATACTAAAAAAGAACAGGAAATTACGACTCTGCGTAGACTATTAATAATTAAATAAAGTAATAATCAAAAACTACTATCTAATACCCTTAATATTAGAACTTATGTATAAACTTAGAGGGGCCAAATAATTCAGTCTATTTAATATTAAGAATAGATACTATTAAATATAAATGGCTGAAGGGCATGAATAGCTAACAGCTTTTAAAATAAGCTATAGGCTATATAAATATATAGTTATGCCCATAGAACTTACTAACGCACTAGCAACATTCCAAGCCATTATTAACCATATTCTAAGGGAATATCTAGACGTTTTTATACTAGCATATTTTAATAATATCTTAGTATATATAAACAGGACGCTAGACGAATATATTAAGTATACTAAAAAAATATTACGGAAGCTTAAGGAGCACAACTTATATATTTAGATAGAAAAATATATATTCCATAAAAAAGAAGTTAAGTTTCTAGAATATATTATATCTAGAAACGGAATAGCAGTTGACCTGGATAAAGCTAAGAATATTCTATTATAGCTAACACTAATAAACACAAAAGAAGTTTATTCTTTCCTCAGATTCACGGGATTCTGTAGGTAATTTATTAAGAGTTATTCAAGAATTACAGCACCCTTAACAGAATTACTTAAGAAAGATTAATAATTTAAGTGGACAGAAAAAGAAAATAAAGCCTTTAAAAAGTTAAAAAAGAAATTCAAGGAACTACTAATATTAAAAATGTTTGATTTAGGACTTTAAATAGAGATACATGCAGACGCATTAGACGAAGCTATAAAAGCTATTCTCTTATAAACATAAGATAATAAATAGAAACACTTAATAGACTTCTTATTTTATAAACTTACAACTACTGAGTTGAACTACGACATTCATAATAAGAAATTATTAGTAATAGTTTAAGTATTTAAGAAATAGAAATATTATTTGGAAGGAGCTAAGTAATAGATTGTTGTATATTCAGATCACAAAAATCTAACAGTATTTACAATAATAAAGAAGTTAAATTAACGACAAGTCAGATAGTAGAAAATATTATTAACTTTTAATTTCTAAATACTTTATAAATTAGGAAAAGAAAACACTGCGGCTAACGCACTTAGTTAATAAGCAAACTATATAAAGGATATACCGAAAATACATAATATAATACTTAAGTAAAGATAAGACAGATCTCTAGAAAGCTTATAAATAGATATTAAATCAGTAGTCATTATCGAAAACACCTGGAAAAAACGAATAAAGAAATTCAACAAGAGACGGCTATTTTGGAATCTGGATTAAGAAATAATCTATATACTAAATGAATTATAGACAGAGCTAATTAAAAACCAACACTCAGCCAAAATACATAGACATTAGGGAGTTAAGAAGACTATAGAACAAATTAACAGACACTTCTAGATTCCAGGAATTTAGAATAAGGTTAGGAATATTCTTTTAGAATATATTAAATGCAAAAAGAATAAAGCATTAAGGCATAAGAAGTATAAACTCATGTAACTAATACCTTCACTAAACGGACTATAGGAATCAGTTATAATAGACTTTATTACAGGAATACTAATAATTACTACCTTAATAGGTTAATGGTATGACATAATACTGGTTATTATTAATAGACTAATTAAGTACGCTTACTTTAAACCAACTTATACGGAAATAAAAGCAGATAAACTAGTATTATTACTAATTAAAATACTAATTACATGATACGAAATGCCATGAGAATTTATCACAGACCAAGACAAGTTATTCACGTTAATATTCTGGAAAATGTTTATAGAACGGCTAGGGGCTGAGCACTGCCTTTTAACAGCATTTCACCCACAAATAAATAGACAAATAGAATAGACGAATTAAATATTAGAATAATACCTATAAATGTATGTTAATGAACTACAGGATAATTAGATTAACCTACTACTAATAGCTAAGTTTATATACAACTCTGTAAAGTCATTAATAACAGGAAAATCACTATTTTATATGAACTATAGATATGAGCCTACAGCTTATCAAGAACTATAAACATTAGATAAAGTATTAGAGTTAGTAAGAAGAAAAGTTAAAGACTTACAGACGCTATATAAAGAAATTACATAGAAAATTAACTATAAAGGCAATCTTAGCAAGCAAGTTAAAGATAAATCTAAGATTAAGAGACTAACCTTTAAGAAGAGGAATAAGATTTTCTTAAAAAAGAAAAATTTAGAAATAAAGCGACCATCACGAAAATTAGATCACGTTAAATTAGAACTATTTAAAGTTAAACGATAAACAGGACCTGTAAATTACGAACTATAATTACCTAAGAATATAAGAATTTATCTAGTTTTTTATGTCTCTAAACTAGAACCAGCACTACGGGATGCTAGGCTATAAACAAGACTTAAACTCAAAAAAGACACTACTAAGTATAAGGTCTAGTAAGTTTTAGACTACCAACAGTTTAGGCGTTAGTAGAAGTATTTAG
The DNA here is from genome assembly GCA_010093925.1 of Zopfia rhizophila CBS 207.26. Taxonomy (NCBI): domain Eukaryota; kingdom Fungi; phylum Ascomycota; class Dothideomycetes; family Zopfiaceae; genus Zopfia; species Zopfia rhizophila. The sequence goes on from ML994654.1 coordinate 424,315, forward strand.
TTAGATAAAAAAAATACAGACCTAAAAACAACACTTAGGAACTAATTAGAAACTTAAAGAATAGTTTAGAGCTAATTAACTAGTATTACTAGAGAAAACAACAAAAGCTTACTCTAAAGCTAGGTTTAAAGTAAAAGAGAAGTGTAAAACGTTTTACTTAAAACTTAAGAAAGAAGACAAGGTAATACTAGATGCTATAGATAGTAGTATATTAAATTAACTCTAACAGTTTTATTCTTTCTTTTCTATTATGTAAACTTCGTTAATTAAGGCAAGCTTACGCTAAAACATTTCCTTCTTTTAAGAATCTATTTAGGCTAGCTGCTGATAAAGGTGTAATTTATAAAAATAAGTAGCTATTATCTCCTCCTAGATATAGCAAAGTTACTCCTATAATTTCTTTTTATTGTAATTAAGGTAATTCTACTTAGATTAAGTTATAATAAGATCGCACTTTATGTTATGATTAACGTATTCGGAATAATAGCTAGAAGCCGGATTTATTAGACATTAAAGAGCATTATCACAACAGCGAGAATACAATAACAGTATATAATAGGGTTCATTATAAATTTAAGAAGCTAAATAGTAAGTATATATTAGAGATAACTTAGAACGTATTATTATTTAGACACTAAATAAAATAAAAAGAAAGTTAAGAATCTTATAGTTTAGAGCACAGGCCGGAGGACCTATTGTCTTTATACTATTTATAAAAGAAAGAAACTATCTTCTAAGATAAAGACTTAAAAGAGAGAGATAGTATTATAGACGGTAATAGTAAGATAACTATACCTAAAGAGCTAAAAGAACTAGCAATAATAGCTAATAAAGCTTTAGAATAAAAACATATGTTTGAGTTAGAAAGAAAGAACTATAAGCAAACACAAAATGCTTTAGCACAGGCTAAAGTATGAGCTAAGAAGTAAGAACAGAAATATAGAACTATACTAGTAGATTGGGAGTAGTCACGTACGTGACTAGAATAGAGTCTTAGCAGATAAAGTAGATAAAATAAATAAGAGACTTATTACTTTTATCTTCTCTAGCAGTATCTAATATACTATATAGAGATATACAATATACACATAGAGGATTTTCTATAAATATAAGGCATGAACTAGCTTTGAGGTATTTTGGATTCTTTATAGTTACTCTAAAATCGAGATCTTCTCTCTAAGTTAAGACTTGAACTTAAGTGAAATAGTTTGATATTATCTTATTAAATCTATTATATACTCTCTTCTTACCTTGCGATAAAGTATAAACTCTATTCTATTAAACCTAGAGCTATCTACTCTAGATACGGAAAAAACTGAAAACTTATTAAGTAATTAGTTAGGGTAGAGTTACTAATGTTAAATATACTAAAAAATTAAGGCAACTTATAATATTAGGCTATAAACTACATATTAACTTTACTACTATAGACTTATATATTCTATTATAAATAAAAAATAGTTAATAATAGCTAGATTAATAATTACTATAAATAGGTATTAATAATTACAGACTACTAACTATATTAAATTATAGAAAGAATTTGTGTAAAGTTATTACTAAAAGTTATTAGCAAACTACTAAATAATATGAAAAAAAAAATAGATATTTTATAATATATAGTAAACAGCTTTAAAACAGTAATAGTACTATATTAGTATTTTATTTTAAATAATAAGAATAGTATTATAAAGTAAAGTAAAGTACTTAAATTTAAATTAGAACTTACAGAACAAATAGACTTATCTATAATATTAAGTAGAATCTAAAAACGGGAATGTATAATACATTTATCTAGTAAGAGTAAAGCTATAATATTAAAAAAAGTAATATAAAGTATAATGTTTTATTATAACTAATAATATATATAAAGGTATTATTATAAATATGTTTTCTTAATACCTATAAGGCCGTTAAAAAAGAAATAGGCTGTATTTAGGAAAATATTTACTATTATAGTAATTATATAAAAAGCTATAAACTAATTAGCGTTTAATATTTTATAAGTATTAAAAAAAGTAATATTTTTAATATTTATATTATACTAGAGCTTATTTACTAGAAGTTAATTTTATACTATTACAGCCTAGTTATATTAGTATTTAGGTAGAGAAAAGTCCAATAATTATTTTCTAATAACTATAAGCTAATTACTAATTAAATAAAAACTATAATTAAAATAAGTATTTAGCTTATTAGATATATTTAATAAAGCAGCCTGTTATAGAAGGTTATTATATATATCTTTATAAAACTAGTTTTAGATTAGTAGTGAATTAAGAATAGAATCATATAATAGCACAGAAATAAAGAATATCTGTAAAATAAAACCTATAGTAAAAGTAATAGCCTTTTAAAAACAGAAAACCTAATTACTGTTATCTTAAAATAGGCTGTAAACTATATAAATAGCTTAAAAAGTAGAATAAATAGTACTATAAATAGTATAAAGATTAAGAAAAAACTGTACTCTTTAAACTATTATTAATAAAAGTTATAAATAAAACTACTTACTTTATAATAAACTATAGTAGTATATTTATCTAATTATTATACTATATTATTAAAGCGGCTAGACCCTTTTACAGGTATTTTAAACATAATAAAAAAAAGTTTTAATACAAGAAAATATAGCTATTTATATGTTCTATATTATACTAAAAGAAAAAGCTATAAGAGTTATTATAAACTGTAATAATTAGTCTTAAAACTTTATAGTAGTAGTATTTTCTAGAAATATAACTATTTATTAATTTAATAAGTGACCTATAAGTAGCACTATAGTTAGCTTTTTTTATAAATAAAATACTTTATAAAACGCTAGAACCTTTTAGATGGGCTAATATATCTATTATTAATATACTACTAAACTTTATTTTATACTGTAATACTTAGAACAGCATAGTCAGTCCCCTTATAAATATATTTATAAATATATTTAATAGTATAAATAGTATTGTATACTTTAATATTAATATAAGTATAGAATTTATAAAGAAAAAAAGGATAATATAAAATAACCTAGCTGTTATAAAGGTGTATATTTATATTATAATATTATATAATTAATATACAGCTATTATTACAGCATTAATATTTAGAATACTTATTTTTATAAATAACTGTTTTAGAGCTAAATGGCTTTAGAAAACCTTTTAAATACAGTAGTAATAACTTAAATAATTATAAAACTATATATAGAATACTTAAATTATAATTACTATATAGACTGTGTAGTATAAATATCTATATAATTTTTATAAAAGTATTATTAAGATTCTTTTATAGAAAAGAAATCTCAGTGTGGATAATAGAATTAATTTTTTAAAAATCTATAAAAACTTTATAGTCTGCTAGAAATAAGAAAAAAAGTAAGTAAATATAAAGTAAACTATATTTTTAATACTCTATTATATATACATTACTAAAATACTTACTAAAGTAATTATAGAAATCTTTTACATTTTATAAAAATTCACGAACCTTTAATAAAAAGGCGTAAGTAATTAGATTTAAATAATTTAAACTTATTTCTCTCTAGTAAAGCTTCTAAAGAACTTTTAGCTACTATAAACTTACTATAAAAGTAATAAATAAAGTAGAATAATTAAAATAGTAGATAATAGCTATAGAATTCTAATAATACTAGCTAATAAAACAGGTACTACTAAGATAAGATAATAGTAGAATAATATAGTACCTAATAATTTTATTATTTTTATTTTCTCTTAAAACTGCATTTGCGATACTACTATACACTTTAGAACAAAGCTATTTTTAGTTATAGTAAATTTATTTAAGTTATAACTAGTTATAAATAGCTTAAATATTAATAATCTATTATTAAAAACATTAACATAAAGCTAAAACAGAAGTAAAGATAATACTAATAATATATCTACTATATTATAGTTACTTATTACTAGAAACTATTTAAATTCTGTAAAAAGAAACTAGAAAACTAGTTTAAATTACCTAGTAAAAACATTAGCACGTAATGTAACAGCATATATAAAAAATAAATAGTATTAATTTAGAAATATATAAAACTACTAAAAGTTATTTATACTATAAGAATAATTAGATCTACTATTTTAATTATTATAGAGTTAAGGATAATAAAAGCTAATTTATTACTAATAAGAATATTCTCTTTTTAATAGTCTACTTTAGTTTCTAAAATAAGAGAGAGTTACTAATTTAGTAGAATTTAAGCATTATTAAAAGTTATATATAACTATTTATAAATAGTATAGTAAATAAATATATAGTAATTTCTAATACTATAAAGCATATCTATAAGTTCTATAATAATTTATTTATTTAAATAAAAATTCTGCTAATAGCACGCTGCAGTAGTATATTATAAATTATAAAAATAAAGTTAAGTATATTATAATTCTACTCTTTCTATAGTATCTAGTAAGCCTTAAATATAATATAAAGTACTATAAATTTAGAAGACCTATATACTGTTTCTATAAGCATTTCAGTCCGTTTATATATACTCTAAAGAAATAAAAGTAAAAATAAAGTTATAAACCTAAATATAGGTCTAAAACTTTTAAGCTTTAAATATATTATTTAATAAAAAACTTTAAAGATAAGCAGGTACTGTACTAAAAAATAAAAGAAATATCTAATTTTATAAATAGTATAACTAGAACTTTAGAAGCATAATAGTAATATTAAGCACTTATTTATTTAGCTAGTAGTATATAGTATAATATATATACTATACTATTAATAGCTTAAGATAATAATAAAATAAATTAACTAACTATTAAATAAAAGGAATAAGTTATAATAGAGCTAGTAGGATAGTAGATAAAGTAGTAAATAAAGTAGTTAATTAAATTAGCAGAATAAATAAAGAATGTAGAAGAAACAAAAAGAAATATAATAAACATAAAAAAGTAAATAATTTATAGAAATAATATAGAGATAAAGCCTGTACAGAAATAGATATAATAAATAAAATAAATAAAGTATTTAAACAGTACTATTATAAAGATGACTAAATTAGTAAAAATTATTATAATTTTAGTACGTAGGTAACAGTAAGAAGAATAGATAATTTAAGTAAAATTACTATAATAAAATACTATTAAAGAAAGAATAAAATAGTTAATATAAATTATATATAGAGCTCTAATATAGTTAACCTAAAAGAAAGATAACAGATAATAATAAGAGTATATAGTATAAAAACTTTAAAAAAATAACTAGCTAATTACTAAAGTAAAATTAGAAGAATTTACGGCTTTTTAGTATTATTATTATTAGAAACCACGTTACTATCACAGCATATTCTAAAGAAGAGAGAAAAGAAAATTCTGTTAGAAATAAACTATAAATAACTATAAATTAAAGTTAAATAAAAGAAAAGAAATTGCACTTACTATAAGCTCTTTACGTATAAAGAAACTTAGTATATATAGATAGAAAATAGTAACTTTATAGACTTATAGTAACTATAGATAGCTATAATAATTCCTAAAAAGTAGATAGACAGAAACTAGATTATTTTATAAGTATAATAGTACTAAATTTAAGAAGCGTAGTAGAGTAGATTAGAGTATAAATCTAGCTTATTTATATATAAATAATTAGCAGTATAAGCACAAATTAGAATATAAAAAAGATTAAGTAATAATTATAAAAAAGAAAAAGACATTAACATAATAAGAATAAGCTTATAATAAAATAAATATTAATAAGATCTAAACTAAAAAGCTATTACTAAAAAAAGAGCTAAAAAAGTAGTTTATAACCTAAGAATACTATAGGCAGCTTAATAAGAAAGCATATCTAGAATATAATAATATTAAACACTTTATAAAGAAATACCTAGATAAGAAATTAAGAATTATAATAATAAAAATAAGGCCTAAGCTTATAAAATGAGATTTATAGTAAGTAAAAACCTTATTAGTTAAAGTTATTAGCAAGAGGCTTAATAACAATTAATATTAAATTTATAAATCTAATAAGTATTATAAAAAAAACTATAAGAAATAGCATTAGAAAATAAAGTATAAACTTATAAGTAGTTAGTAATAATCTAAGAAGATACTAAGAAGAGTAGTAAGAAAATAGTATTAGGTAATAAGTTTAGAAACTTAGTCCCTTATATTACAGAAAATTAACAAGAAATAATAATTATTTTAGGAAATCTAATTTTTAATATATAAAGCTTTTAGAATTATAATAATAACTATTTAGTAAAAGCTAAATAGAGAAGTATGTTAAATCTATAAATTAAATTAATATATAAATAAGAACTATAAAACCAAGCATTAGGAGATAACACTAAAAAAAGAATTTTATAATTTAAAAAACTAATTAGAGTAAGGAGTGTTTTTATGGTATAATAATTTTACAAAAAGAGTAGTATTTTAGTTTTTTATAAAAATTTAAGAGAGAAAACTATATATTTCTAAGAATTAAAAAAAAGAACTAACTTAAATATAAGAAATTAAGCTAAAAGGTGAGAATAGTAAGCATAATAGAGTAAAAACACCTTTACCTACTATATGAATTAAAAATACTAATATCTTCTAATAATTAAAGAATTAGGAATGTTAGATTTATAAATTAGTTAACTATATAAAAAAAGTATATACATAGGCAACATACCTAATTTAAATAAAAAAACTAAAAGAAAAAAAGGTATATAAAAAAGTAGTAAAGAAATAAAAACCTAATAAATAAATTCTAGAAACTCTAAACACTATAGTTAATATAAAAAATAAAGACGGCTAGTAAAACTAACTATATAAATAACAATATTAGAAGGAATATACGTTGGAATATAAATACTATAAGAAAAAGAGAAGAAAAATTAGCTAGTACTAAAACAACATATAACACTATAAACTCTCTTATAAAGAGTGTTTTCTAGAATAAAAATACCTAATATATAGAGATAAAGTAAAAAAAGAGTATTATAAACTTTTATATTTAGCATACTACTATAACTACTACTTTATATATATTAAATAGAAGTACTTTATTTTAGATAATAAAAATTAAAAGCATAGTATATACAATTCTATATTAAAAAACTAAATAGTTATTAGTAAAAAGCTTAAGCTAGTAATATAGTTATTAGAGCTCTTAAACTATAATAAGTATAGTAAAAACTATATCTTTACTTTAGTATAAGAGTAAACAGAAAATCTTTAAAAGTACTAGTAAATAATAAAGTAAACAAAACATTTATTTTAAACTAATAAATAAAATAAAATAATATATTATACTAGGAAAAGGCGTATCTAGTAAGAGTAAAATAAGTAGATAATAATATAATAACCTTTAAAAAGAGTTTAATTAACTTAAAAATAATAGTAACAGAGCTAAAAGCAGTAGGCTATAGAGATATCTACTATATTAATATTCTAGACATAAAAAAGCTAAATATAATCCTAGAATAAGATTAACTCTTATTATATAATCTAATAATAGATTAGTAATAAAAAAACTATTTAATAGTATAATCTAGTAAGGAAAGTAATATAAATATAAAAACCAAACATAATAGAGAAACACTTTAAAATAGAAAGAATTTCATATAAAACTATATAATAATTACAATAATAATAACTATAAGATATTAGAGTAGTATGGATTTAAAAACAAGCTTTAGATACTACTAAAGCCTAAATACTTTAGAAGTACTAGAAATTTGTATATCTATTTAGTAAGAATAAGAAGAATGCACTTTTAAAGTATTAATCTTAAAACCATAAAATACTAATTAAAAATAAAAATGAGCTTAAATTAAAACTAATATATTTTCTATTAAGAGTATAACAGAAAGAATTAAAATAGTATATTAAGAAAAATCTTAAGAAGGAATATATATAATTAAGTGAAAGCCTAATAGCCTTACTAATATTATTTATACTTAAAAAGAATAGAAAACTATAATTATGTGTGGATTTCAGATAACTAAATTAGGCTATAATAAAGAATTAATACCTATTACTATTAATTTAAGAGCTAATAAATAGACTCTAAAAAGCTTAATAATTTAGTCTATTTAATATTTATAAGAAATACTACAGAATTTGAATCAAATAAGGATATAAATAATTAATAGTATTTAAAACAAGATACAGACTTTTTGAGTACTATATTATGCCATTTAAATTAATAAACGTGCTAGTAAATTTTCAGGTAGTTATTAATTATATACTTTATAAATACTTAGATATATTTATAATAGCGTATTTAGATAATATACTAGTGTATATAAATAGAACACTTAAGAAGTACAACGTACACGTAAAGAAGGTTTTAAAAAAACTTTAAGAATATAACCTTTTTATTTAGCTAGAAAAATATAAATTTTATGTTATAAAAACAGAGTTCCTAGGATTTATCATTTTAAGAGAAGAAATCTTAGTAGATTTAAAGAAGTTAGTAAAAATACGTAATTAGCTAACACTAATAATAGTTAAGAAAATACAGTTCTTTTTAGAATTTACAAATTTCTATAAAAAGTTTATAAAAGAGTATTTAAAAATTACGACACTTTTTATAGAGTTAACTAAGAAAGACAATAGATTTAATTAGAGATAAGAGTAGTAGTAAGTATTTAAAAAACTTAAAATAAGTTTACTTAAGCACTAATATTAAAATTATTTAATCTAAAATTATTTATTATATTAGAAACAGATGCTTCCGATTATATAATAGGAGTAGTTTATAGTTAATAATATAATAATAAACGTCTTTATTTTATAGACTATTTATTAAAAAAAACTTATAAAAGCTGAGTTAAATTATAATGTTTATAATAAAAAGCTATTAGTAGTAGTAATAGTATTTAAAAAAATAATAAATTTACTTTAAAAGAGCTAAGTATTAAGTAAAAGTTCTTTTAAATTATAAGAATTTAATAAGCTTTACTATTATGAAAAAGCTAAACTAAAAATAAATACACTAGTTAGAAACACTAGCTATCTATAATTTTAAGATATTTTATTAAAAAGGAATAGAAAATAGAGCAGCAAACACACTTAGCTAATAACTAATTTATATAAAATAATAAAAACCAATACTAAGCACAGTATTATTAATAGAATTAGATAAATTTATAAGTTATAATTAGCTAAGAATTATAACAGTTACTAGAGTTAAGAATTACTAAATAATAAGAATTTAGGATTTTAAGTAATAAAACTCCTAAAACTTAGAATTAGAACTTATATATATAAATAAACTTATCTATGTACTAAAAAGTCTATATAAGAAATTAATTATAGAGAATTACAAAGCTATTATATACAGATACTAAGAAAAAAAAAACTATAGAGTGAATCTTTAGGAATTTCTATATTAAGAGATTAAAATAAAAAGTAAAAGCAGTAATTAAAACTTGCCTAAAATATAAAAAAAAAAACTAGTATAATATAAGTTTTAAAGACTTTTATAACTATTAAAAGTACTAAAATAACTATAATAGTTAGTTTTAATAGACTTTATTACAGGACTATTATTATTTAAGAAACTAGAAACAGATAGGGAATATAATGTGATACTTATTACTATAAATAAACTAACTAAGTATATATATTTTAATCTAATAGTTATAGATTTATTAGCTGAAAAACTAGTACATGATATTCTAAAGATAGTAGTCTTAAGATATAAATTACCTAAAAAGTTTATTACTAATTAAGATAAATTATTTATGCCTTACTTCTAGAAAACTTTATTAACCAAGTTAGAGTTAAAAAATAAGCTTTTAATAAGCTTTTATTTTTAAATAGATAAATAAATAAAGCACACTAATTAGACTCTAGAATAATATTTAAAGATATATATTAATTACTTTAAAGAGAATTAGATTAAGTTATTACTTTTAGTATAGTTTACTTATAATAATATAAGATTATCTATAACTAGTATATTACTATTTTATACTAATTACGGGTATAAGCTGTCAGCTTATAGGGAACTACGTAATCTAAAAAGTAAATTATTTTAAATTTAGAATAAAACTAGATAACTACAGAACTTATATAATAATCTTAGTAAAATTATTATTTTAAAGAATTTATAAACTGTGGAGAGTGCTAATAAGTTAAGAGTTAGAAAACTAATTTTTAAAAAAAGAAATAAAGTTTTCCTACTACGTAAAAATTTGAAAACTAAATAACTAAGTAAGAAACTAGATTACGTTTAAATTAAACTATTTGAAATTAGTAAAGCTATTAAACTAGTTAACTATAAATTAAGATTACTATAAAACATAAGAATTTACTTAGTAGTTTATATATTATTACTTAAATTAGTACTACTAAATACACTAATAGTAATAGACATAAACATAAAGTTATATTAGCTAGAGTATAAAGTTAAAAAAATTTAAGAACTATAATAATTTAAACGTTAGTAGAAATACCTAGTTAAATACAAAAACTATAAACTAAAAGAAAATACCTAGAAACTTATTAAGAACTTAAAGTAATATTCTAAAATAATTGACTAGTTCTACCTGGAGAATTTAGTAACACTAGATTTTAGAAAAAAGTTTATACAGCTTTCTAATTAAAGGAAATACTTAGAAAAGAATTAATAAAACTAGAAAATAAAGATATTATAAATTATAATAGTTTAGAGGTCTTTTATCTTTCTTTTTTTTCTAAATTCTATATTCTTTAATTAAAGTAAGTTTATAGGTAAATAGTTTATACTTATAACTATTAACTAGAGCAAGCTACTTTTATAATTATTACTAATAAAACTAAGCATTTTAGCTTAAAATTCTAGGTATACTCTAGCTACTTTTAAAGTTACCTTTTTTTAGCAAGAAATTTATTAAACTTTTAAATAGAAATAACTAAATTATATTTTTAAGAGTGCTTAATACACTTAAAGTAACAGCTAAATAAGAAATTTATAAAATAATAAAAATCCTTTTTCTTATATAAACTATATAGAGTTAGTATAAATTAATTATAATCTTAAATTAGTTTTATAAAATAGTAACTATAAATAGTTAAAGACTTAATTTTAGGTATTATTAGAAGTAAAAGGGAAAAGAGATTCTAGAGGCACTTATAATATTTCTAAAAGAACAGACTTTTCTTATACTTAAAGCTTAAAATAAAAAGAACTTTTAAACTAAAAGTTTAAAAAAAGAGCAAGTATTACAGTTAGTAATAAGTAAAAATTTATTATAGATAATAATTATAAGTAAAAGGTAGTAAGTTAACTAAAAAAAAATTACTAACTATTAGTAAAGAAACACGCGCGGGAACTTAATACTAGATAAAAAATAAAATAAATACTCTAAAAAACTAAGTAAAAAGCAGGGCTTCTAGCTAATATTATTAAAATAATTAATAAAGCTAATAGTAAAAAAGACACGTAATATCTTACGTATAGAGTTATAAGTATAATAAAGATAATTAAAACTAATAGAGACTAAGTAGCTATATTAGACCTAAATAAAGAATAAATTATAAGTAAAGAATTTACTATATAAAGAGTATTCTCTTTAGCTTTTAAATAGTTTTTATTTTTATACTTATCTTTTTATTTTAAAGTATTTCTCTAAAATTCGTTATATAATAAATTAGTTAAACTATACTTTACTACATTTTTATATTATTAGAATATTGTGTTAGTAAGTTATTATATAACTTTATATTATTACTAAAGCTCTAATACGGATTACATACATACTTACTATATTAAAGTAATTTATATATTATTTTTATAGTATAATAATAAAGGCTATATATATTTACTATATATAATAACCTTAGATACGTAGAAGCTAAAAAAGAATCTTTAGTAAACCCTTTAGTAAACCTCTTTAAGCAATAGATAGACAAGATTTAAATTAAACTATAATAATATACTAGTATAAAAAGTTATTATATTAGTATATATAATTATTAAGCCTAAAATAATTATTAAGCTTATTAGTTTATGCTTTACATAGGTATTTTTATAAAAAAATTTATTAATACTAAAAAGGTCTAAATATACATATAAAGCTTACTTAAAGTATAGAAAATAAAAATATTTTGTAAAAAACTATAAATAAAGAAAACTTAATATTAAAATAGTTTATATTTAAACTAAAGTACTAAAAGTAATAGTAGTTATAATTTAAGTAAAAAATAAGTAAATTATATAAAAATAAGTTTTATAAAAAATATAATAAAACAACTATTAAATTTATAAAAGTACTTTTTACTTAAAATAAAAATATTAAATACTATTCTAAAATATTAAAAATAAGTTTAGTAAATTCGTAACTAAGTTAAAAATAAATATTAAAAAAGTAGTTATATAATAATATAATATAAATATAAAATAAATTATAATAATTTTATAAAATTATAAAATTATAAAATAAAAAAATATCTTTTTACACAATTAAATTAAAAGTTTAAATAATAAGTAATAGTTAAAACTAATATAAGTAAAAAGCTTATATTTACATATTATTTAATAATAAGTATTAAAGAAGTACTATTAAATTAATAGTTTAAAATATTACTTTAAGTAAAATTATACTATAAAGTATTAAAAAGTTGCTTTAAAAAAATAAAATATATAAATACTAATAAGTACTATAAAATGTAGAAAATAAGTAGTATAAAAACTAAAAAGTTTAAAACTATTTAAATAAATAAACAAAAGTTAAATAGAAATACTTTAAATAGAAATAAAAAATATACTTTATAACTAGTTAGTAAAAGTACTAAAACCTAAATAAATAGAAAATAAATAGAAAATAATACTATTATTTATACTATAAGTTTAAAATAATAACATAGCAAAAAAAGTATATATAAAAAATATTAGATTTGTAAATTAAAAAACTTGAAATATAATAAGTACTTACATAACGAATAAATAAGCAAGAACTTAATAAAAACATAAAATTAATTTTTATAAACTTAAAAAAAGCTTAAAATCTAAGTATAAATACTTATATAAAACTAATATAAAACTAATATTAACTTAAATATAAATACTATTAAATAGAATAATATTAAAATAAGTAGCTAGTAATAAAACTATATAAAAAGCTTATAGTTTTAAAATGTTTTTTTAAATAAAAATATTAAATTTATAAAAAGTAAATATAAATAAAATAAAAAATAGTATTAATAAAAAATACTAACTAAATACATGCTTAACTTACAAAATAACTAAGTAATATATATATATATTAAATATTAAAGTTAAATAAAAGAAAGAAAGTTAGTAAATTAAAACTAAACTATTTAATAGTTAATATTAAAATGTTAATAATATAATTATATAATAAGTATATACAAATAATAATAAGTTATATATATATATTAATAACAAAAATATTTTAGTACTTATAAATAATAAAGCTAGTAAATTATTAATATTAAATAAATAAGTTAAAATCTAATGTATTTTTTATAAAGTTTTAAACAAGCTTGTAAAAGTAAAATATATTAATAATAGTTTAATAATATTTAGTAGAAAAATAATTAACTTTAAAATAAAAAACGTAATTATTAAAATAGTAAGTTACTTAAATAACTATTATATTAAAATAATAAATTTAAGTAGTAAAAATTTTATATTAAATTAAAACTAGTTAGTATACTAAAATCCTATTATAAATTAAAGAAATAAAACTATAGAATATTAGTAAAAACTGTTTACAGTAAATACTATTTACTACTAAAAATAGAAATATAAGTAAAAAAAAATAGTAATTAGTAATAAAGATTTTAAAGTACTAAAAAATACTAAAAAGAATTTAGGAAATAGTGTTTTTAAAAAAGCTAAAAATAAGTTACTAAAATACTAGAAATAAAACTATAAAATAAAACTAGAACTATTATATTAACTTTTAATTTACTAATAAAAAAAGCTATAATAATATATTTAAAATAATTAAAAAAAGAAATATATTAAAGTAAATAAAAATAAAATAATATTACTTACACTTTTTATACTTAAAAAAAACTATAACTTTACATTAATTACAAATACCTTAATAATATAATTATAAAAAATAAGTACTTTATACTATTAATAATAAAAATTATAAATAAATTATAAAAAGCTAAGTAGTTTAGTTTACTTAATATTAAGAATAGATACTACTAAATTAGAATAGTAAAAAAATATAAATAAATAACAATATTTAAAATAAAATATAAACTGTTTAAATATTTAGTTATACTATTTAAATTTACTAACATACTAGTAATATTTTAAATAATTATTAACTATATACTACAAAAATATATAAATGTATTTGTTATAGTATATTTAAATAATATATTAGTATATACTAATAAAACACTAGAATAATACGTAAAATATATAAAAAAAAGTATTAAAAAAACTTAAAAAATACAAACTCTGTATTTAAATAAAAAACTATAAAACAAATATTAAATTTTTAGAATATGTTATATTTAAGAATAAAATTATAACTAACTTTAATAAAATATAAAAAATCTTATTTTAATTTACTTTAAATAATATAAAAAAAGTTTATTTTTTATTTTTTTAAGTTTTATAAGCTTTTACTAATAATTTATAAAAAAAATATTTAAAAATTATTATACTTTTAATAAAACTCTTAAAAAAGAATTAAATTTTTAAGTAAAAATAATAGAAAAATTAGGTATTTAAAGAACTTAAAAAGTAATTTATAACTACTAATATTAAATATATTTAATTTAAAGTTGTTTATAGAAATTTATATAAATATATTAAATAAAGTAACTAGTATAATTTTACTATAAAAGTAATGAAAATAAAAAATTATACTTAAAAACTTTATATTACATAAACTTATAATTCTTAAGTTAAATTAAAATACTAAAGCTAATATAAATATTAAAGAGCTTTACTATACTTAGTAATAAGTAATATAAAAAAAGCTATATAAAAGAATAGTTATAAAGAAATAGCTTAAAAAATAGTATAAAAAAAGTAATATAAGAAAAGAAATAGTATAAAAAGAAAAGCAGTATAAAAAAAAAAGTAGTATAAAAAAAAAGTAATATAAAAAGAAAAACAGCATAATAAAAGTTATATTAAAGAAGTAACTATTAAATCTAAATTATCTCTTACTTTAAATCTAAATTAGTTGCTATAATTAAATTAGAATTAGCTTCTATATTAAATTAGAATTAGCTTCTATATTAAATTTAAATTAGCTTCTATATTAAATTAGAATTAGCTTTTATATTAAATTAGAATTAGCTTTTATATTAAATTATAATTAACTTCTATATTAAATTAAATTTAGCTATTAAAAGAAAGACTTTCTTAAACCCTTCTTTCTCTTATAGGAAGTAGAATTTAAATTAAATTTAATATATATTAAGAGGGAGACTCTTTTAGACTTTTTTTAAACCCTTTTTTCTTTTATAATAAATATAATTTGAATTTAATGTAGAGCTTTAAAAGTAGTTTAGTATAAAGTTTTAGAAATAACTTAATATAGAACTTTAAAAGCAGTTTAATATAAGTCTAAATATAAGTTAGTAAATAAATTAGTAAAGGCCTTAATAAAATTAAATATTAACTTAATATAGTATAAGTACTTAACTTTTTAAGTACTATAATTTATTTTATTAGTAGTAGCATCTTTAAAGTTACTATACTAGTTATAAGAAAAAAGCAAATCTATTAGCAAAGTATAATAAATATACTAGTAAATATAAGAAAGATATTAGTTAACTTGTTAAAGTATTAATTATATAAGAAATTTTAATAACTTTAGTATTTCTTTAACATAAAATAACTAGAACCTAATTACGTAATATTTAATTTTTCTAATTAATAAGAACGTAAGAAACCTTAGTGCTATTTTAATAAAGTTTTAATTAAAAAAAAAATTTATTTAAATAAAAGAAGCTTTACTATACTTAGTAATAATATTTATAACAAAAAACTACTAGCTATAGTTTAAGTATTTAAAAAGTAAAAAACTTATTTAAAAAAAAACTAGATACTAAATTATTATATACTTAAATTATAAAAATTTTATAGCTTTTACTATAACAAAAAAGTTAAATTAATAATAAGTTTAATAATTAGAACTTTTAGTAACTTTTAATTATAAAATACTTTAAAAAAAATAACGTAGTTAATATACTTAGGTAATAAGCTAACTATATAAAAAATATACTAGAAATTTATAACTTAATACTAAAAGTATAAAAAAATAAATTATTAAAATACATACATTTAAATATTAAAGTAATAGTTATTCTAACAAATACCTAGAAAAAATAAATTAGAAAATTTAATTAAAAATATTTTAAATAGTACTAAAATAAAACTATTTACGTACCTAATAATTTATAAATAAAACTAATTAAAAATTAATACTTAATAAAAATGTACAAATCCTAAAAAAATTAAAAAAATTATAAAGTATATTAATAAAAGCTTTTAAATTCTTAGTATTTAAAAAAAAGTCTATATAATTCTAGCTAAATATATTAAATATAAAAAAACAAGACATTAAAATATAAAAAATATAAATTAATAACGTTTTTCACAAGCGAGTGAATTATACAAGTGAGTGAACCACTTTTGCCAAGAATTACCTTTTCTTTAATAACTTTACGAAAACTTAATATTATTTAGCTAAAATTTAAAATTAACTTTTTAGATATTAGATGCACCTGGTGTTAAATTTGCATTCTAATAGTCTTACGTAATTATAAGTTATTAAGCTTAGAATTTACCTTTTAAAAATTTAGTTTTTAGCTGTAAATATTTTAATAACTATTAAATAAGAAACTATAGATATTAAACTTAAGCTATTTTATATATAATTTAGACTATATTATGCTTTTATAGTAATAAAATAAGTAGGTTTTTAAGATTTTTAAGTAAGGGGAAATTTTAGCCCCCACTTTTTAATATCTTAAAAACTACTAATAATATAGCTTTAAAATTCTAAGATATTATAGATTTAGGTGCTAATACCTTGTATTTAAATTTTTATAATTTATTATTAACTAATATTATAAATATAAATAGCTAAACATTATTTTAAAGTAGTGTAGATTCTAAGCTTAATAACTCATAATTACGTAAGATAATTAGAATGCAAATTTAACACCAGGTGCATCTAATATCTAAAAAGCCAATTTTAAATTTTAGCTAAATAATATTAAGTTTTCGTAAAGTTATTAAAGAAAAGGTAATTCTTGGTAAAAGTGGTTCACTCGCTTGTATAGTTCACTCACTTATAAAAAACGTTATTGTATTCCATAAGTGAGCTGCGCACCCAAGCGAGCTGCGCATCTTGGAATTCACCAAAATATCGAAATTTTCCACCTTAATATCTCAACAACCACTTAATGATAAATTCTAAAAATTGAAATTTGAGCTTTCATATACACATTACAGCTTTCATGAGAGTTGCATAAACATTGGTTGAGTAGTTTCTGAGATATAGCGATTTGGCTTCGTTTTGGCTCCTAAATCGCTATATCTCAGAAACTACTCAACCAATGTTTATGCAACTCTCATGAAAGCTGTAATGTGTATATGAAAGCTCAAATTTCAATTTTTAGAATTTATCATTAAGTGGTTGTTGAGATATTAAGGTGGAAAATTTCGATATTTTGGTGAATTCCAAGATGCGCAGCTCGCTTGGGTGCGCAGCTCACTTATAGAATATAATATAACTAATTTCTTAAGTAATAAAATA
This sequence comes from Zopfia rhizophila CBS 207.26, assembly GCA_010093925.1. NCBI lineage: Eukaryota > Fungi > Ascomycota > Dothideomycetes > Zopfiaceae > Zopfia > Zopfia rhizophila. The sequence goes on from ML994654.1 coordinate 442,022, forward strand.
TAAAAATTAGTTATAATAAACTTTATTATAAAGTTACTACTGTTAATAATATACTAAAAATGCTAGTATAATACTATATTAGTAATTATAAATTAATTAATAAAGTATGTATACTTTAAATTAATTTATAAAACATTAAATATAAATAAGTTAATAAATGAAATTATAAAAATACTTATAGTAAAGTATATACTATTTTATAAATTTATTATAAATAAAAACAAATTATTTATATTAATATTTTAGAAAATGTTTATAGAAAAGTTAGAAATAAAAAACCACTTTTTAATAACTTACTACTTATAAATAAATAAATAAGCAAAATAAATAAAATAAATATTAAAATAAAATAAATATTAAAATAATATTTATAAATATATGTGTTATAAGTTGCTAACTTACTGATATAATACTAACTAGTAACTAGTTATCTAATTAATTATATAATATTAATTAGTTCCCTTACTTCCAGATTAGAGAGCTCGTTAAACTTAGTAGAGATAAATTAAACTTAGTATAAAATAAAAGAAAATAAATATAATAAGTTAAGATTTAACAGAATAGTATTAAACTATTTCACTTAAAGTATAAATCTTAATTTTAGAGTAACTATAAAGAATCTAAAATATCCTTAAGCTGTTCTATGTCTCATATTTATAGGAAATCCTTTATAAGTATATTATATACTAATTAGAAGTATATTAGATACTACTAAAGAAAATAAGAAAAGATAAGTTCTTATCTTTATTATTTATACTCATCTTTTTTATATCTTACTATAGTTAGTTACTTGATTTGTTTACCTAATTTAGGTATTATTCTTTATAGAACTTAAACTTACTTTAGAGTAATTCTATTTATAAGTTTTGTCTACGCTAGTTTACTTTTTATTTTTAGTATTATTTATATATTTCTTTATACTATATCTTTTATAGTAACGCCTTTCTGTCTATAGTTATTTTATTATTATAGTTTATAATATTATCCCTTTTCTTTAAGCCTTTAGTCTGAAGGTTAGTTTTTTTTTTTTTTTATAGATAATATAAAGACAGCTAGTCCTTTATATGAAAACTGAGATTATAAGAATCTCTTATACCTTTTATATTCTTTTAATTTCCTAAGGATAACTCGAGCGGAATCGTTCTTAATATAAGCTTATTATTTAGTAAAAAAAGTCCGTGAATATATCTATCTAATACTATCTTCTTATTCTTATTATTATAATAATAACTATTATTGTTTAGTCCATTTAGCTTCAGGATGATGTTCTAAGTATATTAATTAAAATATAAAATATAATCTTATTATAACGTAATTTAAGTAAAATTATTTTAACTAGAATAAAAAAAAACTTTAGTAATAGCTTTATACTATTAAGGAGGAGTTACTTACTATAAAGTCTTATAAACTTTATCTTTATTATTAGCTAGCTTAAATAGATTCTTAAAAGAAGAAAATATTCTAGCGTGAGCTTATCTCAATTAATAAAGTTCATATAATAATAAAAAAAATAAAACTATTAGAATTAACCTAGTATACTACTACCTATAGTATCTAATATTACTTTACTTTTCTTCTTAGGTTTTAAGTAAAATATTCTATATATTTTTTATTTATTAGATATAGCCTTAGAGCAGGCATTTACTACTCTATCTAATAATACTAGTTAATTAACTTTAAATTATTTTTTAAGTTCCTAACTAGTTTCTATATGTTATCTTTAGGTCTGTAGTTTTTTTAACTAAATATTTCTACTAATACTTAAACTATTAGTAGTTTAAAATTCATTAGACTTTATACTTAGTAGTATTTTCTTTAAGTTTAAGTCTTATTTACAGTTTAGCATTCCATAGTGCTGGTTCTAGCTTTAAAATATAAAAAACTAAGTAAATTCTTATATTTTTAGGTAGTTATAGTTCGTAATTTATAAGTCCTATTTATCATTTAATCTTAAATAGTCCTAATTTAATGTAATCTAGTTTTTTTGATAGTTGTTTTATGTCTAAATTTTTTCATAATAGGAAAATCTTATCTCTTTTCTTAAAAATTAGTCTTTTAACTTTAGACTTGTTCTTTTGCTGTTTGCTAAGATTATCTTTATAAGTAATTTTCTATACAATTTCTTAATAAAGTTATTATAGTTCCTTAACTCTTATTCTTATAAATTCTAATATTTTATTTAATTTTCGTGGTTTTTGATAAGCTGTAGGCTTATAACTATAGTTTATATAGAATAATAATTTTCCTATAGTTAATAATTTTACAAAGTTATATATAAACTCAGCTATTAGTAGTAAGTTAATCCAGTTATCTTATTATTTATTAACGTATATTTATAGGTGTTGTTCTAATGTTTGATTTGTCTATTCTATTTATTTATTTATTTATAAGTAAAATGCTATTAAGAGGCGGTGTTTAGCTCCTAGCTTCTTTATAAATATTTTTTAGAATATTAATATAAACAATTTGTCCCTGTCTATGATAAATTCTTATAGTAATTTATATTATGTAATTAGTAGTCTAATAAGTATAATTACTAATTTATCTGCTTTAATTTCTGTATACGTTAGTTTAAAGTATATATACTTTATAAGTTAGTTTACTATAACTAGTATTATATCATACTATTAGTCTTAAAAGGTGGTTATTATTGGTATTCCTATAATAAAGTCTATTATAACTCATTCCTATAATAGGTCTGATAAGGGAATTAATTATATAAGTCTATATTTTTTATATCTTAATATCTTATTTCTTTTATATTTAATATACTCTAAAAGGATAGCTCTAACCTTTTTTTATATTCTAGGAATCTAGAAATGTCTATTAATTCATTCTGTAGTTTTTTAATTCCTTAATATCTATACATTTTAGTTAAATATTAGTCTTTAATAAGTTTAGTCTGTAATAAGTTTAGTATAAAAATAGTTTCTATTTCATACTATTATAGTTATTTATTATTATATTTTCTAATTTATTTTTACTATATATTTTTAATGATGACTACTGTTTTAATATTTATTTATAAGCTTTCTAAAAATCCGTTTAGTCTTTATCTAAGTATTATATTATATATTTTTAATATGTCTCTTATATAGTCTGTTTATTAACTAAGTATATTAGCCACTATATTTTCTTTTCCTAATTTATAAAGTATTTAAAAGTTAAAGGTAGAAACTAATTTCTATTATCTAACCTATTATTAATTTAACTTCTTAGTTATTATAAATGTTGTTAGATTTTTATAGTTTAAATATATAATAATCTAATACTTAGCTCCCTCCAAGTAATATTTCTATTTTTTAAATACTTAAATTATTATTAATAGTGTTTTTTTTATAAATATTATAGTTTAACTTAATAGTTATAAGTTTATATAATAAAAAGTCTACTAAGTATTTTTATTTGTTATTTTATATTTATAATAGAATAGCTCTAGTAGTTCTATCTAATGCGTCTATATATATCTCCATTTAAAGTCATAAATTAAATATCTTTAATACTAGTAGTTATTAAAATATTTTTTTTTTATATTATAAAGGCGTTTTTCTTATATTATTTCTACTTAAATTATTAATCTTTTTTAAGCAATTCCGTTAAGGGTGCTGTGATTTTTAAGTAGTTCTTAATAAATTATTAGCAGAATCCCATAAATCTAAGAAAAGAATATACTTTTTTTATGTTTATTAGTATTAGCTAGGATAGAATGTCTTTAGCATTATTAAAGTTAACTACTATTTCATTTTAAGATACTAAGTATCTTAAGAATTTAACTTCCGTTCTGTAGAATATATACTTCTTTATTTAAATATATAATTTATATTTCTTAAGCTTTTATAATATTCTTTTAGTATACTTAATATATTCTTCTAGTATCCTATTTATATATATAAGTATATTATTAAGATATGCTATCATAAATACATCTAGATATTCCCTTAGTATATAATTAATAATTATCTAGAATGTTATTAGTGCATTTATGAGTCTAAATAGCATGACTAAGTATTTAAATAGTTTATATCTAGTTTTAAATGCTGTTAACTATTTATGTTCTTTAACTATTTATATCTAATAATATTTATTCTTAATATTAAAAAGACTAAACTATTTTACTCCTCTAAGCTTGTCTATGAGTTCTGATATTAATAATATAAAGTAGTAATTCTTTACTATAGCTTTATTAAGATATTTATAATTAATATATAGTTATAATTTACTATTTTTTTTTTGGTATAAAGAGTGTTAGTGATGCTATTTTGTTTTTACTTATTTAAATATATTCTCTTTTAAAGTTATTATTTAGATATTATTATAGCTTCTCTTATTAATTAATAGATAACTAGTATAATAGTCCTAGTTTTAAATTTATTTCCTCCTTAAGAGTAATTTTATAGTCCTAGTTCTAATATTCTAGTAGTTAGTCTTTAGCTTTTTTAAAAAACTATTTTCTAAATTTCTCTTAGTATTCTTTTAGTATAATGAATTTAGTCTCATAAAGTATTATTTTCTTTATTTATATTATTACTTATTATTACTATCTATGGTAGTTATTTCTGATTTCTATAGTTTTTCTTTTCTAATTAATAGTTAGGTTCTATCGTGCTAGCTAGTTTTATTCTAAGATAAAATTTTTACTACCTAAATTTATAATTTTAATATAGTAGTTATCCCTATAACCTGCTACCTAAATAGTTATATTCCGTGTTTTAAGATTAATTAGACTTTTTCTAAATACTATTATACTATTGTTTATATATCTTACTTATATAGGTTTATCTAAAACTTTAGTTAGTATTTAATATCTCTATATTTATTTATTTAATATTAGTATCTTGCTAGCCCTACTATTTATAAGTGCTAGTATCTAGTTACTGTTAATATATATATATATATATATATATATATATAACTTATTCTTATATTTTCTTTAGTTTAGTTATATGTATATAATTAATATATTTCTTTTAACCTTTCTTTACTCCTCTAGTGGCTTAGTTGTGGTCTACTAGTTTTCTAGTTTTTTATATATAATAGACTCTTAAATAGTAGTTATTTCTTTAGTGTTTTTTTTTTAAGTTTGTAGATTAAATATTTCTAGAGTTAGCATATCTCTTTATTAAGTATCTTATATATATTCTTAGCTTATTTTCTATAATCTTCACATTTCCATTCCAGGAAACATTTTTAATATATAAGTTTTTTATATAATTTTATAGCTAACTATTCTTTTTAGTAGTGTTTAGCTTAGTGTAATTAATATTCTAGCTAATACTTATCCTATAATAACTATTTATATTTATTAGAGTTTGAATCCTATAGCTTATCTTCTAAATCTATATAAACTAGTTTTTATTATAAGTTAAGTTCTTTTTTACTTACTAGTTATTATAATATTTTTCTTATTTTTAGTCCTTCGACACGTATGGCGTTTTTATTTTATTTATAGTCTATTTCTATATAGTCTAATACTATATATATCTAGTATTTTTTTATTATTATTCTGTTTACGGTATTATTATCTTGTATCTATAAAATTAGTAAAAAGACTATTTCCTTTTTTTTATTTTAATCTTATTTTAGTTTAGAATATCTAATAGGGTGATAGTATGTTATATAAATTATTATTAATATAAGTATTTATTAGTAGATTTTATTTATCTATATAGCTAATTTTTATTTTATTAATTCTCTATATTACCTATTTTCTACTAACTATAGTACTTATTAGTATTTGTATATTCTATTCTCTAGAGTAATCTCTTAGTGTTTAGTAATATAATACTTTCTTAAATAGTACTTTAATTTATATATCTAATAATATTCCTAGTATACTTATTATATAATTATTATAGACATAAGTTCTTTCCTATCTTTTATTTCATAACTTTTTTTATTATCTAAATTTCTAATTCTCTTTCTTAAAGGGTCCTTCTTTCTATTCTATAATCTTATAAAATCTTTATATATTTTCTTAGCCTTTAGTGTTGTGTTGCTGTATTACTATTTTTTATATTATAAAAATTATATTACTAGTTAGTTTTACTAGATAATCTTTTATTTATTAATATAGTATTTTATATTCTATCCTAAGGTGTATATAACTTCTATATATTTAATATTATTTTTTCTTAGTTCTTTATATAATAGCTTTTTTAGTAATTTGGTTTTATACTTACTTTATTTAAACTATAGCTATTTTAATTTCTTTTAGTGTCTTAATTTAAATATAAGCTTTTTTAATATTTACTTATTATTATTTATAGTTTTTAATAAAGTGTTTTTGTTTTTTATATTTTAGACAAGCTTTTTATGCATAGCGCTTTATTTATTTCTATATTTATTTTCTTTATTTTATATTAATAAATACCTTATTATAATTAATATCTATTTTATTATAGGTTCAGGTATTATTTTGTTTTTTCTTAGTATATAAATTACTAGTCTTCTATGTGCTTTCTTTTTTTATTTTTATTAATACTAATAATTATTAATAGTTACTATCTATTTAATAATTTTAAGTAGTGTACTTAGTTATTTATCTCTAGAGATTTTATTTTTAATTCTATTCTTTAGTTTTTTATAATATATCATAACCAGTAGCTAGTCTGCTTAGTTAAGTTATAATTAGATTTATTTAAACTCTACTATATAGTTAGCTATAAATGTTTATTATTTAAGCTATTAAAGCTTTTAGATTATTTCTACTTTTTTTATTAATTTCTCTAAAGACTATAATCATTTCCTTTTTAAAGCTTTCGTAATTCTTAAAGGCTTATTATATATTATTATTATAGTATATAAGTCCTACTACTCTTAAGTTAAAATCTCTATTAACTAGATAATTTCTAGTAAGTAGTTTAAACTATTTTATAGCTCTTTCTATTATATTTATATTAGCTACTAAAATCTAATCTTAGTTAGTTATAAATAATATTTAATTAAACTAATAGTAAAGGTTTATAGTTATTATAAAGATCTTAAGTTTATTTCTATTACTATTAAACTTTATAGAAGGTTATATTTTTGTTATTTCTTTTTTTATAATTTTTTTTACTACTACTTATTATTACAGGTTAACTAAAGCGTTTTATAATTCTATAATAGCTATTTCTTATTCTTAGATAATTTACTACGCACTTTTCTATTTTTCTGATATATTTCTAGTTATAAATAAAAATTCTACTATAACTTCTTCTTCACTACTGCTTTCTTCTAATGAATAAAGTTTTTATTTATTCTTATAGTAAGTTATTATAGACTTTATTTAGATAATATAATATTAGAATTTATCTAACACTTTTTTTTTTTTACTTTTTTAAGATAGTAATTATAATATTATAAGTTACTAACTTACTAATATAATACTAACTAGTAACTAGTTGTTTAACTAATTATATAATATTAATTAGTTCTCTTACTTCCAGATTAGAGAGCTTATTAAACTTAGTAGAGATAAATTAAACTTAATATAAAATAAAAGAAAATAAATATAATAAGTTAAGATTTAATAGGATAGTATTAAACTATTTTACTTAAGATATAAATCTTAATTTTAGAGTAACTATAAAGAATCTAAAATATCTTTAAGCTATTTTATGTCTTATATTTATAGAGAATCCTTTATAAGTATATTATATATTAATTAAAAGTATATTAAATACTGCTAAAGAAGATAAGAGAAGATAAATCTTTATTTTTATTATTTACACTTATCTTTTTTATATCTTACTATAGTTAATTACCTAATTTATTTACCTAATCTAGATACTATTTCCTATAGAACTTAAACTTACTTTAAAGTAATTTTATTTATAAGTTCTATCTATATTAATTTACTTCTATTTTTTAGTATTACTTATATATTTCTTTATATTATATCTTTTATAGTAACGCCTCTCTGTTTGTAGTTGTCTTATTATTATAGTCCATAATAATATATTAATAAGTTATAAAATAATTAAGTTAATTTACTACTAGTAACTAAGTTTATATACAATTTTATATAGTTATTAACTATTAAAAAAATTACTATTCTTTATTAATTATAGTTATAAGCTAATAGTTTATTAAAAACTATAAAAACTAGAAAATATATTAAAATAAGTAAAAGTTAAAGTTAAGAAACTTTAACTTATATATTAAGAAATAGTATAAGTAATTATTTTAAAAAAAAATTTTAATAACTAATAAAAAAACAAGTTTAAAATTAAAAAACTAATTTTTAAAAAAAGAAATAAAGTTTTTATTTTATAAAAAAAAACTTAAAAATAAAAAAGTTTTTACAAAAATTAGATTATATTTAACTAGAATTATTTAAAGTTAAATAATAAACTAAACTTATAAATTATAAACTATTACTACTTAAAAATATAAAAATTTACTTAATATTTTATATTTTACTACTTAAAATAGTACTACTATATACTAAATTTAAAATAAAAATTAAATTTAAAGAAAATTATGCTAAATAAAAAGTTTACTAAATACTAAATTACTAAAAGTTTAAATGTTAGTAGAAATATCTAGTTAAATAAACTAAATATAAACTTTAAAATAATATGTAAAAACTAATTAACTAGTATTATAAAATAAACTAGTAAAAGCTAGATTGTAAAATTAATTAAAAAAAATAACTAGAAAATATTTTAATTAAATTTAAAAAAAGAAAAGCTAATAAACTTTAAAAAAAAAAACTATAGGTTATAGTATATAGATTAAATAACTTTAATAATTTTACTTTTTTTTTATTACTTAAACTTTATTAATAAAGGCTAATATTTTTTTAAAAAAATTCTAAGAATTTATTTAAGTTAATTAGTAATAAAAATAGAGTTTATAAAAATAAATAATTATAATTTTTTTTAAAATTATTACTAAAGCTTTTTTTATAATTAAAATAATTTTACTTTAGTTATAATATAACAAGATTATATTTTATATTTTAATTAATATACTTAAAATAATGCTAGGAAAAAAATTAGTGGCATTTTTACAGTACTTAGTAGTAATTAACTACTATTTACGTATTTTACGTATTCTACTTTATAGCTTATAATCTTAACTTTAAAGTAGTATTAAACTGCTAAATATAATACTATCTTATAAAATACTATAAAATACGCGATTATATTCTCTAAAGCTTTTATTATTATTTATAATATTTATATATTTTGTTTATTACGCGTATTTTATAAATTTAACGCTAAATATATTATATATCTTATATCTAGTTTACTTTTTACACGTAGTACGTATATTTTAAACTATAATTTTAAATTACTAGCTACTACTAATTTACTATATAAAATAGTAAAATACTATATAAGCTTTATTTACTTTCTTCTTTTTATATTAAATTAGAATTAGCTTTTATACTAAATTGAAATTGGCTTTTATACTAAATTAAAATTAACTTTTACACTAAATTAAAATTGGCTTCTACATTAAATTAAAATTGGCTTTTATACTAAATTGAAATTAATTTCTATACTGAATTGAAATTGGCTTTTATACTAAATTGAAATTAGCTTTTATACTAAATTAAAATTAGCTCCTATACTAAATTGAAATTAGCTTTTATACTAAATTAAAATTAGCTTTTATACTAAATTAAAATTAGCTTTTATACTAAATTGAAATTAGCTTTTATACTAAATTGAAATTAGCTCTTATACTAAATTAAAATTAGCTCTTATACTAAATTAAAATTGGCTTTTATACTAAATTGAAATTAGCTTCTATACTGAATTGAAATTGGCTTTTATATTATATCTAGAGCTCTATGCAGAGCTCTAGAAGCAGCTTAGTATATAGCTCTAAAAATAGCTTAGTATATAGCTCTAAAAATAGCTTAGTATATAGCTCTAAAAGTAGCTTAGTATATAGCTCTAGAGATAGCTTAGTATATAGCTCTAGAGATAGCTTAATACAAAGCTCTAGAGATAGCTTAATATAAGTCTAAATACATATTAATAAACAGATTAGTAAAGGGCTTAGTAGACTTAAATATTAGCTTAGTATAAATATATAAAGAAAAGAGAATAGAGAGAAGAAAATTCTATTAAAACTAAATAAAAGACTAAGTTTAGCTCTTTGTGTATAAAGAAACTTAGTATATATAAATAGAAAATAGTAACTTTACAGGCTTACAGCGCCCATAGATATTAGTAATAAATTTTAGAAAGTAGATAGGCAAAAACTAGACTATTATACAAGTAAAATAGTATAGAATTTAGAAGGAGAGTACAGTATATTACAGCATTTTATAGCATTTTATAGCATCTTACTGTATACTTATAGTTAAAGTCGTAATTAGCTATACTTTCTAGTAGAAGAGTTATAAAAGAAATCACATTTAATAACTAAATACCGTTAAATACTTAAATAAAGTTATAATTAGCTGTATTTTGTAGTAGAGTTATAGAAGAAGTCACGTTTAGTAGCTAAATACTACTAAATACTTAAAAATACTAGAAATGCTAGAATAGCATGAATATAAAATTCTTAGCCATAAATTTTTTTCCTAATGAATAACTAAAAGTAAAGTTTACTAAATAAACTTAATTTACTTTTTAGTAATAAAAATAAAGTATTAGTATTAAATAATTATATTTTTAGACTTTTTTTTACTAAATAATAAACTTGTATTAAAAATTATTTTGTTTAAATTATTTTTAAGATTCTAAGTAAAAATAAAAGAAAAAGAAAAGTTTTTATAACTTAACTTTTTATATAGAAAACTAGTTACCTTTATACTATTTATAAAAGAATTAAAATAACTTTTAAACTAAAAGCTTAGAAAAAAATAGTATTATAAACTATAATAAAGTAGTAACTTTAACTAAAAAAAAAAATTTATTAAAAAAAAATATATAAAAAAATATATAAAAAGTATAAAAAGGCTAAAACAAACTAGTAGAAAACTAAGTTAAGAAAAGAAATACTTTATATTAAGTTTAGAAATTATAGAAAGTAGTATAAAAGCACGTAATAAGAGCTTAATAAATAAACTAAATAAAAAGAAATAAAAAACTATTTTTTTTTATTTTTTTTAATAGTATTTAATATACTATATATAAATGTTTATTTTATATACAGAAAATTATTTATAAGTATAAAATATTAAATAACTTATAGTTGCTTTTAATTTTTTATAGTTTCTTTAAAATTAAAAAGTTATTTCTTAATTAAGAAACTATTAAGTAAAATAGTTTAACTACTATTTTATTAATTACTTTTTACTTTACTTTTTACTTACTAAAGTCTTATTTATTAAATTTAATAAGCTTTATTATATATTAGTAAGTAAGAAAGCTAATATACTATTTATTTACTAGTTAAAATAAGTATATACATTAAAACTAAAATTAGTAAGTATTTACTTTATAATATATTTTTAATTATAAATATTAAAGCTTTTTAACTTTAACTTTAGTTTTTCTAAAAAAAAAAAGTTTTTTAGTTTTTAATAAACTGTTAGCTTATAACTACAATTTATAAAAAATTATAATTTTTAATTATTAATAACTTTATAAAGTTGTATATAAACTTAGTAATTAGTACGTTAACTTAATTATTTTATAGTTTATTAACATATATTTATAAGTATTATTTTAATATTTAATTTATTTAATTTATATATTTTATATTGAATTTTTAATTATTATGAGAAGTAAACGCGTAAATTAGCTTCTTACTATTAAATATACCTTAAAAAACTCAGCTTAAATACTTTATAGAGTTGTGATAATATTATTATAGTATAGAGACTAGCTACTAGATCTCTAGGAACTAGCTCTAAAGCTATAAATTTAATTTATACTATTATAAATAACACCTAGCAGCTATATAGCTAGTTTATAGAAAGAAATTAATTAAATTAATATTTTTATCTTTAGTTATAGTATTGCTTTAGTTTATAAAGTATAGTAATAACTCTATATAGCTTTTCTCTAATCACATTCTAACTTAGCTAAAGACTATAAAAGTATTTAGAAATATTTTTCTACTATTAAAAACTATCTTTATATTCTTATTTTTTAGATTATAATTTTAAAAATAAGCTATAGCCCTCTTTTCTATGCTGTTATAATAGCTAATAATACTATTTTAATTATTATTATATCTATATACAAAACCGTTCTAACTTGTTTATATTATAAAATTATTATTTCTCAAACTGCTACCTCCACACAAGATTATAGAAAATTTATAATTAAAATTATTTAAGTTATAAACGCGTAGAGGGGACCAGGTGTAGTAGATAAAGTTTTTATAAACTATAAACTTTCTAGCAAAAACCTTATACTAACTACAGATATTAAAATAGGGAAAAAATAATTAGAGAAAGACTATAACTAGCTTTATAAGATTTATATAAAGATAAAACTTATTTATAGAAAATTTATAATTATTATATATAGTCTCTAGCTATTTATAATTAACTATATCAGGAAAAAAATTCGTGGCTAAGAATTTTATATTCCTATTATTCTAGTATTTCCGGTATTTTTAAGTATTTAGTAGTATTTGGCTGCTAAATGCGACTCTACTTATGACTTTACTACAAACTATAGCTAATTATAACTTTATTTAAGTATTTAGTAGTATTTAGCTGCTAAATACTTCTTTACTTATAACTCTGCTATAAACTACAGCTAATTACAACTTTAACTTAAAGTTATAATTCATGGCTAAAGATTTTATGTTCGCGCTATTCTAGCATTTCTGGTATTTTCAAGTATTTAGTAGTATTTAGCTGCTAAATGCTACTTTACTTATAACTCAGCAGTATTTAGCTACTAAACGCAACTTCTTTTATAACTCTTCTACTAAAAAGTACAGCTAATTATAACTTTAACTATTAGTATACAGTAAGATGCTATAAAATGCTATTAAATACTATAATATACTATACTCTCCTTCTAAATTCTATACTATTTTACTTGTATAATAGTCTAGTTTTTGCCTATCTATTTTCTAAAATTTATTACTAATATCTATAGGCGCTGTAAGCCTGTAAAGTTACTATTTTCTATTTATATATACTAAGTTTCTTCGTATGTGAAGAGCTAAACTTAGTCTTCTATTTAGCTCTAACAGAATTTTCTTCTCTCTATTCTCCTTTTTTTATATACTTATACTAAGCTAATATTTAAGTCTACTAAGCCCTTTACTAATCTGTTTACTAACGTGTATTTAGATCTACATTAAGTTATCTCTAGAGCTTTATATTAAGCTATCTTTAAAATTTTATACTAAGCTATCTCTAGAGCTCTGTACTAAGCTATCTCTAGAGTTATATACTAAGCTATCTCTAGAGCTTTATACTGAGCTGCTTTTAGAACTATATACTAAGCTACCTCTAGAGCTTTATACTAAGCTATCTTTAGAGTTATATACTAAGCTATTTCTAGAGCTCTATACTAAGTTATCTCTAGAGCTATATATTAAGCTATCTTTAGAGCTTTATACTAAGCTATCTTTAGAGCTCTATACTAAGCTATCTCTAAAGCTATATACTAAGCTATTTCTAGAGCTATATATTAAGCTATTTTTAGAACTTTATACTAAGCTGTCTTTATTAAGCTATCTCTAAAGCTATATACTAAGTTATCTCTTAAGCCTTATATTAAGCTACCTTAAGAGCTTTACATTAAATTTAAATTAGGCTCCCTATAGAGAAAAGAGAGGTTTAAAAGAGTCTTCCCCTTAATATTCTAATTTAATATAGAAACCAAATCCGATTTAATGTAGGAGCTAATTCTATATTAATATTAAAGTAAACACAAAAAATACTTTAGGCAAATTAGAAAAGAAGAAGTAAATAAAGCTTATATAGTATTTCATTACCTTATATAGTAAGTTACTAATAGCTAGTAATTTAGAACTGTGCTTTAAAATATACGTACTACGTATAAAAAATAAACTAAATATATAATATTTTAAAAAGCGTTAAATTTATAAAATGTGTATAATATATATAATATACATAATATGCATAATAAACAAATCATGTAAATATTACAAACGGTAATAAAAGCTTTAGAGAATATAATCACGTATTTTATAGTATTTTATAAGATAGTATTATGTTTGGCGGCTTAATACCGCTTTAGAGTTAAGACTATAAGCTATAGAATATAGTACGTAAAATGCGCAAATAGCCGCTAAATATAACTAAATATTATAAAAATGCCACCAATTTTTTTCCTGACGTATTTAAATTAAAAAATAGCTATTTAGGAACTCTATAGCTAGAACTAATATATCTAGAACTAAATTAAAATCCTTAGAGTAAAGTAGCCTATAAAAGTAATTTAAAAATAGAAAACTATTTTTTTTCTAATTATTAATCTTATTAGCCTAGAATAAGTTAACTTCTTAATAGATGAAGGTTTACTTTTTTATAGTAAACTACTTTTATATAAATTCTATTATAAAGACTATAAAATAATTTAATACTTTAACTACTAAAAATATAGCCACACTGCTAGATTTTATAGGGTAGTAAAGAAATATAGATTTTATATAAACTTAAAATACTTAAACTATAAATATAACCTTTATAACTAGAAGGATAAAGCTTATTATATAAATTACAGAAAAAACTACCTAGTATAGATAGTAGCCTATAATTTATAGTAAAAGAAAGTAGAAAGAGTTAAGTAAGTTTATATAAATGGACTTTAAAAATTTATTATTATAGTTTAAAGATTTATTATATTTACTTATAGCTATTTAGTAAACTACCTATAATAATAAACTAAGTAAAATTAGGATAGAAAAGATATAAAGAGTATTAAAATCATACTCTTTTAGAATAGTAGAAAGTAAAGTAAGGTAGAAGTAAATTTGCTAATACTATTTTTAAAAAAATATAGTTCTAAGTAACCCTTAAACAGGCTTGTAAAAAGCCTAGGTAATTAAAATATTACTAAATTTCTCTTTATAAACCCCCTCTAATAAATACGCTATATATTACTTAATATAACGTGTAGAAAAGTAAAGATAAAATTATAGTCTTATTAGTTTATAACTCTAAAAATTAGTAAAATATTATTACTATTTAGGAGCTATAATAGAATAAACGTATATACACTATATACTACTTTATAAAGTATTTATTCTAGCTAGTATATTTTCTATCTTTCTATAGCAGGGCTTGCTTTCTTATTAATAAATAACTTCTATTAAATATATAATTAGTAAAACACTATAGGCCGGATTCCTCTACTCTTATAGTTTATATTAAATAATAAATATTTTATATCCATAATATTTATTTAAAGCCCTCTAGTAAAAACTAGTGTAACTTAAAGGTTTTTATTTTTAATTTTTAAAAGTAACTTATAGAGCCTGGTGAATATCTTCTTTTAAAAAACTTTAATTTATATTATTTATTATAAGGCGGCATAAAATGCCTAATATAGTATAAAATAATAAATAATATTATTTAAATTATTATAGACATAAACCTTAGCTTTTTAACCCCACTAGAAACTATTACATGATTTGTATAAGACCTTATTAGTATAATTAACCTTACTTTTACTACCCTAAGTATTTAAGAAAAGTTTATTAAATATAGTATTAATAAAAGTTTTTATTATAGATTAGACTACTTACTTATTTTATTTCTTTTTAAAGTTATAGGCTGCTGTGAACTTCTAAGCTGATTAATAAAAGCCTATAACTAAAGAAAAATAGATATTAAAGGGATTTCTAGTAGTATAAAATATTTTCTTAGCCTATAGGAAGATCTTAGCACTCTAGAAGTAATTAACTAATATATAAAATATCTCTAGGCCTTTCTAGTTAACCTTATTTAGTATACTATACTATTATAGAAAGCGAAACTAGATTTTAGCTATCTATAGTAGACTTAAGAAGTTATAGAAATAATAAAGTAGTAAAAAATAGTCTAAAGACGCCGTAAATCTACAGAAATACTTTATAAGCTAGTATAAATAAAGAAAAGAACTATTTATAATACTAAAAGATAGTACTTTTAAGATTAAATTTATAAAACAGTAGTTAAAAGAAATAGTATTTAAAAGCTAATAGTATAAATAAAAAACTATAGCTATATAATTTTTAAATTCTTTATTTTTTTTCTACTATAGACCTAAAACAGAACGGCCCAGAACTATAAAGAGAAAATAAATATCCTATAAAAGTAGTTCTTCCTAGTAGAGCTAAATATAGATTTTTTAGATATTATAGAATTTATATACTCTCTATAAGTTAAATAGCTTCTAGAAATTACTTTAGAAACTATTAGAAAGGTAATAGCTAAGTAGTAGGTATTTAGTATACTAAGCTATAATAGTATTTTAAATAGCTTTTTAAAAGTTATAAGCTTTCTCTTTTATATAGCTATAGTAGAAATTACTTAAATATACTAGAACCTAGTATACTATTTATAAATATTTAAAATTGCCTGTACGGTGGCCTTGTGGAAGCTTAGAAAAAATAACT
The DNA here is from genome assembly GCA_010093925.1 of Zopfia rhizophila CBS 207.26. Classification (NCBI taxonomy): domain Eukaryota; kingdom Fungi; phylum Ascomycota; class Dothideomycetes; family Zopfiaceae; genus Zopfia; species Zopfia rhizophila. The sequence goes on from ML994654.1 coordinate 458,504, forward strand.
ACTTAGTTTCTAAAATATAATAGCCTATCACGCTCCTAAATACTACTATAAAGATTATAAAAGTAATTATAGTAAAGTAGCTAAAATAACTAGTAAAGTAGTATAATATACTTTTAGTTTAGTAAATAGATATAAGATAATATAGGTCTATAAATACAGCTCTTAACTTTTTTATAAACTAAGTTTATACTATCTAGGGAGAAAAGGGCTCTGTTGTGACTCTTTTAGTACTTAATATTTCTAAAACATTTAATAAAATAGTCTGTAAAAGGCTTATATACGTTTTATAAATAAAAAAAAAAATCTATAATAACTTATCTACTAAATTAAAGCATTTATAATAGACTGAAAAATAATAATTATTCTCTTAAATTATAAGATACAGTTTTTTAATATGCTAGCTAGAATTCTATAAGGCTTTCTCTTTTTACTAATTCTTTTTTTATTTTATATTATAGAGCTTTATAAGGCTTGCGGTAATACCTATAAAAATATATATATTAATAGTTTTATTAATAATACTATATTTTTTTATATATAGTTTCTTAACAGAAGTTAACTGCTGTACTTTTAAATATATTTATAATTATTATATTAGCTAAATAGCTTACTATAGAGCAGTCTTTATATTAAAAAAGTATAAACTTATATACTTATTATAAAACTTAAGACGTTTTAATATGGTAGCTTTTGTAAACATTAACAGCACTAAGAAAGAACTTATAAAAGAGATTTAAATTCTTAGTATCTAACTTAACCTAGCTTTCTGCTAGAGTATATATATCTAAAAAAAATTTTAAAAGATAGAAAAATAGTAACAAGCTCTTTATTATTTTACTATATTAATATAAAAAGTAATTTTTTTATAAGTAAGATAAATTCATAGTGCTGTAATACTTCTAATACTTATCTTTAATACTATAATCTAATACTAATTTAGCTAAAATAAGTTTAGAAAGATTAATAGCTACTTAAATTAACTCTATAAATTCTAGATAGGATGTTTATAGATAATTACTAAAATATACTAAGCTATACTAATAATAGTACTTAAAATAGAGATTTTTATTTTTTTTTATTGTAAATTATTTTTAATATAAAAATCGCTAGCTATAGGTGCTGTATAAAGATTTTAGATATAAAACAAAAAATCACGTAAGCTTATATAAAGATTTAAAATAGAATTTAAGAATAGTAAAGTCTTATCTACCTATATATAATAAGAGAAAAGCGTATAAATTAGGCTTTAAAATAGTTTATAAATATATATAAATTTATTAAAAACTAGGAATAGGCAGGAGCAGACGTAGAAAATATATTAATTAAATTATAAACTACTATAATACGTAAATAATAGTAAGAGTAAACTGCTTAAAAATATAACTAAAATCTAGTATACTAATAAGCTTTAGAAAAGAAAGTTCTTAAAATCTATATAGACCTCCGTAAAGTAGAAAGCTTAATTATTATTTAAATTTATATAAAATAAATTAGACTTATAGTATTTTTTATAAAAGTTTAGTTAAAGAATTTTCCTACTACTACATGCGTCTACAGCTGTGGATAAGAGATAATAAAATATATTATTCTATATTACCTTCAGTTTACAAATACAAGAACAGCTTTATAAGATATAAAATCTAGTAAAATTAATTTCTAGTATTTTATAGAGTTAATAAATAGTATAGCTAAGCTCTTATATTAGCTTATATAAATAAATATCCTACTATAGTTTTTTCTAGTTATAAAACTACTCTATAAGATAAAGGATAAATAGGAAAGTGCCTATAATAAATAGATAAAGCGCTATAGTTAGAGTTATAGACTCTTTTTATTTCATAAAAAGTACTATAAATAGTAAGAAAATAGACCGTATATAATAAATAAAAGAAACAGAGGTTGTTTTTTTTAAAAGCAGAGACTATATACTTTATAATAGGTTTTTTTTTTTATATAATTAAGTTTATAAAAGGTCTGTATAGCATACCACTACCTAAATTAACATAAAAATAATAAATAAATAAAATTTATATATTTATTTATTTATAAATAATAAATTATTAAAAAATAATTTTTTGTTTTTAATTTTTTTTAATAAACGTTTTATAAAATGTTAACATAAACAATTTATTTTTATTATAATAAATTTTTATAATATTTTATATTTTACTATAAGTATTTTTATAATTTTTTTTATTAATTTATTTATATTAAGTTTTTTATAAGTTAATATAAAGTAAGCATACTTTATTAGTTTATTTACTATTACTAATATAATATTCTTTTAGTATTTTTATTATATTATAAACGTTAATAGCTTTATAATAAAGTTTATTATAACTAATTTTTATAGTTTATTAGCTATTAAAATTAGTTATATTAATTCGTATTTTTTATATTTATTACTTTATTTATCTTATACTTTATATATTCTACTAAAATTGTACAAACTTTTTTCTATATTCTAGAAATTTAGAAACTTTTATTAAAGTGTTCTATAGTTTTTTCTAACTTTCTAGTATTTTTATATTTCTACTAAGTATTAACTTTTCATTAACTTGTTCCGGCGATTTATGCACACGCTAAATGCGCAGAATTAATACCTCACAAAACCGAGGTCCCAACCTCAAATTTCTGCAGTGTTTGATTCGGGATCGATCAGGATATAAGCAAAGCGCGTCTAACTATAGGATTCAATCAGGAGAGTTCCCGGCTGACAGCCTCTGTAGCGTCCGCAAGGTTCTCGGAGACGTACAATATCCGTTGTTTGGTAGTGATTGGAATCACCGAGGGCTTGCCCCACAAATATGACATAGCATGGTAGGTGAAAAATGAGTCCGGAATGGAACAGCGACGCAATGTGGTACGAACTAATCGACTGTTCGGAAGTCCATGGCTTGCCCATGGTATTTCGGAGTCAGACACATCTGGATCTGTCCCAAACGTGAAGACCTGTAGAACACGAATTTCTCTACGGTCTAGGAGTGAGTACTGATAATTGGCATGCGGCATGTGGATGAAAAATAAGGCGTGCGGTAATGGATAAGTCTTACACACAGAATCCTCCAGGGCAGTCCTTTGCCAAGGCTTAGAATCGAAAAACAGCTCGTCTGCAGGAAATCCGTGGGGATGTAGCCAGAAATAATCGGGAAGTAGCCTGTACACTGGGGGTAATAAAGTCGCGATGCCAACAGCCCTGACATGCAGTGGTGGCTCCAAAGACGCTATTGATACTGGATGTCGTATTGAGACGGGGAAAGATGAAGCAGATGCTTAAGGGGGTATAGTTTGTAGAGCGCCAGGCATCTGAACTTGATCTCACCTGGTATTTTTCTGGCTTGAGTATTTAGTGATGACTGGCTGTACCAGTGAGTTGTATACGTCACAAGGCTGAACTCATCCTGCCTGAGGTTCATACTTAGCCTAGGCCGTCGAGTGGGGTACAATTAAGGCTTTTGGGCACGTGGGGGTATGCGAAAGAATCATAAAGAGAAAAGGCGGTTGAGTAAAACCATCACGGTGCCCGACGCTTCTACTAGACTAGCGTCCCTTAAGATTATTCTGGCATCCGAAGCCCGGTAGCTGGGTGCCCATGGGCCGGAAGGCAGAGAATCATATACATTATTTGTTCGTAAATCGACTACTGGTAGCCAAACCCGAGCTCATTTTGCTTAACCTAGGGTATTTTTCCAATCCCAATGCACTTGCCCAAATCCCACAATATGACCGAAGTGAAATGATGTCGTCATTTCTCCTTAATCATCTATGCATCCAAAGGCTTTTGCCCGTAGACGATGTAAAAGTTATGTTGAATCCTGTTCTTTGGATTATTGAAGTCCTTGCGAAGTTGTGCACAGAGCACCTTGACTTCCTCAGGCGTCCATCCGTATGCGGCGGCGTAGATGCGGAGCGTCAAACCTTCGAGATTATCGAGGAATTGAATGAGATCGAAAGCGCCTATTTCCTTCTATTCGGATCATCAGTTTCATTATTCCTTCTACTCATGGTATAGAGCAGGGGTTGTACGCACCAACTTCTTGTCCTTTGGCCAAGTCCCTGTAGGAATGGGGAGAGTTTTTGCTTCAATGTTTATGAAACCGGCTTCCTTGACCCAGTTCTCAAGCTTCGGCCCTGGGTGCGGTTCCAACCCGAACTTTTCAAGCCCCGAAGCGATCCTGCTGATCCATGCGTCTATAGGGTCTCCCTTTTTGAATTCGCCGTTGCTGGAAGTGTAGAAGATGAGATCGAAGTCTTGGAATTCAACCCAGCCGCCGGGCTTGGTGAACCTAAGGAACATTAATTTACTGTGGTTTTTTTTGGTTTTGTGGAGGGGGGGCGGGGGGTTCGCAGCTCGGTAAAGGGAGGGAATAATACATACTGATAAGCCTGTCGCATCAACTTTGGCCAATCTTTTAGGGAGCAGGTCATGTAGCGGGAGTGGATGTAGTCAAATTTAGAGGAGTAGACCCATGTGTTTTCTACGTCGTCAACTTCGAACTTGACATTTGGTGGGACGAGAGAGGGCTGGATTGGACTCAGGTCGTTTCCTAGAATCTCTGCAGAAGGATACTTGTCGCCCATATCAATCGCCCATATCCCAGTTCCAGTCCCTAAATCCAGTATCCGTTGGGGATTCGGGCCGATTGGCGCGAGGTGGAGTTGATTATCCATCCGCATCACCATGATGTGATGATACATGTCTAGGCGATCGCTCTCTTGCTTTATAATTGTTAAGGGGGTTGATATTGACTGCTTAACCTGGGAGGTCGCACATCGTCATTAGGGAAAAAGTAAGCTAGACATGAAAGTCAGTGGATGCAGACACCGTCAGCAAAGGGTGCGCAACTCACATTCATCTTTGAATCCATGATAACGCCTGAAGAGTCACGTCAGCTGTTGGCCTACAACCGTAACTATATATGATTAGGCGTCAAACCTCCCATGTTCGAAGCGGTAGTTCATAACACTCGACTTTAGAGACGTTGTATAACTCTCCCTAAATTCCAATGACGCATCAGATAAATAGCATGCGCATTTTCTCAAGTTACTCACAAATCATCACCAAACGCTGAATCCCCATCGTCTGAACTGGGCTGGAGTGATAGTTAGTCCAGAGGCGTTCGGAGTTAAGACCAGATCGTTTCCACATACTTCAAGCGATTCCGCCTCGATATTTACTTGGGGAACATCAAAAAGTTCAGAAGGAGATTGGCGTCCTTCAACAGGAGACCGTCGCTCCTCGGCAGGGGCAGGAGCGTTGCTAGAGGAAGCCATTTCGCATCAGTAAAGAATGAGGAAGTGAAATGTGAGTCAGTTCGCAAAGGGCTTTGTGTGAGATTGAATCTTACAAGCATGGGTGATGGATCAAATAGGCTCGAGGGGAGATTTACCGTGGGCGCAAGAGCATGCAAGTGCTCGCTGTACGACCAGGTTCGATAACCCGTCAACCAACGAAGGGGCTGCAATGTCGGGTTGCAGATGGACGTCAGCTCAAGAAGCTTGGAATCCCTCGTGTCCTCGAAGCCAGCTCGCTAACACGGCAGAACACCTTTTCCCCACCGCCTGCATCCTTTGCGCTGTGCTCCGAGTTCTGAACGAGCATGAGCTTGCGCCTATCATGGCGGCGGTTGAGAGGCGAAAGGCACACAGCGGGAGGGCAGGGCCGTGGACTAGCCTGCTTCCGGTCGCTGTCACTCGCAGAACACAGCAAATGGCAGCCTTCCGCAGAGTCAAGCCCGCCGAAACCAAGCACGAAAAAGGCATAGAAGGCAGGACCTTACAGCACAACAGAACACCAGGCCGTTAGTGGAGTGGATGTCTGGTAAAAGGAACCGACTTCGCCAACTGGTTCTTATATCAACCCTCATGTAAGAACAGTTATATGCAGGGCGAAAATGGTCGCTGGTGGCTATTCTACCTTTTCTTTTTTTTACCGATTGTGTCGCTCCTCCGTCAACGTCAAAGCTCCAATTCCGACTTCTCGCGTCGCTGGATCGATCTCCACAGATTATTCATCAAATATTCCGGTCCCCAGTAGGGGAGGTATACGTCGTACAGAAGCTTTTGTCACCCATATGCGGGGAAACGATATCCAAAGTCCCTCATTTCATTATCATTTAGTTTTGCTGTGCCACATGCACTCATTTCCTCTTCCGTCTCAACTACGATTAAACCGACCTTGAGTTCGGCACCTCCGCGACCTGTTCATCCAGACGGTGAGAAAGGCAAACCAACAAATGCTGCCTTGCAGGCGAGTTGGTGCCTTTCCTAACTGCCGCGCGTAGCAATGGCACAACTGAAAAATAGCCGCTGGCTGCCCTGACGCTGCACCAACCGCTTCCCCCAGCAATGAAAGGTGTATCAAACCTCAACTCTCGTACAAGGAGACCATGGCCACATTTGCATAAGAAGGCATTATTCCACGAGTGGTTTTGGGTGCTGGTACATGTCGTGCCAGCGTACACCGCATACGTGCCCATGTCGCTCGCGCAAGTTGATCGTCCGTCGTCTGATCACGCGCTTGCAGTTGGATGCCGGCGAGATTGATATGTATCCTTTCCTAACCCCTCCTACCCCTCCTACCCCTCCTTCCGTATGTCACCGATCCATGATATTGCACTGATCTTACTCAGAAAAATGGAGCATATTTGCCATATTCACCGTTATTTCTCTCAGCCTGACGCGACTTCTCATCTGGCCAAACTTCTCACGACAGCATACCACATCCCATTCTCGATTACTGGCATTCGGTTCGGAGCATCTAGGTTACAGATCCTTGTTTGAGAGAGGGTCATCAAACACAGATTGGTCTGCGCAGTCGATCATGAATTGGAGTACGGAAGCGCCTATCAAAAGTTTCTGCCCACGCTAAAAAAGCCACTTTTCTTGGCACACCTTGGCATCGCCTTTTTGCAAATTTTCTCTCTATTCATCTCTTATTTATCTCATTATGGCTCCAAATACTGATATAGCAACGCGCGCGTTGGTAGTCGCTTTAAAATCACCTTTTAGAGGCAAAACGACTCCCGAAATCGTTGAAAAAACCGGTCTCTTAAAGCGGACGATCAACGATATCTACGCCTGAGTGATTCAGCGGGGTTTTGACCCTAACCACATCCCACTTGTTATTAAAGATGAATACCTTCAAGATGCTCCCCGTTCTGGACGTCCAACGAAACAGACTGAGGACGTTAAGTAGGCAATTACTATAAAAGTACGCTATGATTGATACGGATGAGAGAGGGCGTGTGCTGATCTTGCTGGCGAGCTTAGCCAATAATGTAACAGAATGCAGAGGATGGATGTAGGAACCACCGTGTGGTGGAATTGAGAGCTATCTAGGTGGTATATATACATCAAAGATGTGGCTTAGTCAGCTGAGTGCCAAGCAGGCAGCAGCAGGCAGCGACGCTCGGTAACAAATAAGGTACTACCATCTCGCCTATGACGGTATGGCGATGTCTAAAGGCTCTCGGTTTCAACAAGACGAAACCGACGCGGAAGCCTAGACTAATGAATAAGATGAAGGAAGAGCGATTATAATGGTGTCTAGCGCATAAAGATTGGACGCTTGAAGACTGGAAGAACGTAATCTGGTCAGACGAAACGGCTGTCGTGTTACTCCATCAGAGGGGAGGCTATCGGATATGGCGAACTTCAGACGAGGCTTTCGTCTGAAGCTGTATCCGTGAGCGTTAGAAAGGATACTTAGAGTTTATGTTCTAGGGCTATTTTACGTACGATCGAAAAGGCCCTTGTTATTATTAGTTGCCTGAGACAAAAAAAGAAAAAGATGAAGCAGAAAAAGTTCTAAAAGAGATGAATGAGACTCTTAAGCCGATAATGCGAGAGCAGTGGGAGCTAGAGACGGGAATGAGACGGCTAGGTCTAAGAGCAAAAGGTGGTCGAAAGCCTATCTAGAGATGGAATCAAAAGAATGGAAAGCTAACTCGTCGAACTGGCAACGGAGTTGATTGGTATAGGTATCAGACAAAAGTGTTAATACCTAAGCTTATTCCCTTTGCAAAAGAGTGTCTAAAGGATCGTCTAAATATGGTAGTTTAAGAGGATAAGGCACCTGCTTATGCTCACGTCGCTTAGCAAAGGGTATATAGCCTGTATCAGATTAAGTGGCTTCTTTGGTGTGGTAACTCTCCAGACCTAAATGCTATCGAGCCATGCTGGTACTGGATGAAGAGAGAGATGACAAAGAGGGGTGCCCCAAAAAGTCGCGCAGAAGCGATCCGAGTCTGGGAAAAGTGCTGGAAAGAGCTTTCACAGGAGAGAATTCAGATGTGGATTGAGAGGATAATGAGGCATATCAAATTAATTATTGAGTTAGAAGGTGGGAACGAGTATAAGGAGGGAAGGGAACATGTACGACGTACTCATTAGCCTAATCAGGTAATTGGACGCGCCAAGTATTGTGGCTTTTCTTGGGCTTGGCGCGGGCAGAAACTTTTGATAGGCGCTTCCGTAATTGGCTGAGACCCTGGTGACACCCGAAAAGATTCGAAAGAACTTCACCACCCCGATCAACGTGGCCGAACGACTGACTGCACTTTGCTGCAGGAAAAACAAAGATGCAGGAATACTTGCGCATCCGAATGCGAACCGACGCTTCCTTAAACCCGGGATAAAGCCATCTTTAATTTGCAAACATGCATAGGGAGCGCATGGTCTTTTTGTCTTCCTTACATGTTCTAGATTTGCATCATTCCGATATGATACTACATGACGCGGAGACTACAGGTTACAGTTATTGTATCTTTGTAACCTTCGCGCTTTCTTTCGCCCTTTCTAGAAGGTTGTACCTTCGTTTCGGCCAGTCCATCTCAACACCATTATGCGGCTCTTTTTACTTTTTCCTAACTTTAATTGTATCAGCAATTCTCTGAGGTACAAGACGGAAAAAACTCCTAGAAAATGTTACTGTAGATAATTATTAAGAGGCTTTTCAATAATTGAGCTTCTAAAGTTTTCAACTTATACTTGCTACTAACTAGATGGTTACTTCGGACACAACCCTTCCAGCTCCGGCGGAACGAACAAGGGTATATCATGGCCCCACCTTGCGACCTACCCTCCATTTCCAGCCGAATCTGCGTTCTGTAGCCGTAATTACACGCCGCGTGGAGTCGGAGTAAGGGTACTAGAGGGGATCTAATCTGCAGTGTCCTACCGGAGCTGAATGGGGCGGTGTCTTCAACTACCTACTCTCGATTCTCTCTCAAAAGTCATCTCAATATTCCTTCCTACCTACACCTTCTTAATTGCCCAGCAACTTCAAAGTCCCATACTCCCTTCAGCCCTCCGCAGCGTCAATTTCATCGGTCGAAGACGGCGGCCGCCATTATGGCCATGCCAGGTTACTAGGCACCATGGCTAAATCATCTTGTAGACACTTCTTGACAAAAGACAGGACATTCTGGTGGATGAGGAGTGCGGCTGACAAGTCCTAGCACCTTGACCATGGTACATACAAGGTCAAAGTCCAGTCGAGGAATGTATTTCCACCTTATGCGCTTCTTCCTGTGAAATGATGCCTCGTTGGCAGCCTAGCGATGACGTTACTGGATATTCACGAATCTGACCAGAGCCACGAATCCCCACAGTAACATCGGAGGTCCCTTTCCTACGATATATCTCGCCCCTGGCAACGAAGCCATCATATGCCAGGCTGCGTTGTTGTTCTTTACTCAGCCATAGCCGGAGAAACTTCAGATACCGACTGAGTGGGAATGGGATACACATGAAGAAATGTCGGTCGAAGCATATCTCAGACTTCTAAACCAGCATTATAGCGACCCGGCGGTACACTCTAGCTTATCGTCACTGAATCGAAACTTGGCAACAAGGGCGCCGTTCTCTTCGCTTAGCCACATTTTGAGTTCAGGACGATGTCGAAACAATAGGTCATGTGTGCATCTGTTCCTTGCCGTTCTGGCTTTATATTTTCCGTCCCTTCGCCGCGTAGCTCTTCTTCAGAAGATGGGTTCGTGCTTACGACATCTTACTGCCTACTGTGCTCTCACTGATCTCCACAGTAGCCTCACATCTCATTTAGAGCTAAATCTTCGAAGTTTGGAAGTTTCTATGAAGGGAGCGAGTTTGCGTCAAATTACTAAAAGTCAAATCTCCTTTCCACAGGGTATTTTCCAGACCTCACTGTGAAATTGGCTTCACTTTCGTCGCCATTGCCCATTCACGCACTGTACGGCTCGATTCGGCCATCTCACCGTTCTCGACGGCGGGTTCTTCCCTTAGTGCTGCCGAAAGGATAGTGGGCATCTCTCCAGTCTATAATCAAATACCTCATGGAGAAACCTCGATAGGGAGATAGAACCGTCGTGATATAGAATCGTCGGATATGGGCACGGAAGCATGAGAGGTTTCAGATGCATGCGGGCATCAAGAAAATAACGAAATCCCTCTCCACCATATGGGAACCTTCAGGCGGCAGCACTTACTGGCCAGGACACCCTTCCAACTTTTTGAAGTTATCCAAGCCCCAAAAATCGGATATGGGAATCCTCTCTTTACTTTGTGAAGACCCTAGTCTGGTGTATTAAGAGGATGTTGGAACCACCTCTCCACTTCATGGAGACTGGCAGGCAACTGCCCGTAAAGGACATTAGAGCTCTTCTTACTTTATTAAGATATATGTGAAACGACAAACAAGCAATGTGAGTCGGATACCCCTCATTGAGGCATATCCGAGGGTGGCAATGCCTAACGGACGAGCAAAAGGAGCCCTCTCCAATGTCTCAAGAATCGAGCAAAGAATTTTCTCTATTGGTACGTAGAGATCCCAAAAACGGCCGAGATTTACAGTTTGAAATGACAGGAAATTTTATTTGATGAGGTTGCGAATTTCGCTGCCCGTCAAGCCTTTGGGTTCCTGCCTCAGCATTCAAAATTTCGATGCTAGAGAACACAGAAATCCGACGTGTTTTGGAGTGACTGATGAGAGTCCAGTCAATTTTGTCGAGAGTCCGCTCGCGACAAGTGTTGCTGTCAGAGTGACGCGCAGAACGAGCTGAAGTCATATCGCAAAATTCACAAACCAAATATTTAACTCCGCTTCGCCCTCATACTTGTCCTTGTCTTCTTCATCCATTTTCTTGTCCGTCATCCAAAATGTAGCCATTTGTCATCATATTCAGCGCCAAGGCGCATACTGGGCACTTTCTCTGGCTTTAGTTCTTGCTTTCAAGCTCACCTAAGGCATGCGCATCCCCACTCTGGCCAGCGTCATCTGCCTCTTATTGCTCTGCGCCATCATGACCATCTACGAGACAAACAACTACCGACTTCTCTACTGCGTCACGCTCGGGTCATCCGCATGCTCGTCAAAAGCCACCTCTCCAAGGACTCAGACAATTGACTGATTAAAGCAGAGGCTCGCCATTCACTTTGGACTCGCATGCTTCGTCATTTTCAAAGTCGAACATTTTCGCCTCTACGCGTTTGGCCCGACCGACGCTATAGGACCGAACCCACCAAAACCGATCCTCAACATCTAGAATGCCGTTTCACATGTATTCCTCACGTGCGTTTTTATACTTACCCTTTTTCTTCTGGGCAGGGGAACAGAATAGTTACTAAATCCTTCAAAAGTGCGACCTCGCCTTCGGATGTTGTTGGTCTGGATTCAGCTTTTTCTACGCGGCCACATACCCTTGGGAATATACTGCAGGGTTATGTGTTGATGCAGCCATTCAGGTGTCTAGCAGCATGGATGTGTGATCGTTTGTGCAAAAGATGCGAGACCTTTGGAAGATCACGACGAGTCCGAGTTCACGATATTCCCTTGTCGCAAGTGGAGAAAAAAAAATCAGATTTAGCGGATCTTGCGTAGCAATCTGCCTATGCGATGCACACTTTCCTCAACAACATATTAGGTTCTTTGGAAGAATATCCTTTGAGTCATTCTGAATGAACCAAGTGAACACCATACAGATTGGAGATGTCACATGTACTAGGAAAATGGAAGTCAGATCATATTCAAGGACGGGTGAGAATACCTATATGTAGTGATGAGAGAACAGGGAACAATGTGGCACACACTACTATTGATGTCAGAATAGCGGTCACCCTAAAGATGAGGTACAAAGGCCTAGAGGGAGAAGAAAGAGACACTGTCTGACCCTAGAGACGAACTCCAATATACAATGTACTACTTTGAAGTGAACTGTATTATGAGGTCCCTGATGCTCTTAAGAAACTCAATAACTCCCCTACTTCAGTCATTCACCTACATTTTCTCCGTATCATCTGTCTCAGAAGCTCTCGATTTAACTCTCCATTCTGTCATAATCAGGAAAGAATGGAGGACAAATAATCGCATGCAGAAGGTCGAAATATGCTCTGAAGATGAGAGGGTTGGCCGGGGAGTAAGTAGTGTGACCTAACGCAACCACAGGTGGAACGTGAAAATAGGGCTGCGATCAATATCGTTACTCTGCATCACCCACATGCAAAGATGAAAAGGATAGTGATGTTTGAATCGAGTCGAACCGTGAAGGTATGTGCACAAAACCTGGACTGATCAGAAGAGGCTAGGACAACCGTGCTATTCCGAGCTGAAACTTTCTACTTTCACCTCCTGGACTTCTTCACTCCTAGCCTGAATATGACGTACGACCTTTCCATCTCAATAAGCATCACAACAAGCCCTGAATAGGCAACTTTGTTTCTGATGGGCACTCAACCTTACCATGACGCCATCGCTTCATGACGGCACCTCCGGGGAGATGTTTGCTCAATAGAACTGAATAGGAACTTCTCATTTACTGGCGATTGTACATTGTGAACCTGGCCAAGATGCTTCTCTTTCTCCTTTATTATTGAGGAAAAGCCCCATTGAGAGTTTCGTTCAATAGGCGATCCCTATTCTCATCTCTCATTCAGTTCTTTGTCCTGATATCTTAGCGACCGTCACCAATGCTATTCTCCTTTCTCTTTACAAAGAAACCCAAACAAGGCTATTAAGGCTATTCACTCGATCAAATTGGATAAGATCAATTTTTCTCTTCTGCTGTCCAATTGCCTACCAACATATATACTTAGTATCGAACCTTTTGAAGGAACTTGAAACAACTACAAACTACAGCATTCAGACAACAACAACCAAAGAAACACAATCAATCAACAGCCTGCAAAACACGATTCCCGATTCCCGATCTCTGATATCGACTTCCGACCGCCAATACTGATAACTAAACTCGATACCACGATGTTCAATCCAATCATCATCCTTGGGCTTCTTTCGGCTGCTGCCAGCGCCCTCCCTACGGGAGGGCCAATTTCCGAGTCTCCCTGCGCACTTACCCTCATGTCACGCGAGGAAGGCAGCTGCAAAACCAGGCATCTCATCACGGAGGCCAATTACTACCTCGGCGTCAATTCTTACTGCGACATGTTCTTCAAGCCTGGAGGCCGGAAGGATCCAATCACAAAACGGATCGACTCGAAACACCCTCTCCTAGGCACAGTAGAACTTCCCGCCTACGATGACAAAAAGACCATGAGATGGACATACATTGTCAAGATCGAGGATAGCGGTCCAATGCTCGTCCCAACTGATATCACATATGATATGTGCAAGTCTAAGTTCACCCAAATTATGAAGGAGGGCAAACTAGGAGGCAGCTACTGTGTCGTGGATGGAACGCAGGATGTCTTGTTCAAATCAGGGAGGGTTGAGGAGAGATTCCCGAGGTGGGGAAAGGTAGTCTACCAGGCGAGGCAGAAGAGGGAGTAAAGAGGTTAGAGGGACTGTCATTTCCATCATGTATGAGATTTGAACGGTAAAATGGATGGCGAGAAGAGGTTTCAATGCTCTTTATCGTCGGTTCTATTGCGATTGCATTCACTCTACGACCATTTTCCAAATTTCTTTTTTATTTTCCTCTTTTTATCATTTCTATCGATTATCGTGCTCTTCGAAGTCACTTAAGTCCTCTTTTCCGGGCAGAGGATTTCCCGCAATTTGATGAAAGAAGCTGGGCTTTCTGCAGGAGGCTCTGATTCTGGAGGCACGCGAGTTTCGAAGAATTAAAATGAATGTATTCTTGAGAACCATCTTGCCATAAGCTCAAACATGGAAAGTGATGACAGCCACATGATACGATTGCAACGTCAGAGTAATGAAAAACTGAGGGCTTGAAGAACGCCGCAAGATCAGCATATGAATGATGTTTGTTGACGTGCTACATTGTGCGACCGTCTGCTCGTGAGTCTGGGGTGAATTGCGTTATGTAAGCGTGAACCCGGGCTCAGAACCGCCAAGGCGGCCGAGGCAGGGCCACTTGGAGATGCCACCGAGAATCTTCGACCATCCTGCACCGAGCTCCACGACAGTCTCCCATTGTCGAGCGTCACGCTTGCATATCATTGCCATTGCACCTTGAAACATATACTAATCGGTTGTATTGCAGATATGGCCTAAGCTGAACAACATCTGCTCGAACTTGTTCTGCAATTCTTTTCCTACATCCTCCGCTCTGACATCCCCCATTTAATTTGGTGAGTTACCTCACAATCACCCAACCTAATCACTCACACGTATTTACCTAAAAACTCTACACGCTCACCTAGATCTAATACTTTGCTCCACATAGACTACCTAAATCCACCTCGCAGCCACCTCTCCGTCCACCACCTCGACCTGGCAGTGCTTCATCGGAAACCCTCTCCTTCGACGGTTTGAACGATACACCCTTTGGTTTTCTCGAACGGATTTTCTCAACATGGCATCTGAAGCAGCTGCCATTGGTGGTACCCCTGCGACCGAGGGCCTGACCCCGGCGCAAAAATTGATGGAACAGCATGATCATCATGCTACCGTCGAAGACGTCGTTGACGAGGAGGATATTGCTCACCCTCCTCCTTCGGCATCTCTAAAAGCTCCTGACTCAGCTGCGGCGACCAAAATGAGCGACAAGGCTGCTGGCAAGCAAAAGGTTGACGACTCGGCTCCCACTACTAAGAAGTCTTCCGCGAATGTGCCTTTGAACACTCAATCTGAGGAGCTGTTCCCGGCTTTGGGTCCTGTGAAGCCGCGTGCGGCTGCCGCTGTTCCCCCAGCTTGGGGCAAGAAGCCGGCATCGCTCACCACCAACGGAGTCAATGGTTCTGCGAATGGACTGGCTGGCAGCAACACCACCTCCCGTGCCTCGACTCCTGCTTCTGGGATGGGTACACCTGTGTCTCTTCCTACTGGGCGTGGTCCGACGCTTCCAACTATGTCTCTTCCTGGGAAGCACAAGGAACAGATCTCGTTTCACCCTTCTCAGCTTACCCCGCGCCAGCAATTAAAGAAACCTGTGCCTGATATCATTCGCGATATCAATAGGCGCTCGAAAGCAAAGGTTGAATACAGATCTGGCCCTGGTGGAGTTATTATCTTTGAAGCGACTGGCCCTATTGATGCTGCCCGTCAGTCTCTCAAAGAGGTCGCCAATGAACTCGGTTGCAAGGTACGGCACTCTCAACGTTCTGTTTAAGCTTGATAACTGATAAGATACAGCAATCTGTCAAAGTCTCCGTCCCCGCCTCTGTCCGTGCTTCCATCATTGGTAAGGGAGGGTCTAAGATCCAAGAAATTAGCAAACGCAGTGGAGCCCGAATTCAAGTACCGAAACAGGAAGTGGGAGAAGATGACGATGCTATGGTCGACGTGCTCATCGAAGGCAATGCGCTTACTGCGGAAATGGCACGCCGTGAGATTGAAGCCGTTGTGAATGAGCGAACTTCCACTGTCAATTTGCGCCTGAAAGACATCCCTGCGGAGTATTATCCATTCCTTGCTGGCCCTCACAATTCTTTGATCAACAGTCTTGAGGACGGTCGTGATATCCGTGTGCAAATTCCGCAGTACACGACTTGGGATACGCAAGCTCCACCTCAGGGTCCGCCCAATCAACCGATTCCCTTTGTGCCCCAAGCAAAATTCCCCATCCAAATTTCAGGAGACCGGAACGCTGCACAGGAAGTCCAAGCCGAAATTGAGCGCCAGGTCCAGCAACTTCGACAACAGTTGGCCATCCAACAGCGTTCGATCGAACGTGGACGACATCAATTCATTGTCGGCGATCGTGGCGGATCCTTGCATGACTTTTTGGAGGAGACCGGTTGCACCATCATTCTGCCGCCGAACACCGACGATAGCGAAGCGATCTATGTTGTTGGTCCTCCAGATAAAATCGAGAATGGCGTTAACAAGCTCGAGGACATGGCAGCTAGCATGCAAATGGCCATGGTCGATTGTGCGCGAGAACATCGAGGTGCGCATGCTCAATCCCATGCACACAACTTGACCCGCTACCTCCGACAACGCCAGGCTTTGGAGGAACTTGAGCGCATGCATGAAGCTAGCATCGTGGTTCCTACTGAGCGCGATGGACCTACTGCATGGGAAATCTACGCCCGGAACGGCAAGAACACGATGAAAGCTCGTGGAGATATCCAGAGCGTTTTCGCAGGCCATCCACCCAGCAGATTCTCTACCATGGCTGTTGATCCTTTCTACCATCAATTCTTACAGCAACGGAACGCTCAACATATTCGTGACGAGATGGGAGTTCACCTTGTCTTCCCTGATGAGTCTGAAGAGTCTCCAGAATTGATCCTCGTATACGAGAGCACCGCACCCTCCGCGGATTATGTCATCCCTCGAGGTACACCGTCTGCTGCTGATATCAACGCCTACAAGAACGCCCTTCAACAGGCGCAGCAGTTTATCAGGAGTATCACCAGCCCTCAACAAGACATCGTTACCCGGGATGTTGAAGCGCCGCCGAAGTTTCATGACAAGATCCGCCGATATATTGACCGCGAACAACGAAACCTTCCTCGTGACGAAATTCCTGTCCAAGCCAGGCGATCTAACACGGGCATTGCCATGCGTGGCCCAACCCACGCTGTTGATGACTTGGCTGCGAAAATCCTTACTTTCATCGAGCAGGAAGAGAGAGATGAACTCGAGCGTGGCTATACCACCACCTTCGACTTCCCTCAGAAGTTTGCTAACTTCCTCATTGGCAAGAGGGGTGAAAACATTCGCAAACTTCGTGAGGAGTTTGACGTTGACATTCAAGTCAACGATGGTAGAGTCGAACTCAAGGGCCCTCAGGCTAAGGCTAATGCTGCTAAAGCACATATTCTCGCACTGGCTAAGAAACTGGAGGATGAGGCTACTCACAAGCTCAAGATTGAGCCGCAATTTCACCGAGACCTTATTGGGCACAAGGGTAGCCAAGTCAATCGTCTCCAGGATCGTTACAACGTGCGGATCAACTTCCCTCGTTCGGGAAGCAACAATGATGACGATGCTGCTACTGAGGGTGGGACATCTCAGAGGAACTTCCGCTCGCAAGCTCCCGATGAGGTGATAATTCGTGGCCCAAGGAGAGCTGCTGATGAGGCGCGCGATGAGCTACTCAGCCTTCTGATCTACATCAAAGACAACTCTTATACTGACACCGTCTCCGTTGCCCAGAGTCAAGTCCCATCTTTGATTGGCTCTGGTGGACGCGAAATGGAGAACCTCCGTCTCGCCACTGGTTGCCAGATCGATGTTCCTGGCGCTCGTGAAGGTGCTGATCCGTCTGGTCGTGCTGAGATCAAACTCAAGGGAACTAAGAAGCAGGTTGAAGATGCCAAGAAGTTGCTCCAGGAACGCGCAAAGGTATTCGATGCCACTGTGGTGAAGACCATCGATGTTGATAGAAAGCACCACAGGACTCTCATTGGTGGTAGTGGTACGTGCTTGAAGCTCGAACCTTTAGGTTTGATTGATACTAACTAAGAATAGGTGCCAATATCCGCAGTATCGTCACTACCGCCGGCGGTCCTGACAATCCTCGTGACCTTGCGCGCATGGTCCGCTTCCCGCGTGCTGATTCTGATGAGTCTAGCATCCGTGTTGAAGGACCAAAAGCCATTGTCGAGAAGATTATTGCGTCTATCCAGGCTCAAGTGGCAACCCTTGACAGCCAAATCACCGAGATCATCGACGTCTCTCCAGACAAGCACCGCATGCTAATCGGCCGCGGTGGCGAAACTCGCCGAAACCTCGAATCCCAGTTCAACATCCAGTTGGATATCCCCAAGCAGAACACTTCTGGTGCTGCTCGCAGCCATGTCAAGATTACAGGTAAACCATCTGCGGTAGAAAACGCCAAGCAGCACATACTCGACCTCGTCAAGGGACAAGAAGGCGAAACCATCAACGTCCCCAGACACCTCCACCACACCATCTCCGATAACGGCCAGTTTTTCCGCCGTCTCCGCAACGAAAACAAAGTCACCGTCGACCATGCCGGACACCAACTCCCACCTCGACCCACCCAGGCCGAGGGCGGCAAAGCTCGCAAGGGCGCAAACGGTGCCGCACTCCCTCTCATCACCGACGACGACACCTCCGCCGGTGCTGAAGAGAAATACTCGTGGGAACTCGTCGACAACAACGCCGTTGAAGGGGATGTTGACACCTCGGCCACCATCCCCTGGATCCTGCGTGGTCCCGCCGAGAATCTTCCAAAAGCGAAGTCAGCACTTGAAGCTGCTATCGAGGCAGCATCAAAGCCTTCCGCTACAGGTTATCTGATCTTACCCGATCCGAGGAGTTATAGGCTTGTTGTGGGACCCGGTGGAAGCACGATCAATAGTATTCGGAAGAAGACGGGGACGAAAGTGCAGGTTCCGAGGGATCAGGCTAAAGACGAGGCGATTGAGATTGTGGGGAGTAGGGAGGGGTGTGAGGAGGCGAGGAAGTTGATTTTGGAGGTTGTGTCGAGGGGTGGGAATGGCGGGCGGAAATCATCTTAGTAGATGGGGTGTTGGCGCATGCAAGAGAGTCTGTGTGTGAGGACTCTCAGAACATATCCTGTGTTTATGTACGCGTGTGTGCGGAGTGTGGGATGTGACGTTTAGCAAGGCATTGCTTATGTGAATAGCAATAAGAAGGAAGAACGGGAAGAGGAGCAGATTGATCAAATTATGAGCCCTGTGTTCGCACAGGCTTGGGTGGTGTGTTGCAGTTCTTTGTTTACCTCTTTTTAGTTTCTTAGTGTGCGAATTATTCAAAAGTTTTGAATGAATGGAAAGATCCATCATGACCATTTGTTCCAACATGCATCCATCGCCTCTTCAATCAACCAAGTTTCCACCAAAAAATAGCGTCCATGAGTTGCATATCCATGGTGCAACAATATGAAGTTCGTGAATAATGCACCATCGCCATTTTCTCCACTATCAAATACAACAAAATGCTCATCATTATCAATCTGACAAATATGCTATCCACCCATTTAGGTATATCCTTCATCCGCTTCCGTTCCATCTCTCCCTCCTCTCTTTACCTTTCAATTCAACCTAATCCAATATCATACAAACTTCAATACTCTCGGACACTCATCACCCGATTCACACCATAATCAAATCATCTATAAAATCCCTCATCCCCAGCCCCAACCGGTGGCGCATTCGGCGCCTGCCCACCAGGTCTATACGGCAAATAACTCTGCCCACCCGCAGGCGGCGGACTGCCCGAGCTAATTGGCACAGCTGGCGGCGCATGACTCGGTTGCTGGGGCGGATATCCACCGTACTGTTGCTGAGCAGACGGGTCGGAAGGTGATTGGTGTAGGGGCTGTTGTCCGTGAGGGGAGTAAGGGTTTTCATATGGGTTCTGTGGAGGTTGCTGATGTGGCGGATATGCGCCTGGCGGTTGAGTTGAGGAAGGATACTCATAGCTTTGTGGTGCGGAGGAAGGAGCTTGGGTTTGAGCGGGTGGAGCAAAGGACTGCCGGTTATCGATTGGAGAGTCATAATGGCCTGTCGCCAGTTCCTGCGGTGCAAAACTCTGCGGTCGTCCTTGGTTTACCCGTCCTTGTTGGGGTGCAAATGGGTCTGTAGATGTAGGTGGTTTGGAGCTCTGTTGCTGGGGTCGTTGCTGAGATGGAGGGATCATGAAGAAAGCTGGGTTCGGGCCATTGGGTTGAGAGGGTGGGTACTGGGACGGCGGTTCTTGGAGTCCGGCAGATTGTACGCCGCCGTAGTTGTAGCGGTTTGGTTCCTGCTGCGGAGGAGGGGAGTTTTGGGCGTAACCGGGGTAAGCACCTGGGGGTGGAGCATTGTAGCCGTACGGACGTCCATAGGCTGGTTGAGAGGGCTGCGACATTGAGGCTTCAAGGAGGGATTCGTAGTCTCGGCGAGCTTTGATGAATTTCTCGTTGAGCTGCGTGAAATCATCTGACAGACGTAAGCGGTTGGGAGTGAATTTTGAGGAAGTTGATTTACCTTTCTTCTGTGAGTACTTGCCGATAAGTTCAATTAGCTTTGGGCGTATCGCCAAGGTTGAATGATACAGCTCCGTGATTTCCTCATTATCCCTAACATCGCCTTGACCTGTCTGTGAGCTCGTACTCAACAGCGCAAGCAATTTCTCCACATTCCGGATCTGCGCAAACACCTCCGCCTCCATCTGCGCTTCCCTCTCAAGCTCTTCCCTAGTTGGATCTTGCAGTTTCTCCACATAGTTCAAGGGGAAAATACCAGTTTGCCCACGCAGCGAGCCTTTCCACCAATCCTTGTATACTGACTCCAAGACAGCAATGATATCACCCCTTCTAAATTGCAATTCACCAGGCTCTGAAGGCTGGAAGTCAAAAAGCGCCCGTACTCGAGATACGGTCGCTGCGGTAGTGCCTGAGGGAACCGGTTGTGAAGACTGTGTGGGTTGCGTGCTTGAGGAGGCTTGTGGAGTGTTCGATTTCGCAGTGGATGGAGCAGCTTTCGTATCTTTGATGGACATTGCCAGTGCCATCTGCAGCTCCTCCTCTTCCTTCTGACGATCGAGCTCTGTAATCTGGGTCTTCTGCGGTTTCGATGGTGGCCTCAAATTCGGGTCTATTCCGATTAGTTTGATACTCAGCAAGTCCAATAAAGTTACATACTCTGCGTCTTCAGTTTCATATATGCATCCTGCATGATGCCCAAATCCGGATTAGAGCTAAACATCTCGGTCCATTCTGCCATCCTCTCCAAGATCTTGGCCTTAACCTGCTGATGAGTATTGCGGTCAGCAGCCAACCTCAAAAGCGCATCCGTGAAGCTTCGGGAAGCTAGCTCCTTGTGCATCTTCAGGCCGCAGTTTTGGCTAAGGGCGTTCGCAAGCTCGAGTGTGTAAAGCTGCACGTTGGCATTGCGGTGGGCGAGCCGCTTGATCATGGCAGCGACAGCATCTTTGGCGCCGCTGTCCTCGGACGAAACTTTGTCGCAGACATCCTACAGCGTATATCAGCCGGTATGCCCACTATCTTGCTCGTAGAATGTGTAGTTGTTCGAAGGAAAACTAGAAGGGGCTCAGGAAGAGGAAGGAATCGGAGGGATCATACGAGGATGTATTCCCAATTCTCACTCGTCAAGTTCTCGTCGGTGGCCTTGACTATTCTCAGTATTAGCACAAGCTCTCTTCTACCGCCTAAACAGTACTCGGAATTCCCTCCTACTTCCTCCCTATCCTTTCCCTCTCCCAAGTACAGTCTTCATCGAAAGGCGAATTGCACCTACCCACGGCATCGTCGAATGCGTTCTGCTGGGCGCGGAACATGTTGCTGCCTAACCCTTGCTTCCCCAATACTGTAGCGTCAACTTGATATCCCGGGAATTCGAGAAAGAGAGAGGGAGTTCGGTTCAGTGGTATTTCGGGGTGAAATAGACTGCTACCTGGTCGAGCAGAGTTGATGCAACTTAAGGTTGGTTGTCGAAGCTGCGCCTGCTCCCCCACTGCTGAATAGGTTTAGTCGAGCCGCAGCTTGGCATTGGTGACGTTGTCCGCTGACGAGGCTGTGAGCAAGTGTGGCGTTCACCAGCTTTCGGGTTACTCTCTGCACATGAAAGATGAATAATGCTCTGCGTAGCGGACTGCGAGGTGAGTGCGGCTGATGTGAGAATAAGTGAAAGCCTTTTGAATTTGTTCGCTTTGGGTGAGGGATCATTCACCTCGCCATATATGACTCCACCTCAAAGCTGCCTGTGCTCTCACCTCTACATCATCACTCGCTCACGTCTTGAAGGTAAAGAACACAAATCTCAAACGGACACGCATGTCCCAGGAAGGAGAATGGCTCCTCGTTATCTGTATTCTCTGACAGCTCGACTTTTCTGTATGCCAACAATATCACTGGGAACCTCCTCCATCCCATATAATCCCATCTCCTGAACCAGACATTCCCCGCAAGATATAAACACTAAGGTAGAAAGCACCAACATTTCCGTGACCATCCCAAGGCACCAAATGAGAAGACAAGACCGTGAAATTCGAAGAAGCAAACAAAACCCGACTCTGGCCATCTCCCCATATTGCATGCTCTCTGTCGCCCAATGCCAAAAAACCCAGCCAATGGCCAAGCGCGTCCACGAGAATTGAGGAAAAGGTGTGGATCACGTAATGTGATTCGCTCGCCTGACCGGCCCGGAACCCCGTTGTTGATGAAATACACGTCTCCCGAATGCTGTCGAGGTAATTGAGCACACGAACCTCACCTGCGCACACGAGCCCAATTCGCGACCCGTTATCGTGGAACCCAAAGAAGCCCTCCTTACACAACAAGCCCAGTGGGGGAACACGTAATCCCACAGATGACCTCATGATGTAGATAACAAAAAGCCGTAGAATGTTTATCCGAGCCGCATGTCCGGCGCGCTGGAAATCCTGATGCGAGATGAGAAAAGCCTCCGAATTAAGGTATGAGAACCGGAGCCTATCCATCTTCCCGTGCTCAAAAAAACTCCAAGATTTTGCACTTATTTTTGACTGCCGATGCGGACCCCTAAATCTGCACAATCGTGAACTCTGAACACTGACGTCTATACACGAACCATGCCGTACCACTCAGCATACGAATTCGTGCTCGAAGCTGAGGAACCGCTGCCGTTATCGCTCGTCTGCGTCGCGTTCGAATCTATAACAGCTCTGTATAAGATGTATTCCAAATATCTCTTCAGTAACATTTCACATACCACCGCCCTTCTTTCTTCTCTCCTCTGCTCTTGCTTTCCTGGCAGCCTGAACTAGTGGCGCGAGCGTGTTCAACGGTTCCGCGGTTTGAATGAACGCGTGCTGAATCATCGTCAGTCTTCCAAGTTTCCAGATCCGGATAACCGAATCACATATAGGGAGTACCAAACTTACCACAAGAAGATCGTGAGCGCTCGCCCGCTTGTCCGGATCAACCTTCAGCGAAAAGCCTAAGAAGTCGCGGAACACTGGGGAAAGGTTGTGCTCTTCTTTGATCGTCGGCGTTCCGTTCGTAGCAATAAGCCAGAGCGCACGGAGCGGGCTCTCATTCAGGTACGGTGGTTCGCCCTCGATCATCTCGATTGCCATGATGCCTAATGACCAGATATCAACTTTGCGGCCGTACTCCTTTCGTGTCACGACTTCAGGCGCCATCCAATATGGCGTGCCGACCATGGTCGTACGTTTGTTGTGGCTCTCGTTGATTTGGGCACAGAAACCGAAGTCGGCTGTTCAAACGGTCAAACTAGATGTCGGTCTCGGGCGGCTGAGGCACTTACTCAGTTTAATATTGCCCTCTAGCGAAAGAAGGATGTTATCCGACTTGATGTCTCGGTGAATAACGCCTTTGGAGTGCAAATGTTGCAGGCCATTCAGCGTCTACGCTTGTCAGTCTGCCTCTAATTCTATGCATCAGGTTACTTACTTCTCTGCATACCGCAGCAATCTGGCCCTCAGACATGATGTTGAAAGTGACCACGTCCGTCAAGCTACCACCTTCCATGTACTCCATAACAACCCACAAATCTCCTCTCACAAGGAAACTGTCCATGAAATTGACAATGTTCTTGTGCTTGCTATCCTTCATGACCAAAATCTCATTAATGATCAAATCTTTCTTCGGCTGTTGCTCAAGGTTCATCTGCTTGATAGCAACACATTTATTCGTGCCATTCTCATACGCCGTGTATACGCCACCAGACGCACCCTGACCAATCTTGTTGAGATTCCGGTACCTGACTGTGGGATCCGCATTCGTGCAAATAGCATTGAGCTTGGCAACAATATCCGGTCCTTGACTCTGTCGTGGTCGTTGGCGTGGTCTCGGGGCCGGTCCAACCCGAGCCTGCTGCGACGGGAGAGGGATATTCTGTGGGTCAGACTGCTGAGCAAATTGATGTTGGGGAGACGGTTGTGATGGGGCAGGGGCAGCCGGAGTAAGGTGCGGTGGTTGAGGTTGTGGTGCTCTCTGACTCACGCTACGCCCCAATTGCGACTGCTGCTTCACGGACATCGATTGATGAGCGGCAGCCATAGCCTGAGCTTGCTGCTGCTGGTACTGCTGAGCAGGGGACATGGCGGTAGGGGCAGAGGGAGAGTCGAAACGAGGTGGGGTTCCGCCCGTTGTATTGGCTCGACTGCGGGGTGCTGGTGCTCCATGGGAGTTGTCTGTAATTGTGGGAGGAACATACGCAACCGGGGGGAAGTCGTTCTCCTGGCGTGGGGTTTGAGCCGACTGCTGGGTGACTATCGGGCTGGGAGCTGGAGGGGCGGGTCGAGCTGGGACAAGAGCAGAAGAGCCTGGAGCACCTGGTGGTTTCGGAGCTGGCCTATTCGGAATGAGAGCACCATTGATCTGAGGCGAGCTCGGAGACGTGATACCCGGTGAAGTATGACTACGAGGAATTGGAGGAGGAGCACGCGGGTTCTCGAAGCTGTCCTCCCCGTTCCTTGGGAAGCGAGGACTCTGGGGTGGACTAAGAAGTGGCTGCAACGTTCCATAGTTCGGGCTGAGGTTTGCCTGGTACGCATATGCCTGCGGATGAGCTGGTCCCATCTTATCCCATATCGAGTCTTCACCATTCTTTTCCGCATTGTCCTTGTAGAAGGTGACGACGTCCATGACAGCCTGCGGGTTCTGTTTTTGTTCCTGCTCCGTGATACCATTTTGCTGCAACATGCGTTGCCATTCCTTGGGCAGGCCCTGTACACTGTCAGTCAGAACAATGTTGGTGTGGACGATAAGGTGACGGGGTGGGCAGGACAAAGCAAAAGCACCACACCGTGTTCATGCGTGCTGGAAGTAGAGGCTAGGGAGGTGCATGCTGCCCCCGCCCAACGTGTCACGTACCGTGTACTCTCCGGTCTCGTTGTCGATGCTGACGTGGGTAACGTGCATGGGATTGGTCGGCGTGGAGATGGTGGGTCTCCGCGGCGAACCCAGCATGCTGTTCATGAAGCTCGAAAAGGCACCCTTTTTCTTGCCACCGTCCGACTTGCGATTCTTCGTGTTGGTTGTCTCGGTCTCATCGCTGTACCGCTGTCGCGGGCTCTTCGTGCCGCCTTCAGAACGTGGTGGGGTTATGGTGTCCATCTTCAGGGTGCGGGTCAGGGCGCCGAAGCTCGCACTCTGGCGCAGCTTGGGTGACTTGTATTTTGGCGGGTCTGCAGTGTGCGAGTGCTGGGGTGGAGGGGGACGTGGCGGGTGGTGAGAGGTGTTCGATTCGTTGATGTTCCTGTAGATTGCCTGGGCGTCGAAGGGTGCGCCTACCAGTTCGGGCGTGGGCCTCTTATCGGCGAGATTCGACTGCGACGACGACGGCGGGACTGGAGCAGTCGGTAGGTGGGTGCTCGAGCCTACATGCGGAGGGGAGTGCACGTCGTGAAGGGACGAGGACGCAGAGGGCTGAGTAGATGCTGGGCTTGGCAGATCTAGAGTCGGGCTGCGGGTGTGGTGCGAGGCCTGCTGCTGCGGGTGCGGCGAGGTGAATGAAGGGTACGTCGGCGCAGAGGGAGCCCTTCTTAATTTGTTATTGTACGAGACGGGCGGTGGTTGCTTTCGAAGGCGGCGCGGAGGGTGGGAGGCAGAGGCGTGTTTTGTTGTTCCTCTGCCCTGGTCCGTTTGATAGGTTTCCATCCCAGCCAAGTTCCGGCTGGCGCAGAGTCGGCTCGCGTTTGAACTAACTTACGACTGTTCCAAGAGGGACAGCAGGATGCACAGCCGTTACGCAAAGAGGACCTGCAGACGGGGACAGCAGATTAATTGCGGCCAGCTGATAATCGGAGGGTCGTGATATAGGCGGCGGTGGATGGGCGGAAGTTTGGGGGGGTGAATGTATTTTCACGGGTGATGAGTTTTGGCAAGGAAGAGCCCGAGGCGATGACCTGCAACAGGTTGTATGGAAGAAGACGACGCCTTCGACGAAGTCAAGACTTTGATCAAGCACGGGACAACGGCCGCCAGCCCTGGTCAATCTACTTCTGCACCCTAACCGGCCGTGACATGAATGGCCACTACACTGCTCGCCATACCATGGGAGAGCCCTGTACCGACCAGAGCTCCCATTTGGCTGCAAAGAGCTCTGGTTCTATGGCTTCTCGCATCATAGCAGCCCTATCCTTCATATATTCCCTGCATGGTGCCGAAGGAATCCCTCTCGCCTGCCGATCTCCATAATCACCACCATCATCTCCGCTCTGCAGCTCCTCCATTATTTCCACAGACACCAGGGCGGAGGAGCCATCGTGCATCTGGCATTCGTCTCCCCAAGCCCAGGGAAAAGCCGTTTCAGATGGTGATCCTTCATCTCCAAAACGGGTACCCCAAACTCCAAAACGCTACCTTCTGCATAGCTTCTGTCCACTTCCCCGGCAGACCAACCATTTACTGGCGCATAACCGTTGCGCGATGCTAGGGAGAGTAAGCGGCCATAGGGCGGTGCGGTGAAATTTTGGCCGGCGGTTTGGTGCTGCGACTCATGTAGCAGGGCGTGGTCTCGTACGTTTTGACGTGACCATCGATCGGTGCCGGGTTTGCTGCACCAGAAGCCATGGCGAATCGGAGATGCATTCTATCCTTCTATGCACAAAATACAAACCGATTTCCGATGGTGCTCGGTACTGAGAAGGAATACCATCTTGTTCCGAAACGATGCAAATTTGGAAGGGAAAACTCTGTTGCCATAGACCATTGATGGGTCAGACTCGTACGGCTTGATGCCGAAACGACAGGAGTCAATCAGGTTCGAATCAATCGCCCTTCCTTTTATTCTAAATTCAGTGCCGGAGGAGGAAATGGGCCAGGAAATCTGGGCTGGCCCCTATTCAAAAGCAGGTACGTCCTTTCAGAGCTTCCACTGGTCCAGAATCACACGTGCGAACCAAATGCTTCACATGCCCTCTTCAAATTTTGTAAACGTCGACGTACCACCATCTACCGTAGTACAAAATGGATCATCTATCGTCTGATTCTACCTTGCCTCGCACCCAGATGTGACTTGCAAACTGAAGAAAAGCGGGGTGACTTCGCTATGCGTTTCCACTCGAGGGTACGAAGCTATGATATTTCGACTTTTGGAGAATCTCAAAGACCACCAACCTCTAACTGGAGGGAGTCTTCATCCGCACCACACTCATTTCATAGCACACCATTGAAGGGTTTATCTGCAGGTATGCTCATTACGATTCTCAAATCTTGTCTCCGGATGTCCCATTCCCCGAAAACATGGTCATGGGCATCAAGTGGCGAAGCAACGAGAGCTGTTATACACTTGTTCTAACATGAAACACGCCACACAAACGCCCACGAATTGCCACGGCGTCTGCTGTACTGAGTTGTACAGCCTACAGGACTGAAGGCTGTCAGTTCCAGTCAAACTACAGCAATTACAAAAGCGCAAAGAAGAGGGGTCGACCTCGAATTTCAGGGCCTCTGGCTATCATTGACACCTGACAGATTGTGAGCTTCGAGCCGCGAGGTTGCTTCTTTCTACAAGTTTGATGGTGCTCGATGTCGAACAACCCCATCGAATCATGCAAGCAAAAGAAAGGTCACCTCGTCTCGATATGCAGTGATGCGCGGCATGCCTTCTTCAGCATAGTGAGGAATAACCAGGAATTAAAACAAGCACAATCCCTCCCGCAGCGGCAACGGCCTACCACCCGAGGGCAACGGTGATGCTGCACGAACCACCCACAGCTCTGGAGCCGCGGATCAGGTCCTTAAACGGACCGATGACCTTCTAACCTACGAAGGAGCGCCTAATCCTTTCGTTTGTGTCGAAATTCTAGATGAATTTGAAACAGGCGATCCCTTGATCTGAGACCAGGACATTGGCAGATGCAAGTATTGACGGATAGGGATCGGTTCATTTTAGATGTGATAGATGCACGTCGACTGCATTTGGAACTCCACTCCAGCGCTTTCGTAAAAAGCAGATTGTAGTGGAGCGCTTCATATCTCAGTCATCTTAAGCTTTTCATCTCAACAGTTTTCCTTCTACTAATGCATGCAGTCTAATCAGACTATCTTCCTTTACTGTCATTCCTTCATCTCAAGGTCGCACACGCACAATAGTCAAAACCTTTCTCCTTCCCATTTTCCTCCAGTATGCTTCTCTGCAACAGGGTTTGGACCCTTCTATCCTCCATGAAAGAGCTAATTGACATCGCTTCCGCCTCCACCTGCAGCCTTGTACAAATTGCCCGATATGCAAGGTACATCCCCAGTTCCAGTCACAAAAGTTAAATAAATTGTTCGACATTCGACAGGCCGAATCAGATATCCAGGCGGAAAAGTCCGAGCTTGGATGCATCAAATTGACTTTTTCCCCACTTCAACGCGTGGACTTCCGTTTACCTCCGTACCTGGTCTTGTTCCCGCTCAAGTTTCCCGACACTGCAGCAAGTGGGGAAGAATACATAGGTGCCACCGAAACGTGTAAAATATCCAGCAGCCTCCGTCAAGAACAGCAAGCGAGGCTTTTACTCCAGGTAGGATGATAGGAAGGTGGACAGTGCTAACTTCACGTCGACTGCAATAGGGATTTAAGTTTAATACGATATGTAAGTTGGGTCGAAGACAAAGCGCTATATGGTGTATATGGTGTGCCACTTTTTCTATGCCCTGCATGCAGCCCTGCATGCCTACTCTTCCAATACCCGCCGCCTCACTACCCGCCATCCTTATCTACGGCGACCTAGCAACACAGAGTCTTCCGTAGCGTATCATTGGCATCTCCATCCCTGAAGTCAACGTCTGGGAACCAACGTCTTAGTGACTATTATCTCACTTTTCGTCTGCGTACCTTTTATTGTCTCTATTGTTGAAAATCTATATCGTTCCTTATTACCATTCTCCAAATATGGACAAACGCTGCTCCTCGTTCCCCCTGCCTCGTAAACTATGTAAGATATATTTCGGCTTTCCTGCCAGCCTGACGAACAATGAGAAGCCTATCGATAATAGTTCATAGCTTGCCGGGTTCCAAGCAGCATAGAATCAAGTCTCCCCAACTGCATCACTCTGAAGTTCCTTAAGCGTCGTGACATCGTACTGCACTTTATGAGCCTCGCCACTTAGAACATTTATAGACTCAAGACAGCATGTATGATGTGAATAGAGCGGAGTCACGCATTTCCCATAATCCACGCTAGAGTGCCCGTTTCCATCCGCTGTGGCATTTTTCATCCGCTGACATCAACAATTTGACATGTGAGCGTTCTGTCGGTTGAACGGACTTCTGCACTACCCTGTGGGTAAGAAATCACATACGTCTTCACAACCAACAACAAAACTCCACTTGTAGCCTTCATCTCGATATCAAATACTAATCTCAATACAACCAAGCACCCTCTTTAACGTTTCCTTTCCACCGTAGGACCGTGCAAACAGAACAACCCACACTCCGATATTCGAACTACAACCTTCGACCAAACAACCCTACCACCCACTCACCCACATCCATATCATCCCCGTCAAACCTCACAACACCTCCCCTCGAGCAATCTCACGCCCACCGTCTACACTCTCCCTCCTCCAACCAACTCTCAACATCAAATCTCCTTCCAAAATATCCCCTCCACACCCCTTCTCCACCTCCAACTTCTACCATATCCCCAAACATATTCCCCTTAAATTCCCCACCATCCCATCCCTCAACGCAGCGCCAAGAAAGTCCAACCACCTGACCCTAACTCTAACAAAAGAATATTCGTTTCTAGGCTGATAGTTGTCTTTTCGGAAGGCTGGAATAGCGAGCGAGTTCCGGCTATATAAGAGTAATTAGAGGGAAGGAGAATAGATAGGACAACATGTGAGGAAAAGGTTAGTGGGCGCCAGAGGTGTTTAAGAGATGGTGTATTGATGGGATTGAGGAAATGATGTGGAATGCTTGATGATCGGATATGTGGGCGTGGAAAGCGATGATCTTGGGGTCGAGAGAATAACCCAACAGACTTTAACAGCAATATCAATTAATAACGCTGAATTCATCTATATCGGCTGGGTTAAGATTCAAATTGATGCTTTTGTCTTGCGTGTTGGTTTTCTGATTCGAAGTCAAAGTCGTAGGGTAAGGATCCAGAGACTTTGAATCTAAGTGCTGGACGCGCAGCAACACAGCACAGAGAGCTACGGGAGACGGTGAATGTAGATGACATTCTATTTATATAGCTATAAATCTAGAAAAATACTAATCTTGTTAGGTCATCAAAGATATTTCCACAGGGGGTTCTTACTAGTATACGTATGGCACAGAAGCCCGTTAGAAGACAGCTGGAAGGCCAAAGACGGAATAAGTATCCGATATTTACTGCGTCGGAAAAAGGGGTCCGTTGCAATGCAGAATGGAGAAAGGAAGCAAGCAACGCGGAGCCATTATACCTGTTGTGCTTTTTTCTAGCCCCCGTTGCAAGACTTCCAGCCATCTTAAGCGCTTGTGGATCGCACATAGCTATCAGAGCATGAAAGACCAAATAAGTCATTTAACTCGTTTTTGCATCTCTTATCTACCTCTCATCCCAACCCTTCCATCAGTCACCGCGTCCATCACACTAAAATATTTCTCTCTATCCTTTTGCAGCCTTGACATCTCACCGTCAAAAGCGAGGGTATCATTTTCGGACACTTACTTCCTCGAGCCCTTCAAAGGATCCAACAGGCTGGAGTGAAGACATTTAATCTGGCGAGCACTGTCAGCATCGCACATTTTTGCAATCGGGAGACAATAAAAGTCATGATTCACCAAGAACGCCGCGCTTTACTTTAATTGTCCAACTGGTTTGGACGAGGGTACGTGAGGAAAGGGATATGGAGATATGAAATCGGGTTGGGTGCAGACCAACGGTCGTAGTTGCTTTGCCAATATAGGAAATTTTGCTTGTCGAGAAGAGCAAGTTTCGGGGCGTGCTGAACGAAGAGGGATGCAGATGCAGAGAACGAAGACTATGCCGGATCAGACTACTCCGATGCTGTCTGACTCTGTTCCTGGCTGCCATCATAGTGAACATGTTTCCCCTTTCCCTTGCCCTGCTGATCCAGTGGCCTTTTCTGTTCGCCTGGAATTTCGTCTCTCGGATCTTCGGAGGAAGCGGCCTGCTGCACAGATTCCGAGGGATTTGTTTGGGGTCCTTTATCGGAAGGCGCTGTGGACGCTTTACTTGGACTCTTCTGCCCTGTATGGAACCATCCGCCACGTTCCCACTGACCGGGTTCATAGAGACACTCTTCTCGAACTTTGGAGTCAACAATCGCGGCCATGAGCTCACTCAAACGTGTGAATGAGATAGGCTTCAAGATCCAAGCATCAAAGCCTGCCTCGACGTACATCTGCCAACTCTTCTCAACAAGAGAGGCGGAGACGGCAATGATAGGGACTCGACCGCAGAGCGATGCACGAGGAGAGAGAGTATCAGCGTGCGTTTTCTCGAAAGAGCGGATCATCTTGGTGGATGTGAGACCATCAACGATTGGCATCTATCGGACCGTAAGGAATCTGTTCTGTAAATAGCTGCAAAGAATGTATTTGTACTTACCTGCATATCCATCAAGACGACATCGTAGTCTCGAGGCTTATCACTAAATGCCCCCGCGCATTCTTCACCGTTGATAGTGAGGCAGATCTCATGGCCAAGTTTTTCCAGCCTCTTCTTGATAATCTTGCTGTTGACGGGGTCATCCTCAGCGACTAAGACGCGCATGCGCTCCGCTGTAAGTATATCCGAGCTGGTGGCAAGCTGCTCAGGTTCATCATGTATCTCTCCCACCATTCCAGTTTTTGGCAGGTTATCATGAGGCGAGCCAGTATCATCTGGAACCTTGACTGCCTTTACAAGGGTATCTGAGTACATAAGGGATTCTTCACCCGGCGTTTGGGTTCCCAAGGATCGTTGATGAGGTGGAATCACCACTTGTCCTTCCCCCATTTCAAGGCTCTTTGAACGCACTCGGTTGGGTGAAAATGGCTGCCCTTTACCCTGACTATTTCGCTTGGTAAGGAGAGGCCTCATTGATTTTGAACTCATACTCCGTTCTCCACTCTTCGGTCGCTTTTCCACAAGATGCGGTTCCTGAATTGCTTCGATTAGTCTGTCAACATCGCTCCTTTGACTCATTGCACTGGAACCGCTCTTGAAGCTTCGTAGACTGGTTTTGCTTTTGAGGCTATCGGCACTCTCCTTTCTTGCGACCTTGCTGTTACCGGAGTTATTCCATGATAATTCTGGCGCCACGAGCGTGCGCTCTCCATCGCCTGGTGAGGGAGTTGAAGTGTCAGGCTGAGGAGTGACTGACCTTTCGGGTGAAGAACTCGTCGGTCGGTCCTTAATTTCGGAATTTGGGAGGTCGAATGGAAATTGTATCACGAAACGCGACCCTTTCCCTTCCTCTGACTTGAGTCGCAATTGTCCGTTCATGTTACGAATAATGCGGGCAACAATAGCTAGACCTAGCCCTAGAGTTGTCTTCTCCTCGTTGCCTTCTGTAATAGTCCTCGGATTCGGCACAATTGTATCTCCTAACATGCCAGTTGGCTCTGATTGCACTTGCTCCAGATCATTGAACAGTTGATCCAGTTTCTCTGAGTTCAGGCCAACTCCAGTATCTGTGACGGCAACTTCGACTTCGGCATGCTCTTTAGATGGAAAAGCCGCGACATACATCTCCACTTTGACGCCACCTTGCCAAGTGTTCTGAATGGCATTCGCAGTGATATTCGAGATTGCTTGGCGCACTTTTCGCTGATCACCAATGCATTTCCGAGGCAATTCAGGGTATTCGATTATGTCGTATGAAATGCCTTTTCGCTTCGCGTCTCCTTGGAACATGTCTGTAGCTTCCTTTAAAGTGGCTTTGAGATCGAACACTTCTCCTTTAATCAATGGACCTCCTTCCTCGGTCTTGGTGAGATCGAGTAAATCGTTGATAACGTATATCAGCGATTGCGACGCCGAGTGCGACTTGGTTAAATTCTCTCGCGTCTCCTGGTCGAGTGTGCCTTCCAAAGCGATTTCCAGGTAATTGATAATGGCATTTAGCGGTGTCCGAACCTCATGTGCCGAGTTCGCTAATAGCAATCTAGTCAATTGACTGCTTTGCAAGGCTGCCTCCTTCTGTCGCCAAACTTCTATAAATTTGCCATAGACAAGGCAGAGGACTGCGGCAGTTTCAATCTCCTCCTCGGTCCATTCTCGGCATTTGCCGACTACCATTTCAGTCCACATCTTGAAGCTCTTCCGTGGCTCGAGATAGCCTTCCGTGCCCTCGTTGATGAACTTCTCGTACGGGTTGCCCGCCCATTTCACTTCTTTGAGCTGAGCCTTTCGGAAGAATACAATAAAGTCATTCCCTCCTGCGGATAAAGGCACAACAAGCATCCCAGCTATCACCTGGAAACCAGGAGCATATCGAAGGTCGGGGAAATCTTGTGTGACATCCTGTGAAGTTAGGACCGAGGTGATCTTTCGCATCCGAAGGTATTCCAACATGGCTAGCGCCTCCTGCGATTGATCAAGATGGCCGAGAATCTTTGTTTCGTCTCGTATCGACAAGAGGCCGAAGTCTGCATTGAACAGCTTAAGCAGGTCGTCTGATGAAGCGATAATGTATCCAGAAGGATTGTGTTGCGTGGGAACCGTGTTGATCAATTTCCTTGCTTGCAATCGTGCAGCATAAGAAAGCCGCTCGATGTTCCTCGACGCTGAATCACCGACAAGTCGACACATTTTTCGGATTGGGAAAGATACCCGCATGCCCCGCTGTCCGTACGAATGACAGGCAATAAGGCCCCAAAGCTCATTGAAAGCATTAATTGATATTGACATTGATGACCGAACGGCCATATTCCCCAGGTATTTGAGATGGATGGGAGACATAGCGCGTAGATAAGAGTGGGTAAGATCTAGAGGATTTTCGAGATCTTCGGCGGTTCGACAGACGAGCCGAGCCGTTTGTTGGTCGCGGTCGTAGAGCATGCGTACCCTGTTGAGTTTGTACAACTCCCTAGCCTGCTTTGGGATATCAGATGCCGGGAAGCTTAATCCTTTGTAAAGGTCTTTCGTTGCTCTAGGGTCGACGAGTTCCGTTACCACCCGTCCGGTGAAAGCGTGGTCGAACTGGTAGATCATCACACGGTGGAAGCCTGTCAATTCTTTGACCACGCCGACCAAAACCTTTAAAAACTTGTCTAGATTGGGTGCCGCTGCTAATTGCTCTTGAACCTGTGACATGATGTTGAAGACTTCCATGGCAGCGGCTTCGCCCTTGCGCTTCCTGGCACTCCTTAGGACTCTCAGAGGCCGACTCCCGATCTCAGTACTTTCTAATAACTCTTCCGTGGTAGGGTTGCTGTGCAATGTGTCCTCCGGAAGCTCGGGAGTATGATCATCAGGGGGCACCAACGGGTTTATCGGATCATCCTCGAGCTCAAATTCACATATTATTAACCCTGCATTGGCATCGTTTATGTGCATGGCACACCAAACTTTCCGAGACCTTGCATTCGGTATCTTGACGGACATAGTAAAGACTTCGGGGCCATTTGTAGCAATATCTGCATCCTCATCTTTGATGAAGTCTATGTGGTCAAGAAGGTTGTCTGCCTGCTCGTCTGATAGTATCTCGGTGAAGCTCTCCAGAGCAAACAATTCCCTCGGGGACCGCCCTATAATCCTCTTCGAGTTTTCACTGACAATCCGGATTGGAAGGCTGCCGCTACCACTAGGGTCTTCTTGCAGCGCAATGAGGAGACCAAACCCCTGTACAGCACCCGGTATATGTATTGGCTCATCCTCGCAGCGCTGCAGGACGTCACCATCTCGTCCAGTTATGACTGCATGGCCACCCTCCGTTACCACGTGCTTGAAACGATGTGTTACTAAACCTCCCAGTTCTCTTACACTGCTGTGACCGCTCTTGACCGAAGACGCACCTTCAGCAGAGGGCGGCCGATCTGTCACCAATGAAGCTGGCCGACTCGTATCTGTCTCTCCGCCTTCACCTGCCCCGCTGGATATTATGTCGCTGAAGACTTGCGCGGGCAGTCGGGGCGGGGCTATGCGTGAGCTTTCGCCCCGTTGCGGTCCTATCGCTCCCCATCGGTCCTCCGAAGACGGCGGTTGTGCTGCCTTCGGGGTTGTATCCTGACCAGCAACACTATGCCTGTGGGTGGGTCCTCTTTGCGATGCTTGGGATGACTGTGAGGTGGTCGATCCGGCGGACTGTCGTCGAGCTCCACTGGGAATCTGCGAGTCGGTTGCTCGGGAGTATTGGTGGAGGTAGTCTCCTTGGATTCGCTGAGTGGGCATGGGCGTGGGGCCTACGGAGACGACGCTTCGAATTGGGAATACGCGATCTGTGGCGGACGGGCTGAGAGAAGCCATCCCGTCGCCGGGGGATGTGACGGAGGAATTGATCCGAGGCCGCGGAGTTGTTTGTGCCCTGGAGGCAGCGTCGGGAGGGGAAGACGACGATTTTGCCTCTCCCTGACTGGGTGAGGTGGGAGAATTTTCGACCCCGCTGTCTTGGGAGGAAGGCTCGACCAGGTTTCGTGGTGGTCCGGCCATGAAGCAGTCGCCCATGCTCCTCTATGCCGCGAACAACAAGCTTCTCGAGCAACAACAGTGTCAGATGGCCTTGCGACGTGTTTATTGAGCGGTGACTGAGGGGGAGTAGGTAGGAAGAGAGGAGGACAGCGGGAAGGTCAGAGGAAGTGTTCCGAGCCAGTCTCACTCACACAAAGAACCCACCGTGGTCGGTCAGACATCCATGGATCTTCAGAGGCTACGAATGACTTTACGGGCCGTGGATGTAGAATCGGAGGTGAAGAACGTCTGCGCCCCGGGCGGTGGAGGTCAGATACTTGCCACCTGTGGCTTCGGCGGTTTTGGTATGATGCACTGTGGTCTCGGTGGTGCGGTCCAAAAGGCAGCAGAAATTTCCCAGCACTCACTAATATGGGTGCTGCCCGCGCGGAAACTTGACTTTATGCAGGGAAAGAGGCAGCTGAACAGGCGAGATATTGCGGCGTTGATATAGGATAGAACCTAGGATTTCTGCTAATTCACGCGCTCTCGGCTGCCTGCTGGCTGGTCGCGTTCAAAACGCAGATGCAGACAGGTGTCCGGGCAAGAGGCAGTTCTCACGGGCAGGCCGTGTTCGGAGGTAGGGCGAAGTGAAGTCACCGCAGGAGCATTATTGTGGTGGGCAAGGGATGAGAAAGGTCACTTCGACTGGCATCTGGTCGAGGAGCGGACCATCGAAGCCGCTAGAGGTTGCCGGTGGTGTGGTTAGGCGCGTTTAGAAGCAGCACAATTTAGCAGAGTCACGAAAGTGACATGCGGTGGACGAGGAGACAGAGCGATGCGGTTGACAACAACTGCAGCAGCCAGTCCCTAGGTGTTTCAGGGCTTGGACGTGGCGATCACCCTACACAATTGCGATATTGACCACTAGCAGGGCAGGGGAGCTAAAAGGTATCACGACCATCGACGATCTTGGCTGGGAACAGCATGGACAGATAGTGTGCGGTGAAAGCCAGCTGAAACCTGTCAAGGCCCGATGAGCAGGTGTGGCAAGGTTGCAAAAACGGCGCCTTGCACGAGGGTGGGTTGATAGTTGAACATGGGAATCCTCGGAGCAGCATGGCATTTCGCACGCAAAAAGATGAGCAATTTAGCTGTGGGTCTGGCAAAAAAAACTGGCGCCGCTGATGGTGGGGCTACGTCATGCCAAGTGGGCAAAACACAGGGAAATGCAAGAAATCCCTGCCTGGGGGTTGAACTAAGGCGCAAGCGCGATAGTCAAACTAGGATTAGTTTCAGTAAGAATCTAATTATATTGAGAATTTACCTTTTTAATAGTTATATTATGTTCTATTATATTAAATTTAGAATTAAAATTATTAGCAACTAATATATATAATATTAGTATATTTTACTAAAAAAAATTTTTGAACTAAAATATAATAATATAAATATATTATATATACATTATTTTTAATTAGTTTAAATTAAATTAGCATTAATTATATTTAAATTTAGATATATATAGTTAATATTTAAAAAATAGTAAAAATAGTAAAATTTAATAATTTTAACTTTTTTAATATAAAACTTAAAATTTTATTACTTATAAGTATATATTTTTTTTTAAAAAAAAAATTATATTAAAATAGAATTGTAAGTAAGTGACGAATTTTAATGTAGAGCCAAGTTTAGTGATGTTGCTAGGGCGTCACACAGGGAGGGACGGATATGGCTGGTAACATTCACTACACAAAAGCTTCCTCAGAAAAAGCCGGCTAGACGGCAGCAACATTATGGACAGTCACAAGCCCGAGAGCCAACTGCTCCAGTGGTCTACTAATTTAAGCGTTCCACGGCTCAACTTACTGCGTGAGTAACTCATGACACGAACCTCTCAATTTAGCGCCCCCCCGGTGCAGAAGAGAAGACTTTATCAATCGCATTCATGTGAAGAATGCGGCCGGATGCTCCTATGACATTACTTGAATAGTTCGGCCACACCATTAACAATATTACTTATGCTAGCATATCAAAGGGTAGTTTGACCGTGACGGATCTTTCTTTGGTAGTCAGTAGTCCTCTTGAACCTCGCTGATCAAGCCACACAAAGCCACATATCAAGGTCGCATCTTGGCACTCGTCTGACAGGAAGATGGAGTGCTGGGTTTGACTTTGAGCGCCGTCTCAATAGGTGAATAATTCGACATCCTGTTGACGGCATCGTGAAATGGTACTTGCAAACGCAGCATGAGCGCTGGGAATACCATCTAATTGTATTGTCCTTGACCTTTTTGGGTCACACCAATCGCACCTGGCCAGTTACGCCACCACGCGACCCTCACTCTTTCTTTAGGTCAATAATGCACACCTCGCAATTGTGCCATTCCCACACACAACCTCTAAATGAAATGCCGTCCCACGATCTGATCCGCTCCCTCAACGTCCTCATCGCCGTAACCGACCCCTCCTCCTTCAAATTCGGCTGCTCTGTCGTCTCCCGCCTGCAACGCCTCCAACATGTCTCCCTCAAAGTCATCGCCTGCTATGATCTCGAAACCGCCACCCAGGTGAACGTGCCGCCCTGCCTCGAACCGGTTTGGCACCGCTATGAAACTGAAGACCCAGTGAGGACAGAATGGCATCCCGATTTCAGGGACACGAGGGTGTCAGACTATTGCGCGTGGGCAGATTTACTCGTCCTTGCCCCACTCGATGCGGAGAATATTGCTAGAATGTTGCATGGCTTCGCCACGAACCTACACCTGCAATTGCTGAGGAGTTGGGATGTGTCAAAGAAGATTTTACTGATTCCCGGCATGTCAGCACTCATGTGGGAGAACCCCATGACGAAGAAGCAGATAAGCAAGATACGCCGGAAGTGGAACTGGATTCGGGTTCTCCCGCCATTCCTCTGGACATTCGACCAAAATGGTCGCAGGAACCAGCCATGGGAAGGCTCCAAGTCATTCTACGAGTCTATTCAAACACAGATCGACCTTATGGCTGTCGGTGACCGCACAATCGCCCTCCCCGTCGCCCACATGCCTAGTCTGAACCCGACTAAGAGCAAGGGACCCCGCCTCCCGCCTGAATTGTGGTCCATCATCCTCGAATTTACCGAGGACTGGGAGCTCGCAACTGCCTTAAACGTTCACACAAACCTTCCCGTCCCCACAAAATGGCGCCAAGCAGCCAGCGAAGAAGGCCCAAAAACCGTGATGCAAAAGCTAGAATGGGCCTTACTGACTGGCACGTACCCGGAGATAAAGACTGTCTTCGACACAGACAAGCCCACCAGCCTATCCCGCACTTGCTTGGAGCTCATCATGCGTTTCGCCATGGTGCCCGTCCTCACTCACCTCGAAAATGCACATAAAGACCTCTTCTGGATCAACTTTGGCCACGCCTTTCTTCCACACAAGGCCTCCGTATTTGGCAAAACTGACATCTTGGAATATTGGAGGACGTCACCGACATTTCTTACAAAAGAGTACTCCGCGGACGCTATGGACAATGCAAGTCGATCCGGATCCATCCAGGCGCTGGACTGGTGGTACGACTCAGGCCTTCCATTGAAGTACACCGAGGCAGCGTTGGAACAAGCGAGCTCCCAGGGCCATATCGCAGTCTTAAAATGGTGGAAGGAACACAGTGCATACCGAGACTCCAACAGCCCAGTATCCACCTCACCCTCACCGTCACGCTCACAAGAATCAAAGGCCACGCCAAAACGCGATCCCCTCAAACTCAAAGTCGGGAAATCCATTTCCTACGCCACCCAATCCGGCTCCCTCTCCAGCATCCATTTCTGGGTCGAATCCGGTATCCCGTTCCCGCATGAAGACACCATCACTAAGCTTGCATCTACCCACGGGTATACACATATTCTGGACTACTGGCGCAAGTTACGAGGGGAGAAAATGCTGTTTGATAATCAAGTCCTTGTTGGAGCGACGAAGATGGGGCATGCAGATGTGCTGGAGTGGTGGAAACGGAGTGGGCTGAGAGTCGAGTATAAAACATGTGATATTGAAGAGGCGCTGGAAGATGGGGTTGAGGGGGATTTGGGGGAGGAAGTGCGCCGGTGGTGGGCGCTTAATGGGCTGAATTTGGGAGTTGGAACTAGTGAGTGGATGAGGGTTAAGGTTTTGGGTAGTTGAGGAGGGTGCAAAGCGGTTGTTGTGATACGAGGATGTTGAAATTGCGATGACGGTCTGGTGATTGGGGTTTTAGTTTCTTGGTTTATTTCTTCTTGGAATTGGAGGACATGAAAATTGCATCGTCTTGGCATATGCATGGGTATGGGTTCGGAGTTTGACTTGTCCTCTTTCCTTGTGCAGATTCCTTTTTCAGATAAGAAAATTGGCATTTTGACATGGGAGGCGTCGCGGGAGGAGGGCCTTTTGATTAGTATTACCTGTAAATGGATAACAAGAATACAATCACATCATTAGAACTTGTATAGCGATCGAGTGATACGGAGCTAATGGGATGTGTCCCCCGGGTTTGAAATAATGTTAGAGAGATGGGAAAATAAAATGGGCTTGGGATGATGGGAAAAGGACGGAAGACAGAGGGCTGATAGTGCGGAGTTAAGAGAGGACCCGGTGAACGAATAGAAGGGCATCAGAAGGGTATAGGGTTAATATGTGAGACGGAGTGAACGGGAGAGTAGGGACTAAATGGGGATCATGTAATGTATAAGAAGATAGGAAGGAGTGAATAGAAAATAAGGTGCAGGAACCATATAAAGCGTTTAGGGAATAGGAGAATAGTTAGTAAGTCGAAGGACTGCTAGTGAACAAGAGAACAATTAGCGGACGGGAGAGCGGCTGGTGAAAGAAGCAACATAGAAGAGAGTATAAGCGGTAGATAGTAAATGGAGTACACAGAGGAGGGAATAACGGAAGTTAGTAGTGTTAGAAATCGGGTGGCTGGCTATTTCAAGATGGCTGGGACTAGCTACATGTTTTCTATACCTCTAGGATAAATAGGATTTCTGCTAGCCGGTAGATAGCTTTCTGATTGCTAATAAGCAAATAGGAGAATAGTTAGTGGATAAAGGGTGTAATCCGTAAGTTAATGGGAGTAGTTAGGATGTAAATAGAACGTTCGATAAGGGATTGGAATGATCGTTAGTGAATAAAGCAGTTGGTTAGTAATGAGAGAGTGTTGTAGAGGGCTATATTTATACAAAAGGGGAGGCCAAATAAAGGCTGAAGGGAAGAAAGTAAATCATAAGTGGATAGGATGCCAGTAAATAAATTTGGTAGTTGGCATATTAGTAGAGAATTTTGGTGAATGGTATAACGAGTGAAAATGAGCTGGAAGTGAATCTTGGAATGGGAGAGTAAGGTGAAGCGTGTGTTGCCTATAAGCGTCACTCTTTCGTCCAGCTACCACAGTATGTCGTGAATATCCTAGATAGAGGGAAAAGTGGCCGAAGACGAGAATGGGAGAAAGAAGAAGCGGTCTATTACTGCGGACGAAAAAGGACCATAGCCGCTATGAAGCGCACGCAGGCTTTGAATTTCATTCCTTCGAACAATCCAATGCCCATGAAGCTAAAAAGGGTAAAGTTCACTGAAGTATGCATCCGCAAGCGTAATCATCTACAAATCACACCCCGGCCTCATCTCGTCCTCGAAATTTGAGCATAGCTCGGAATATTGTCCCATTGAGCCTAATCTGATGCTTTAACTGTCCTTCAAGTATGAGTATATGTCCATTAATCTATTCCGGAAAATCGTACCAATCGTACCAACCGCACCTCACTGTCCCTCCTGCTGTGCCTGCAGGTACTTGTAGGCACCGAATGCGAGGACACCGCCGATGAGGATGAAGACGTAGAGACCGACGCCCATTGAAGCTGAATCGGACGTCGCGGTGGACGTCGCACCGGGCTCGTAGGTCTTGGGCTTCGGGTCGCCATCCTGTAATTCATCAGTCAACAGAAGCTCTCCACTACATATACACAAAAACCTATCACAGATCTTGGAACGTGGCTGATGATAGCGGAATTGTTCCGAGGTTATGTATGATGAGGCTCCAGGCCAATCGGGTCAGGAGAGCCCGGGAATGTATCCTCGGGACAAAAAAGCGGGACATCGAGGAATTGGTATTCTGGAATATGTACCTTTCGCAACAGCTTCCCGACAATCAGACCTTCTAGGATTTCGCGTGCTTCATCGCTGTGGCCGACGTCTTCGAAGGCTTCTGTTGCGTCTTGACCGCCGACATCGAGGAGGACCTCCTCACCACCCCTACACAACCCTCGGGGTTAGCGGACAAGATTTCATACTGATAATTTGCTCTCGGAGCGGGGAATTCGAAAGCTGAATTGGAAGCTTTCTGCCTATTTTACACTCCCGGTGTGGGATGGGGAATAGGGAGAGGGAGTCGTACGGGTGCTCGTCTATGAAGCTCGAGGCATTGTACACCTTGTCGTGAATAACGACGTAGAGATCCTTCTTAGTTGCGTGTTCCGAGACGTCGGAGTAGGTGAATTCCTTGTCGGCCATTGTGTGGTGATGGTGGAGGAGAATATATTCGAGCTCGGAGAAAGCGAGTGGGAGACGTGGTGTTCAAATAAATTTCGGCCGAGGCACCAACGGGGTGATCCGTGCTGACGACAGGAAGGCGGCGGAGGCTGGGGTAGGGTAGATGAGGAGACGATAAAAAGGTAGCGAAGTGTGATGGGTTTGACGGCCTCGGTGGTGTTGAGGGTGTTGATGAGAAATAGACGCCGGCTATTGGGTAAAGATACTGGATGGCACAAATTGTCCTGCCTGTGGGCCAAGAGTCCGAACGTGGAAAGCAGACCCTCGTGTGGGGATAGGAGTTTTACGCGGGGCAGTTGACTGAACGTTTCAAACAGTGAATCTTTTCCGACGCCCGATATGCGTAAAATACTGTCACTGAACTGAAAATTGTATTTGTTGCTGACACACTTCAATCTACAAAAATCTCGTGAT
Source organism: Zopfia rhizophila CBS 207.26 (assembly GCA_010093925.1). Classification (NCBI taxonomy): domain Eukaryota; kingdom Fungi; phylum Ascomycota; class Dothideomycetes; family Zopfiaceae; genus Zopfia; species Zopfia rhizophila. Next base: position 501,308 of record ML994654.1, read on the forward strand.
AATCTTTCCAATCCAGGGTCCAAGCACTCGGAGAATCCATTGCGCCGAGTACCATCATCCCCTCGATCTCCGCCTTGAGTCTCGTATTTAAATATTCAAAGACATGTTCGAATCCGGAAATCTAATCTGGAGTTTTCTACTCCGCATTCCGGGCGACGATGCTGTCCGCAAAGCGAAACATGAATGTGGGGATGCTCGGCAGGTCAAGCCCGAGCCATCTCCGCTCCTTCTCTGGACTAGCAGTCATCCGATAGAAGTCTCAAGGGTATCATTTAGTTCCATTGTCTATCCTAGCGTCATCTGTAGATCTAGACAATCACATCCGCCTGAACACATTACCACTAGCGCTTCTCCTTTCCTTCCGATCATGCCTTTGTCCCTGAACAGCCTCGTCCTTTGCGGAATTCGGCCGCTGTTTCCTTGCAGGCGCAAACGTGATCTCGCGTTCGCCCACCACGATAGTGTTACTACTAGTGGTAGGCAACTTCTTGTCCTTCATTTTTGAAACGCGAGAACCGAAAGTCTTGTCATGGCTCTGCTCCAACTTCCTGTTCGAAGATGACGCCACCATCTGAGGAGGACGCTGTGGTTTGTGTCCAGACTTCTTATATGATGACGAAGATATCCGGCTCTTGTCTTGGGAGGTATCCTTCCTGACGGGCCGAGCCTCTTCGCCCTCGCTTTCTGAAGATGACTCGTCTGAACTGGATCCCTTTCGAGATTCCAGCTCCTCCTGCTCAACAGCTGTGAGACCCTTTGGAAGTTTGGTACTGGGATTGATGGCCTGAAACTCGTGAGACGTCTCGTCGACTTGAAAATCTTCATCCTGGAACAGCCTTGCAAATCGAGGGTCGTTAAGAACCCCGCCTGTAGAAGGCATGGCGTCTCCTTCGTCTTGAACAGCTGCAGCCTTGTCTGTGTCCACCATATCGTCATCCCCTCCCTTCTCCAATACTCTCCTGGCTCTTCTCCGCTCGTTCTTCTCTTCCCGCTCCAGTATCCTCTCGGCGAGTTTCCGATTAACCTTAACAGCCACTTTCTTATTCCCCCGGATTCTACTCTCCCTCTCCTTATTGATCTTCTCCTGGATGCTCTTTGCCCTCTGCTCTTGCCACAAGTCCGGATTCGAAATCACCCTCGCTTCTTCATACAGCTTCTGCGCCACAAAATAACCATGCATATACGGTCGAAGCAGACTCGTGGTCCCAATCAAATGATCGAGATTTAGTTGCCGGAGCTGTGGCAGTGTCAAAAATTTAAAGTTGTCGTAGACTTCGCCGGCTGAGCTGCTCCCAAAAGCGTTGGGGTCGTCAGGGTTCTCCGCCATTTCCTCAACAATGTTGTCGAGGAAGGCACACCACTGTGGTGCGGGGCCGAGTTGGGGAATGAAAAAGGCGTGTTGTTGCTTTCCTTCATTTGCGGTGAGGAGCATACCGCTGTCTTTGCACCATTCTACGTGATTCAAGTCCACTGCAGGCTCGACCGACGTCCATGGAGTGCCGTTCCGGGGATCCCAGATCTTTATTATGCGCTTGTCGGAGGTGAGAATTTTGGGTTCTGAAGTTTGTGCGCGAGTTGAAGCTCTGGAGTTTAGGTAGACGATGTTCTTGATAGGGAAGCCATATCCTTGGTCTTTTTTCAGTAGAGGTACTGGGGATCGAAGGTCGTACAGGTGAATGATCCCATTCGAGTTGCCAGTAGCCAGTTCAAGCCCTGAACGGTGGAATTGGAGAGCTGTGATCTCAGACCGTCCGTCAAAAGCATCCTGTGGAGCAGATAATATGCCAACCCTGTTCCGTGACCGTGAATCCCAAAACTCAACTGTGCCTAAAGAAGTGCCAAATGCTAGCAAGTTGTGGCTGTCTTCTGCTATCGATGCTGTATTGACACTCCCCGTGCCAATGCCACCTTGAAGCGCTCCTCCACCTACGGTGGTAAGATCATCACCGCCCACATCAACTTCGTAGCCCTTCATGAAACGGCCAACTTCGAGATTAAGTCGAAACACCTCTCCATTCCCGTCATCATTGACTCCTACAGCGGGCACGAGAGCTTCGGCAGAGTGTCTATCGTAGATTAGGTCTCGTCCATAGCGTGGGATGCGCGTAGAATAGTGTAGTCCGCCAGCAGTGTGGAATTCAAGAAATCTGTCGGTTTGGAGGTGAAGTGACTTGGTATAATCGGATGAAAGGAGGAGGAATGTTTCGTTCAAGCAGTTCGTATGCCGAGCAAAGGACAGGGAGAGGTGGGGCAAATAGTGGGTGTGTATTTGGGGTTTGTATGTTCCTAGACAGAGTCAGAGGATAGAGATGGCATACAGCTGCCTAATCGCACCTGTACTCATAACCCAGTCGCCATCTTCGCTCACACGCACGCAGGAGCTTGCCTCTTCGAACTCGAAATCCTGGAGAAGCTCTACGCGGCTCGCAAATTCTGGATCTTGCTTAAGACTCCGTTTCCGTTTCCGAATAAGCCAATCTGGAAGTGGACGGGCAGTATTTGAGCCCGAGATAGTATATACGGGCACTGCCGAGTGATTGGAAATTTTCATGGTGGAAGCGACATAGGGTGAAGGTTGATGTTGGTGTTGGTGTTCGTTGAAATTTTGGCTGAAAAAATTGGTGGAGTCAACTACGTAGGGCTGAGACCAGCGTCGGGGCCGGGGGCCCTTCACGCTGGCTTTCCCGAGTCCCGTGCGTTTTGCTTCCTCATCTCTCAAAAAGGACTGCACTGCGCACCCCAGGCGTCTTTCGCCGGGACAAACCCGAATTCTTCTTTTTGCCTTCCCCATAAACTTGTTTCGAATTGCTAGACAACCTCGTCACAATTCAGCACAGTCAGAGTGGTCCCGTTTCCCTTGTGCCTTGTTTTGGGCACCAAACCTACCCTCCACATTTGCGCCGTCTTCCGTTGAGTTGAGCAATATGCTCCATCGGGGGCTTTCGAACTCGACGATCCCGACATACCATGCGTCTTTCATGACAACGGCCCTTCTATCGACTCGATTACGCCCTCTGCTATTCCCGTAGTCCCGCTCGTCGCGTTGCGAAACCGAAAGAGCGGAGTTGATGAAGATTCTCATTGCAGTATCGGGAGTGCATATACAAAGACAGTACCATTTGAGAATTCCATAGATGCGAATGTCTGTTGGAATGGAATTTCTCAAGACTTGTAATACGAATGCGCAAGCTATCGTAAGTTCAGACGTCTGGTAACTGGCTACGACATTGCTCACTCTTTATGTAGGGAGAGTTCGAAGCTGTCGCATATCAAGCATTTTCAGTCAAACGGAGCGCTAGGCCTTCTTTAAAACTAAATGATCGGAACCCATCTGAGGATCTACACGCTGTTGAAGCCGAGTTTAGACAGGGCCGGCATTTGGTTATACAAGATGCCCAGAAATCGCTGTTATGGTCTTTCCGAGCCACGACAGCCGATAAGGCTGGCCAGAAACCTATGGCAACGCCTGTGCTCGAGGGATATGAATTTCAAGGTATGAAGACAATACAAATGCCTGGTAGTCGCCGCTAACTATCTCATAGCCGAGCAATCTGGTGTCATGAAAGCTTCAGAGCTAGCGCGACTTCCCATAAGAACTGCAAACTCAAACACGCCATCTTCAACATCATCAAGCTCGCCTTCAACCCCAGGGCCAACCAAAGGACCCCAAGGCGGAAATATACGCGCGGCGCAGGGAAACTCTCAGCCCCAACAGAGCTCGGATCAGCAGCAGCAACATGATAGTTATGCCATTTACGAGCTGTTTATGTCTTCCGTCATTGCTTTGATATCATATCATTTGGTGAAAGATCACAAAGCGGTTGCCCTGAATTTCCGAACCTTTTTATCAAAGCCTTTAACCCAACAAAACCTTGACAGAGATGAGTCTAATATCTCAGGGCAATCTCTCTGGCTTACTAATGTCAATGCGTACTGGACTAGCTCAGGCACTCTTGTCATATCTACCTTCTCAACGCCAAAACCTGAAGTATATCGTTTGGATGAGCTCAAGGGAGAAGATGCTCATAAACAGGCAATTGGTAGCACCATCCGCGTGGCCCCTAACGGCTTACTTGCAAAAGTTGTCAGCTTTGAAGACCCAACGGATGCCGCAGTGGAGGATTTCAGTCATCGCTTACAACGAAAACGACTGAAGCTTGGCTCTTTGGAACAAGGCATTGAAAAATGGAAAACAATCGTCACAAGGTGGCTCAAATGGAAAGGTTATACGATTCCCAATCTGGATACGAAAGCATCATGGGTCAAGATTCGCATCGGGCACTCACATCAATTAACAGCCTCCAGTCCATCTCTCATGAATCATGACCAGGAGGTGCTTTGGCCACGAGCATTATGTTTCTTCTACAATGTTTCTCTAAGCTCTGGAAGTGGTCTAGAAATACTACGGCACTCGGTTCCAGCTCAGAGGAATGACGCCCTCGAATGGTTTGAAACCTCCAATTCAGTTGGCTTCCAGGATCCTCTGGACGTTGCTCAGCAATGGTTTTTGGGAAAACCGGAACGAGACAAGGCCCAGGAAGCACGCCGCAAGGCTCAGCTAGCTGAAGAAGAAGCGGCCCACCCAAAGGAGGAGAATGCTGGGCTGTATCCTTCATCGCCCTTGTATGCTCGCACAGGCGCCTATGGTGATCTGCAAGCGGTCGGTGGAGTCTATCCGACCCCTCCAGATGGCATTGCTCCTGGTACAGGAGTACCTAACAGCGAAAATCCTAGTGTTTCAGGAGCTGCTGGTAACACCATCTTAGCACCGGGTGGCAATAATCCTGGCATAAATCTATCCGCTCCTCAGGACACGGCGCCTGCGACATCTCCAGAATTTCCGTTGCCATTTGACCAATTCAACACATCCCTTCCCGGTGGGAATGACGACCTCTTCGGAGACACGGACGAAGATGTGTTTGATGGTAATAGAGTGACGGACGCGGATTTCAATTTCTTCGATGAACCAGACGGTGACGATATCGACATGATGGATGGCACAGTAGCGCAGGACAGCAAACCGTCTACAGAGACAATCAAGAAAGAGGAAGAAGCTCCGATTTTGCCGGATTCGGGCGCAAAAGAAGACATGTCAGATCCAATGGCGGCTTTGGATGATGCTCTTGCATCGGCCTCAGGTCATGTAGAGGAAACGACTCGAGAGGTGAAGACGGAGCAACAAGTGGATGATCAAGCCCCTGCAGAGCACAATCAGGTTGATGTATCAAAATCAAAAACTGCGGACGCGGAGGCACCAACTGCCATATCCATTACTAAAGAGCCTAGTCCGCCATTAAGCCCTCGCCTGATTCAACAAGCACTATTACCTTCTCCAAGAGACAAGCCCGACCCGCAAACTCCGTACAAACAGACATCCAGCCATCACAAGGAGAGCATCTTCGATCCAGTAAGCTTCAATCGGAAGTTGAGTCTCTTGGATGCAAAATACCACGATGGACGCTTTAGCTTCCCTCTTGAGAAATCCAAGAAAGAGAGCAGCGTCTTAAAACTTGATCCGAAAGGTCCAGCTAGTCTCCGCGATCTCCCTTTGCTTACGAAGCTTCGTCAAGCTATCGGAATCGCTTCGGCCAAGGCAATACCGGAGCTAGAGCATTTAGATGACGGTGATAGTGATCTTTCCGATTCCTCGAGTGAGACTTCACCTGAGGAGGAACCTGAGGACATAGCGTCTATCGGTCCTGAACCCCTTTCCGCAGGCCTCATTATGCCTGGCAAAAGAAAACTACCCACAGATGGCAATGCTACCCCAATCTCCACGACTTCGTTTGCAGATTCATTTGGTGGAGAACTGCAGGATGCTGTGGGACTTCAGGTATTTCAAACTTTTATCCTTATTACCATCTTTTCATAATGATTAGCGCTCTTCACTCTTTGACAAGATCAAGTGTAGGTGTGGCTTGCTAACTGGCCTGACATAGACCGATGACAGCTGCCTTGTCTGGTTCGAACCAACTCCTTGGGACTGGTCGTTGGCTAATATGCCTCCTCCTGTCGAATTGCCATCAGCCACCCTGCGCAATGACGTCCCTGCATTTTCTCCAGTATTCTCCTCGATGCCAAATACACCCACTTCCCAACCCGATCTCACCGTCGATATTCCAGACGAAAAGCCCTTGAGCGGAAAAGACAGCATAGCAGTGGCTCAGATCGTCACTGACCAGATCGTTCACGCTACGTTAGACATCCTTCACGAGGATATATCCACTGACAAGGCGTTTGATTCTGTTAGTTTCAAGGATCATTCCTGTCGATCATCTTCAGAACCGAGATTGCAGGCTGTAATCAAGCACCTGTTCCCAAAGGCCGCAGATTGCAATGTGCTTGGGCTCGCTTCTGTTCAGGATGTCTTCCCGGATATCCCACAACAAGCTAGAGGACAGCAAAGGCCTCCGCCCCGAAGACAAGGAGAAGGATCAGGGTCGCTAGGTTATGCCATCTACCCAATCAACCCCCCTCATATTCGAGTTCGCCGCTCAGACACCCTGTGGGACTTGTTACCTCCGGCTTTATCCTTTTGGGAACCCCTGGGTCTTTCTCCATGCAGCCTTCCTAAAAACATTGTTGCATTCTGCATTTACCCACACAGCGATTCCTTAAGGCCTTGCTTGGAGAACCTTTTAGTCAACATCCAAATCGCATACGAAAGCTGCAGGCTTGGAAATCATGCTCGAGTCGAGACTGTCCCCGATTTCGAGGGAGGGCTTGTGCCTTGCAAGGTAATGACTCCGACATCAACACGCGCTGCGTTCAAAGCTTTGCGGGATACCTGTATTCAGCTTGGGAAGCTACTTGCTGTAAAGCACTCCCAGATGCGGGACAAAGGTGATGGTCAAAAGATTGATGCCTTCGTTATATACATGGTAGACCCGTTCGAGACACCTTCCGCAGTATGGGAGTTGTGCTCCGCATTCTGGTCCCTATTTCAAGCATACGGTCAGGGCCCCTCAACTCGACCTGACTTAACGCCGAAACCGGATATCGTCTTGCAAATCGTGCCAATGAAGTATATTTCTTCATTTGACGTACCAGTGGTTTTGGACTCGTCCACTTATATCAATCTCGCACGCGAGGTTTATGACAGATGTCCACCAAGTGCGCCTAGCGGAGACAGGACGCCGCTGAGCATCTACGCAGCCCCATCCTTCCAGCTCGAGGAGGCTCTTCCACGAGCCATCCAATTCAAGCTTATCGCCGAACCTCCCCAAGATCTGCTCCGCGAAAATTCATACATGCATCTCGGGTATGCAGTGAGTCTAGATAGTACCTGGATAACGGCAGCCTGGACCGACAACTGTGGGAAATCGCAAGCCGTGGTGTCCTACAACATAGGTTTACGAGCCTTTGGAGAGATAGCTCGAGAAATCTGGCAAACAACGATCGAGATTCTGCAGGCAAGAAAGGTTACTTGGAGGATCTGCATAGCAAAAGCTGGGGTGATGGAACGCGAGGAACTCGAAACATGGGTCTTCCTCGCCTCCTGCCCAACCCAACTCAACCTCTTTATCACCCTCCTCACCATCGACACCGCTCCACCCTTCAAGTTCACTCCTACCTTGCCTACCAATCCTTCCATCAACCCTTCTGCAGCAACAAATCTATCATCAAACACCCCAGGCTCCACCCCTCAAGCCGGCGTCTCCCCCGACCAACACGGCCTCACCCCCGCCGCAACCCCCTCCGAAAACACAACGGACCCCTCCACAGACCCGGACGCCCGCCTAGTCGATATCACCGATGAATCCTGGGGCATCATCCTCTCACACCGTCTCCACAACACAAACTCAACCACCGAATTCCGTCCCTGCCTCATCAGCGGCCTACTCGTGAAACGCGGTCCCACATCCACGACCAGCACACCTAGAACTCCTGACCCTGAACGCGGCCCTATTGTATTGGGAGTTAATATCCTGTGGGTTGGTGCTGTAGGATCTACCCGCGCGGCCACAAGCCCGTTTCCGCCGGGCACGAGTAGTGGGGATGGTGTTAATCCGGGGACGCAAGGGCCGGCGGAACGCCAAACGACGAGCCTGATGTGGACGACTACGGCGCAGAGTAGGGCTACGGCGGAAAATCTTTTGAAGGAGGTGTTGGGACAGTTTAGAGCGCTGGGGTTGCTTGCAAGGTTGAAGGGGGTTAGGGGAACTAGGAATGGGACTGTGCCGTGGCATGTTGCGGTTGCGGTTCGTGGGGTTAAGGGATTGGGGAGGTGTGTTTAGGTTCAGTGATGGAAGTTTTGGGAAATATAATTAGATTGGGGAATGGGGAGTATCATCACACTTTTGGAAGTTAGAGAAAGATGGGTGAGGATGTTATGATTATTTTCATTTGGAAATTTTGGGAATATTGAACTATCATTGACATCGGAATCAAAAGAATCATCTCATAACCATACAAGCCCACAATCCCACTTGAAACCCGAAAACTCTTCAATATTGCAGATGGAGGGTGATTTTTAGTTCTCAATACCCAAATGATCCACCTGCTTGGTCCCCTTGATCTGCCTCGTTTGCTGCTGTCCTTCTCCTATCTCTCGACTCTTCTGCTTTTTTCCATTCTCCACTGCATTTCCCTGTGCATATGCGGTGCCTTGGCCGGCGGCGTAGCCGTGTGCTACTCCTATATAATTGTCAGCCTCTCGGTTCTCAAATTGGAGAGTTGGAGGATGCGTTAGGTGAGAAGGAGAAGAAACTTACTTACCTTGTTCATGTCGGTCTTCCACTGAGTGAGACGAGCCATCTGGATTCGAATGTGTTGTTTTCCTTGATTTGGAACTGAAGACGCCGGAGAGGGCGCCGAAGAGGTTTAGGCTTAGACCGGCCTATGGTTATCAGTGACTCGCTGCACGGTTTGTGGTTTGTGGGTTCTGAGTTGATGGCCACTTAGACAGGGTCGACAACGATATTTGAGGGACGCCAGGGGGAAGAGAGAATCAAGAGGTAAAACGTACCGAAGCGTTGGCACTAGCATGGTGTTCTTGGGTTTCTACGTCGCGTTGGTATTGTTGTTGCTGGAGTTGCTGTTGTTGTGCTTCTTTTTTTGTGAGAGCTCGGGACATTTGCTTCGATTTCTTTTGACCAATGCTTTGAAGACAAGGTAGTTTGGGTTATTGGATTATGAGCTTCAGAGTGTGGATTGCAGATCTTGATTTTCGAGGTACATGCGTTTTGGATATACTTATGGTGTTGAGGTGAGTGATGACATCATGCGGAGTGACGCACAACAGGTTTTCTGAGACCCTGGCGATCGATCGTGGCGAAGATCTTGGACCCTTTTTTGAGGTTCGCTGTCTCACATCATCGGCCTACAAATTCTGATGTCTCGGAGAATTTCGTTATTAGAACTGGATATTTTCAGCGATAATGGCTGTGAACCATGGTATTGTAAAAAAGCGTTGTACAGATACTACTCTACTGCAAAGCCTCTATGAAATTGTCCCAGAACCCTAAATCATACACATTCTCCACCTCTTTGAGTTGCCAGCACCGCTTGAAACTATCCTCCTTCGCGACACTCTTGATCCTGCTGGAGAGGTTCTGCGGCGGATGTCCGTCTAGTGTTCGAAGCAAGATATGTCTTGATTCCAGTGGCCATGTTGTTGGGGGTTCCTCTTCATCTGGTGGGGTTTCAGGGGGGGTGGGGATCGGTGAAGATAAAGTGGATGAATTTGAATCCTGCTGCTCGTGATGGGAGGACTGTGAAGCGTACACGTCTCGCATAGTGTGCATAGTATCTTCCCGCCGCCAACCGAGGAATACGACTCCATCATCCATGTCATCGCGCCAGTCCGCCCACTTCGCGCTTTCACCTGTTGTGGTACCTGCCCAGATGAGGTATACGTGGTAGCCTAGTAGAGAAAGCGGAAGTGGCCAGGTGAGGAGAGCTAGTAATCCAACCCCTGAGAGACGTAGGCCCCCAACGTCGAGAGAGATGCTTGTGTAGGTAAGGAAGTGGTGTAACTTCATGTCAAAAAATGACATCCAAGTAGACGGGTCTGATGAGGGGTCCGCCTCATATCTATACCAGCGCTCATACTTCGCATAGTGGTCTCGAACTATAGGCGCCAGGACGAGGTATGCTAGATACGCTCCGTATGCCAGCATCACGCCTGTTGAAAGGAGCAAGGCAAGGAACCAGCGATAGTTCCCCCGACCAAGACAGTTGTTCACCCAGACACAATGGTGATCCATGCGTGCGACACACGTCTTGCATATGCTGCAGTGTTTACTGCGAGCAGGTTTGAGGAACTTGCAGGTTCGGCAGTGGTTCCCGGGATAGTATAGTATCCTGTCGTAGGGATAGTGCCGCATTTGCGCTGCATGGTTTATTTCCGTTATATAGGTCCCGTTATTCCGCCGCGCGCTAAGGTACGTGAATAGATACGGAAGCGGTAGAAGGAACGGTATAAAGAGCTTATGATGTAGAGGAACCGGGCTCCATATGACAGGGATGAAGAGGCCGGCGCTGCCACTTACAAGGCCCAGAAAGAATATGAGCACCACGGGGTGCTTCTCGTACATGAGGTAGTGTCCCAGGCGGGAACCGCCACCGGTAACACGGCCATTGGTGAGGTATATATCGAGCTTGCGTAGGCCGGAGGGGATGTGAATTACGAGAAGTCGGTGGAGGAAGCCTATGGGAGTGTTTCTAAACATTGTTAGAGAGCTGTGGGACGGAACGGGCGTAGAACTGTACCTGAATGCTGGGAGTCGACCAAAGAAGGCGATAAAGGTGAGAAGGGAGACTGTGATGGTGAATATGGCTATGTTTCGCGCAAAGGCCATGTTTGTGTGAATCAAGATGCGCAGGCGGGAGCGCGCATGGCGGGGTAGGTGAAAAGAAAGAATTCCGCGCACTTAGTCTCTATCCGAGTCCTGACCAGGAATTCACGTCCTCTTTCGTCGCCGTGGTGAATATCCTTTCATTTTGATCGACGTGTTTGCAGTAGGAGGGGTGAACGAAGGAGTGAACAGCCAGTCCGCCAAGATTCCGAACGTGACACCGTGGAAAATACGCGTTCCGATCCCAACATCCCCTCCTCTCTCCGCATCTCATCGCATCGCATCGCATTGCCAACTTGACGGCACCATGGCCGCGTCAATTGTCTACGACGATGTCGCTGATGACACCAATTTTGACGGGCAACTATTCGCAGGAAAAAAGTTCTGGATCGCACAGCGCTGCCCGACACGAAATCGCTACCTTGACCTGATCAAAAGCAATGGAGGGCAAATCGTATTGCTGGAAAAGCTGGCCGACTTCATGATTGCGGATCATTTTCGAAGAGACTGTCCGCCTGGCAGCCTCTCCTACACGTTTATCGATAAATCCATTGAGAATGGCGAGATCGAGAACCCAGAGGACCATCCTGCTGGACCTGCGATAGGATCGGTGCGCGACGCCGGCTCGACGAGGCCTGCGAGGGGTGGAAGGATGGCATTTACGGCCGACGATGACAGGGTATTGTATAATTGGGTTCATGATTATGAGAGCAAGGGTGGTTTTGCGAGCGGGAATGAGATTTACAAGCAATTGGAGGCAGTGGTATGTCTTGCCATACGTCTTCTTACGATTGATGCTAATAGCTGCAGAATCCACGGCATACATGGCAGTCATGGCGCGACCGCTATGTCAAACAACTGCGAGATAGACCCCCTTCCGCATTCATTCCAGCGAACCCCCCTCCGTCTCCACCACTTGACCACTCGTCCGACCAAATGACTCCAAAGAAAAACCTCCCCAAAAAGACAGGAGACCCCAAAAGAAAAAGTCCTGCGATTAAGAGAGACCAGCCAGCTGCTCCTGACCGTATTACTGGAACCGGGAAAGCTAGGAAGAGTGAGGAGTACACCGTTGATGACTTTGAGAACTTATTTGACAAGGCAGACTGGGAAGAGCTCTATGCCAATGTGCCGCGTATCAATGACTGTAGCGTTGAGAATTATCTCGAGGGCTGGGAGAAGTGGGCGGAGGGAACATCTCAAACTGCGGAACAGTGGAGACAATATTTCGAAAAAGTGGTTCGGCCGCAGTGGAAGCAGGATCCACAGTGGAAAAAGGAGAGGATTAAGGTGAGGGTTGAGAAGAGACACGCGGAAGACAAGACAGACGGAGAGGGTGAGGTTGAGGGTGAGGTTCAGGGTGAGGGTAAAGATGTTCTCGGGGTGGATGGTCCCCGTACTCCGAAAGGCAAAGGCCGCGCGAAGCGTGATAATTCTTTGTCTGTTGAGGGAACGACTTCCAAGCCGAATAGCGGGAAAGCTGGGACATTACAAAATCTTGCCGGGCAAGCCTCATCCTCAGTAGTATCCGATCTCCATTCTGTGGATGCGCTGCTTCAAAAATTTATGAAGGAACGCGCTGGAAAACGCGTCCTTTCGGCCTATCAGTTCTTTGTGCAAGATCGGCAATATGCAGTTTTGGATGACAAGCCTGGTCTCGACTACAGTAGGTACCCCGTACCGCTCAAAATCACAACACCTAACGTGTCTCTTTAGCCGAGCTTCACAAAATTCTAACCCCACAGTGGGATAAGCTTCCTGAGGGAGAAAAGGCGCCTTACCTCACAATGGAGGCTACCGACAAACAACGCCTGAACATCGAAACGGTGTTATCACAGGTACGATCATCGACAATGTGCGAGGAAACTCCAAAGTATATTGCTAAAGCTTACGAGAAGAATATGAAACGCTTGCGTAGTCTCGAAGATGGAGTTGATGAGTTTGAAGGGACATCATCTCCGATTAAGAGACGGCGATCAGCGATCAGTTCTCCTAAGCTGCAACTAGAGGGTGCACAGAAGCAGCCGGTTGAAGTTTCCTCCGGTGAAACCTCTTCTGAAGAAAAAGGAGAGCAGGAACAAGATGAAAACATGGAAGACGTTATCCAAGCCCAGCTGCAGACCCAACTTGACGAAGACATGGCTGAGGACACTGATAAACTGACGCCAAATACTGAGTCCGGCGAACTGCAGTACCCTACTTTGCCGCCGCTGCCTCCTGCACCGGACGAATTCGAGCCTCCATCCTCCAGCCCCTACCCCTCCAACACACCCACCCCTACCCCTCGAGCGCCCCGCACCAAAGCCTCCAACTTCGACACCCAAGCCATCCTCTCGTCCCCATCACAAGGTCTTCCAATTGTTGGGCTTCCACGGCCTCCGCCAGGCTTTACAAAAGCGCAGACTCAAACACAAGTGCAAGTGGAACTAGAATCGCAGAGTCCGGGCCCTTCGATCGAGCCCTCGTCCCCAGCACGCAAACAAGAATCAATCTCAACCTCGCTCTCCATCCAAGAATTCCGTCGCTCCCTCACCGAAGCCAACGAAAGCAGAGAATCTTCGCACTCCGTCCCACCGAACCTCACCGCCATTCCCCGTCCCCGCGACCAATCCGAAGCACCCTCTGAAGCCTCCTCCCACGGATCCGGCGACCCTGATCCACCTCTCACAAACGCTGAAATCCGCGAGTATTTTGCGGAGCAGAATGAAGGTGGTTTCACGGATGAAGAGATCACTGCTGCGCTCAAGCACACCAGGTGTAGACCCAATTTAGCGGTCGCAGTGCTGCAAGCATGGGAAAATGGAAAGCCGTTGCCAGATCAGAGAGGTATTTGGAGTATCGAGGATGATAAGGACGTGGAAAGTGGGGACGGAAGGGTGCTGGCGAGACTCGAGAAGAAGCATACTTGGGACAGGTGGGGTGGTATTGTGGAGAGGTTGAGTTTTCTGGAGCAGTATAGGAATGCATAAAGCATCGGAGATGGCGTTAGGGTGACGGCGTTTTATTATGGGATATGATGAAATGATGACGCATGCAGGAGTTTGGGATGGGATGGAGTATTGAGTGAGGCGTGTCTGAGTTACTCGCGGATTGGTATAGCTAGGGCAAGCAAGAATCTAGCAACTGGTGGGAGAGAACTGAGACATAGTATCATCTTAGTCATGCGTAATCAAAATTTACCCACTTAACCTGCCCGGCTTCATAACCCAGAGCTAAGGGCTTTTTACCGTTGGTGCAATTGTTGAATGTGATAACTAGCTATGTCCTACTTCTCCCCTCTTCCGCAATCCTCTTCTTCCACTCCTCATACACCTTCCCAATCCCCTCAACCAAATCATCATCCTGCCTCTCAGCCTTAACTTCCTCCACCATCGTCCTCCATTCCCTCTTCCCCCTCAAACAGCCCCACCCATACTCCCCCCACCGCCCCAGCACCAAACCTAACCCCCCAACCCCAATAATAAAAGGAATTAACTGCCCCACATTCTCCAATCCGCCTAACCCCCTAACCCCATTCCATACAATCGTAAACTCTAATTGTAAAATCATGAATATGTGAATCGTGATGTCGATGAAGGTTTGCATATACTTTACTCTCTGTGTCAGGTCTGGAAGGCGGGATAGAAGCAATGATGAAGCGAGAGCGATTCCGGCGGGTGATGGGATTGTGGATTGAGAAGGAGAGGAGGGGGATGATGTGAGAGCAGCGTAAAGTTGATAAACGCCGTTTATGGGATCGAGGCTCCGGGAGCGGATGAGATGGATTAGGAGGATGGCGGCGCGGTGGGGGAAATTAAGTGTGAAAATGGATTGAAGGATTGTGATGACGCAGGTTGTGTAGGTTGGGGGTTGAGCGGGCTCGGATCCTGTTTCTGCGGTGGGGGAAATTGGTGTCTTTGGTGTTGGAGGAGGGTGGGTGGATGGGAGAGTTGAGTTTGAGGGCATGTAGGTTGAAGAAGTCGTGGAGGAGGTGCGGTTATCAGAGGAGGATAGTGGGCGTGGGACAAAAAGGAGAGCGAGGAGAATTTTATAGACAATTGGATGACGCTCTTGAAATCGAGGTGAGAGCCGGGCGGCGATGCAGTGTGAGAGGAATACTTCGCCACGGTAAATGTCTTCGAACGTAGGGAACTGAGTCTCTAGTGAATCGGTATGAGGGGTTTGTTGGGTAGTGTCTAGTCTTCCTGACGTAACAGGAGGTGGACATAGCGCGAGAGATTCCTGTAGTTGTCGTTCTACGATTGATGCTTGGATTCTGTGGATTTTTTGGGATATGCTTTCAGTGTCGGCTTGTGTTGAGTTTGCGTCCCATGTGCTGGAGCGGCTGGAATCGAAGGATGGTTCTTTGGTGCTGGGTTGGACGGATGGGGATACGGGGCTACGAAAGGTATCGTCACTGGTAGAAGCCCCTGAGTTTATCGAATTGCTCTCCTTCTCACCTTCTTCCCATCTCTTCATCTCGTTTTCTAACTCCTCCTCCCACTTCCTCATAGGCCAATCACTCCACATCCCCACACCCCTCAGAACAACATCATGAACATGATCTAGCAGCCCTAGCAGAGTCATCGCCTTCATCAACCCCCTAAACCACCCATACATATCCACTTTCGCGAAAAAGAACACAAAAGCTCCACAGCCTACCATCCTCGTCTTATCCATCCCATAAAACCAAAACCACGTATGCAGAATCAGCGCTCCCATATTAAACATCTCTGTCAAGCCCACTCTCACACTTCTATTCCTAAACGTTTGCCTCGCATAACTTGACCGGGATCTTACACCCGTCAGACAAGACCAGGAGAGAATTTGCAAGACGATGAAGAATTCCACCGTATACACGGTTGGTGCGCGGACGGCAAAGATGATGGAGACGGAGAGGAGGGCGATAGAGAATATTGTGATACTGTCTCGTAGGACGTGGGCTTGGGAGAGGAGGAAGTATTTTGTGATCCACACTGCGATGGTTTGGGTGTAGATGCCGATTCTGATGCCTGGGCCATATACATCGGGGTTGCCTTCAAAGCCGCATGTTTCTGAGCGAGGGAAGTTTGACGAGTTTATAGGAGGTGCGAGGTTTGTAGTTTGGACGAGGTGAGAGAGGTCGGGCGATGGCAATCGGGATGCGGAGAATGGGTGTGCTTGAGTGAAAGATGAAAATGCAAAGAAACATGATATCAAAAAGACGATACGTAAAAGTACGACTGATACACCCGCCATGGCAAACCTCTCTAAGAAATCTTAAACAGTATGAGATAGCGTGAAATAGCATTGCAAAGTGACGGGGGTCGTTGAAAACCCCAGAGGTTAATTTCGCCCACAAACGAAGGATAAACTTGAGAAGACAATTTAAAAAGATGTAGCTCTTGATGCTTTTTGTTGCCTGTTGCTAGTCGCATTTCGTTTTGCTGTGCCGCCTCAGCGGCTCAAAGCGTTTCAGATACGCGCTCTCCATGTTGGGGCTAACCCATTTTAGCTATACCTTGAGAAATATACCGCCATTCTACTTTGAATATCGATTTTGATTGACTCGTTTAAATGAATGCCATTTGACTTTACCTCACACTTGGCGGAGGACTGCTTAACTAGATTTGGGGGCTAGGGAAATAGGCAGGTTGAGATGCGAAACACATTGACTTTGGATTGAGATGGACAAATCATGGCGTAGGAAACAAGTATCGCAGGCGATTTTATTCCATGCTATTGACGTGCGGCTCGCGGCGAGCGTAGAGACATGAAAGACCGATTATGAACGATGAAGGTTAAAAGGCGCAGCCAATCCCCATCCAAATCCAACCCATTTGTATTCCAAGTCCTTTATTCCAGCTCCAGTTGTTCAGTCCGTTACATGACGGTGCACGGAATAATGCAGCACGAGCAATCCTCGCCGCTATAGCACGGAAGCTTGACTGGTCCCGGTTTGACAATGGAGGTAGTGGTAGAGGAGACGGAGCCCTTGGCCGATTCAGGCATAGTGATACCAATTGGGTGTTTTCGCCTAGGTTATGGAGGATCTTTTGTGTACGAGAGTGGCACAGCAGACGAATGTGGGTTGGCGTGAAGTAAAGCGCTGCTTCTGCTTTAACGTTATCAGTATTTTATCCAAGTCCGCATACTTTGGTTCTAGGTAAACTCACATAGGGTACTTCGATCGCTAAACGCTACAATGGATGTAGAAGAGATGCAGAGGACAGAGGATTGAAGGGTAGAAATATGGACGACGTTTGCTGATCGTGGCAGCAACTCCCTCAGCCCTGTTTACTCCACGCTAAACTGGTTTAGGATAGGTCTTAGTGATGACGTTGCCTGCAGGCAATTGGTGGCAGTGCTATTGTGGCGCATTTTGATGGCTTCAACTTCGGATGGTTTTAATTGGAAATCATTGCATGGGCTTATCACGAGCTCAGAGATGAGAGATGCTTATGCATGGTATGAATCGTGTGAACGCTTTAGTCCTAAACCTATTCTACCCATATGGCATCCAGTCATTCAGAGAACAATCATTCAATCCATAAGCTCCAGAAGGGTATAAACCTCATAACACATGATGGGAAATGCAGCGACAAGCATCAAAGTCACCCTCTATCTGAACTCCAACATTCAGACGTCTCTCCTAGAAGATTATAAGCATGGTCCCGTTGAAGGTGAATAAATAGGCCTACCATGTCATCCCCGAATCCTTCTCTGACTTCTCCAAATACGGCGTCTTAACCGCATTGGTATCACTGAAGGGATTATCTTCATCGTCCTCTTCCGGCTCGCTCTCACTGTCTGGAGCCTTCTGCTTCCCTATTGCCGGCGCCGGTGGCATCGGGATACTCATTGGTCTGGGCGGCTTCGCCGGCGGCGTCTCTCCAAAACTGAGTCCCGCCATGGCTGCTGCAGCGCCACTGTCCGCTCGCGCAGCCCTTGGAGACATGGGTGGCGCTTCCGTGTCGCTGTCGCTGTCATCATCAATGCTCTTGTCCATGATTTCGAATGCCATCAGCGCTTTGACCAATTCGTCGTTGGCATTGAGCAGGCTGCCAATGTACTGATCTGATTCCACGAGTTGAATATACCGCAAGATCTGACGACGGAGTAGCTTGCAGGTCTCAAATCGCTGCATGACCTCTGGATTGGCGCTGACACGCTGTTCCTCACGGTTGATTAATTGTAAGGCATTCATAAGATTGGTGCTGGCGACTGTGGCTGATGCAATTGTTTCGAGGAGGTGACCCTTCTCTTTCTCGAGGTTGAAAGGCTTGTTCTTGTTCTTGTTCTTGTTCTTTTTGTCCTTCTTGAATAGAGACGAGCTAGGAACTGGAGCTACACCCAGAGCGACAGGTCGTCCAGAAGAAGATGACGCTTGGGGAAATTGTGAGGGTAGGGAGCTGCGCCGCTCTGTTGGAGATGTCGGAGGGGAGGAAGCATTTTCACGTGCTGCCTCCGCCTCGTTCTCGCGTACCACTCGTGACTGATGCGGTTGGGGGCGTCTGGTATGGGGCAGTTGCTTGTACAGTACAGCAATTCGTTCCAGGCCCGGTGTCCCTTTGTATGCTACAGCCCACTGCCTAAACAAAACGTTACACTTCTGTCGTACTTCGGCATCGACCATGTCGTCCTTGGCAAGCAATCGTAGTCGCTCGAGTAGTGGCTCGTCAACGAAGGTCTTCTGGAACCTAGTTCCGGCATTCTGGATCAAACCGTCGAGGATGATGAGGGCGCGGAGTTGCCGGTGTACGTTTCCATACTTGCTATATAAAATAATCAATCGGTATTACTGTAATTAGAGGGGAAATGCACATACAGTTTCTTTCGAATAGCTCGGGCAGCTTCCGTTGGACCCGACTCCTGGATTCTTATCACCTCAATGAGGTCGACAAGTCCTCCGAGATCATTTTCTTCAAATTGTTCGCTGGTCAGGCGGTCAATTTGAACCGTGACTGCCGAATATGGTTTCTTCTGTTTTCGAATCCAGTTATTTAATGTCTGGCGACAATACTTCAAGAAACAAAAAGGACAGGGGTTTTCGAAAATGGGTAGATCTTCGTAAGTGGATGGCGACTTGTGACGATGGAGAGATTTGGAAGAAGATTTGAGCTTGAGGGAAAGAGTAGAAGTGACAGGGCGTTTGGTGTACGGGGGAGGGTCTTGAGGTTTAGGGCAGCTGACGCAACTGGAATAGGATGGGGGTGGAGCATCCAGTCTGCCGTCCAATAGTGGCTGAGTTGCGAACAAGAGGGAATGCCTCAACCCAAGGGCCATTATCTCATTACGGATTATGGTAGAATTTAGATAGTAGAAACCAGTAGGAAGGAAACGAAGCAAGTGCAACAGCGAAACGCAAAACATATATGAGAGGGAAGCTTACAGGACCGCTGAACATTTTTGCTGTGTGAGAGCTGGGCCGAACCGTTAGTAGTTGCTATTATGAGAATACTGGCCGCAGCGTAGACGTCTTCGTCGAGACCTTAAGCGGCAGATCAAGCTGATTCACACGTTGGTTCGGTTCGTTTGAGTAAGCCAAATGCGGAGTCGACAACGACGATAGGTGGGGTTGCAGAAGGAAGGGCAGTGGAGGAAGGCTTAGACGTGAGCTTTCGACGCAGCTCTCTGATGTGAGAGTGGAGAGCCGAAGGTGATGCAGCTGCTACACGATGCCGGATGTCGAGGGGCCGGAACGCGATCAGGAAGCCAAGCAGAGTATGGGCGAGAGCGTAATAGAGATAGAGAGAGGGAGAAGATAAACAGCGAATGAAAGAATAGAGAGCAAAGAATGCGATTGCAGCGCTGCAGGCGAAATATACTTGGGTAGTGAATAGCTTCCGGGTGCCGTTAGCGTGACTGTCTACGATGATGTCTGCCTTCATGCGGTCCAACTAACTAGGCAGGTGGGGTTGGGGGTGATAATAAACACGCCAAGCCTGAGCTCAATTCACCACCTCAGTCTGTCCAGTGCTTCATTATTCACACCACAAAACGAGCACCCTTCAGTTCATTCCATGCCTCCTAGCACCTCTACACCATGGCTCTTTACCGGGGCTGGGGCATTGAATCTATGAGGAAGAAGAGTCCTGCTCCGGAAGACCATGAGTGAGACGCCCTGGTGCTCTCACTTCTATCCTCATCTTTCGAGAGCTCCCCTTGTCGCGGACGACCATTGATTGATTGTATAGACTAACCTCTAGATTTAGGGATTTCTATAGCGACCCAACTGTACTTTCTTCAAGCTTCACCGCTACCAGCCAGCTAACCTCAGGCCAGCCATATCTAACCCCGCAGTCGACTGCACCGTCAAACCTCAACCACGTTTCTGCAGAGACAGCTCTTGGAAGACAACATAATCCTGCTGTGGCTGAGTACCTCGGTCTCGGAACTGAAACAACACCCCCATCATGGTTCGACAAATCCACCGACGCTCCACCAATGACAGACACCCGAGGAGGGCGCACACGCAAAACAAAGGGCGGCGGAAACAATACTGCGAAAAAGAAGGACGAAGTATCTTCAAAGAAGACAGTGATACAGATACATATCTCTGGACTTCGTGCGACAAAACCAAGCTCAAAGCCAGGCTTGACAACCAAACGTAGTCATTGGACATCTGCGGAGGGAGTGTCCCAGCTTGCTGGTATCTCGGATGCTCCAACTCCACCGGTTGGTCTTTCTGAAGTTACGACGAATCGGTTGACTTCATTTCAATTCGAACCTACCTCAGCTGAGCTGCTACACCCGGTTAATGTGCCAAATAACAAACTGAATTCATCGTACACAGCTGCCCGAAGCAGCAGCGGCTGGATTTCTGTTAACACTCCAAAGACACAGGATTTTGATTCCTCTGCACCTTGTGCAGGCTCATCACAAATCGTCCGGAGCGTGGATGCACCTTCCTCTGAAGGGAAGCGCCCTCCAAAGCGAACGAAACTGAGTTCGTCTGCAGATCAACCTCTCTATGTCTATCCAGATAAGGGAACGGCGACTGGCGAATCTTGTTCTTCTCTTCGAAGCCCGGACACCGAAGAGCCTTCCGATGGCTGCCCCAATTTAATTAAGCCGAACAGTCGAGTCTTACCGTCCCCATCTGGCGAAATTGAGGACACGGCTGATTACCTAGATGACGGGATTGACGATATATTTGAGTCAATGGGCTCTGACATCTTCATTCATGATCATCAGCAAACTGACGAGCCGATCGTGGATGTGTCGGGTACCCAGGGGAATGATGAGCAGCAACTCGGCCCTTTTGATGATGACGCATTTGACGATGAGTTCGATGACGATGATCTTGGTCTCTTGATATTGGCAGCTAACCAGGCTTCGGAATGCAGTGCTAATGGTGACAGTCAACCCCAGCATACTTCCTCCGATTCTCATATTGCAGCCTATGATACAATATCGGAAGAAGCCGATCCCAGTGTCGTGGTAGGTAT
Organism: Zopfia rhizophila CBS 207.26; assembly: GCA_010093925.1. Taxonomy (NCBI): domain Eukaryota; kingdom Fungi; phylum Ascomycota; class Dothideomycetes; family Zopfiaceae; genus Zopfia; species Zopfia rhizophila. Next base: position 522,516 of record ML994654.1, read on the forward strand.
ATCTTCAACAAATACTTCATGTGTCTCTATGGGACATCGGGGTCCATCTAGTCCTTTCATTTCACCTGCCAAGCCAACCACACGACGCGACGCTCAGAAGATTAATGGAGATCATATTGAAGATAAACCAATTGTCAGATCACCTTTCCCTTCTCAAGTACGCGATCGGTCGCCAGTCATTGGACTCTCTGCAAACACGCTCCTCAGGACCTGCTTCCGTGTGGGAGAAGCTCTCAATGCAGGCTGCCAAGCGGCGCGCAATGGCAAGAACGTGATGATCGAGTTATATGCCAAGGTCGTTTCATCTTGGCGGGAGCCAGGCACTGTCAAACAGCATTTTGTATTTTGCGACTTATTCCACAGCAACCCGCCGTACATCACCGGTTGTTATGAGCTGTGGAAGGGGGTTGAATTGTGGGACTACGACAGTGGGCGATTTATGCAGCGGGAGAAGAAGATGTGTAGGTGTATTGGGAAAATGAAGCGCGAGGGGAAGAAGTTGCAGTTCGTTGTTCTTAATATCTGGGAATGCAATTGGGAGGATATTGCGTGGGTGGAAGGCGTGGTCTGCGGTTGAACTAATTACAGGTGTGGGAGTCAAGAGAGTCGGATTTCAAGACTCCAATCCATATACCGCAGATGTGTGGGGGATAATTTCTGCTATATTCCTGTTCCTACGCAAATTCAAAGACTGAGGCCATGGTGCCACCCTGCATAAGGGGTTCAGGACTTTTTGGAACCATGCCTCGTGACTTATAAAAATCGCACAAATCTTGCAGCCAAAAAACACTCGACTCGATAGCTGCTCATATTTCGTTGAACAAGTATATATCACCTCGCAGCTCATAGGCATGATTTAATAGTTCTGATATCTATGAAAGATATAACGGGTATGCACGTGATAAATGTTTAAGCGCTCCCCGCTCTATTCACCTCTGGGCAAGATGTCGTGAAACATGAAGGGCTAACTCGTCGCAACCGTCTCTCACCGTCTCCCCCAGTCTGGATATGTTCGGTCTTCACAAATTGTCCCTGATAAAGGCCAATCTTGCGTGCCCACATATATACGATCGAAAATGACTCCCGAAATGCCTGGACCTCCGCCTTCTGTGGAAGCCATGCTTGGAAGTAGACTGGCCAGCCAGAGGTCTACCGACTCTAGCGACGAGCGCGAGGACTCTGCTTCCGGCTCTCAAAGCTCTGTAAAAACACCTCAAAAGTCGCTCTCGAAAGCTCGATCTCTCTCCGATTCTACGCCGCAATTATCACCGTCGCCCAAGTTTCGCGAATCGCTCCGCACATCGAAAGATGACCACACCATCATCTCAAGTCCCCGAACGCCCAGGCGGCCAGACATCCTTTCAAAAGGACTGTCTTTGCAGATGCCACCGCGAGAATCGGGCATGCCTAGCCCTGCGCACTTTGCACAACGCGTTCCGCTTTCTCCTCAACTAGATGCCCGCAACACGTACGCTTCGCCAGCCTCCCTCCTTCCTCGTCGATCTCGAGGTGCGGAGTTCTCACGAGCTTGCACCAACCTACATCACTCCACCCTCGCTGATCAGTCCTCGCCGGACTCCTCTCCGACCATCACCCAGAAGGGTATGATGATACCTTCCAGAAAACCCCGGTCGAACTCGATGATAATTGACTCTCCGAACGTAAATGTACATTCAGGATGGGGAACGGGAAACGGCGACAGGACTGCAGCTTCCAGTTCTGTGGGCAGCATCAACATGCTCGGATCTGAATCTAGCAGCAGCTCTGACGAGGTCGACCCCATGGACCCCGACGACAATGATGACCCAATGCTTATGACACCGCAAGCAATGAAGGCGGGGAACACACCATTTGGAGGACAAAATGTGACAAACAATACAGCAGCTTGGTCGAACATCTTCTCGCCGAGCGGTCCACCTACATTCCTGAGCATACAGCGGGCGCGATTACGGAAAGGTCGAAGCCGGAAGAGCTCGAGTTCGGCGAGTGGACATAGTTCTATGGCAAGCCCAGGACCTGGTTCACCGCCGAATGGGAAAGGTGACGGATATTTTGCACGGGAGGCCGTAGTTCGGAAGGCGGGCTCACGGCGGGAAAGTCTCTCACTCTTTACGAATGATCTACATATTTCATCAGGAAACGACAGCGGCGATGAAGCGGTGGTAATGCCCCAAACGCCTGGTGTTGTTCGGCGGCCTGTGACACGGCGGGGTAATCTACTAGTAGGTGGCTTGAAACCGGTAAAAATTATGTGATACTGACTTTCCCCAGCCAAAGTCAAGACAATTTGGGCGAATTAAGGCTGAATTACTTGAAGAATCAGCACCCATCGACAGTGAAGTTCGCCGCGAAGCCGAAATCATCCGTCAAGTACGAGAGAGTGATGTCGACCCTGAACGCCCATCAACCACGGCTCATTCATCTCCCACCCTCTTACCGACTGTGCCGGGGCTCGAGGGGCCGCTTGAAGGAGTTCCCGAAGAGGGCAGCGAAAGCAGTATGAGCTTGGACAGCTCCACGGCGAAGGGCTTATTTGCCGCGTTCAATATCGGTGCCGCAAGGAATTCCAATGGGAGAGGGCTCTGGAACCAGTCCGATAATCCAGCGCAAACCCCCCCACCTGCATTCCCCCGTGCTGGGTCGTCTGCGATCAGTGAGGATGTGAACATGGATTCTCCTACCGTATCATCAGCATCGACATCACTACCTTCGACAAATGCAACCGCTCCCCCGGAACAGATCTCTTCTTCGGGGTTGTTCTCGCGGACTTCAACACCTCAGCCGCTGGCTCCCCTTTCGGCAGCAGATGGATTGAAGAAGTCCAATAAGCGTCGGCGAGACGATGATCTTGATGGAAATTCAATCAAGAGACGTGCCGTATCGCCTGGAGTGAGTGTGCAGAACAGCCCGGTGCTTTCGCAGTCACCCGCACAAAGAGATGGCAGCTTATGGGGTAATTCTTCGAAAGCGAGCAGAGAGAACTCTGTGGGCGGTCATGCGGCCGGCGAAAGATCGAATAGTGGAGGCAGTGTTAGCATGACCCCCTCGCTGGGGCCGAAGAGGATCGGGTTGCAGGGTATGACGGATACCTATGATGGGTTCATGAAGATGAGCATCGAGTAGTGGATGGTGCCTTTTATTTCTTGTATTAAATTTCGTTTCTGTGATTTCTTTGATCTTGAGCGTGGTGTTTTGGTTGAAGGTCTCTAATCACCAACAAAAGACTGGGAATTGTAACGTCCCTGGGATTTACCTGGATATTGGATTGGGAATAGTGTATAAAGGTATTCAGAGAGCCTCTTAATCGTATATCTAATAATAAAGCATAATGTTCAGTATGAGATGTGCACGTGGAATGGCCTTATGCACTAGACCCCTCGTCGCCAAGCCCTCAGTCTTAGCTTCCGCTCCACCCATCCAACCTCACTTTTCCCCCAGCACGGTATAATTCTGGTACATATCCTCCGAATACCTTCTTACAAGCACCAAAATGTCGAGAACGGCAGCTCTATCCTCCTTTGTGGAGAGCGCGCCGCCAGGCGAGGTATGGGCCCCAATTCCGATTCCGTATCCATCCCACTAACATACTTCCAGTTGGCAGATGTCACAAAAGGTACCCAGTCTAAGCATCATATACCTCCCGCAATCCTCTACTCCACCTCTCCTCCCTGAAGTTAGCCTTCAAAACAGAGGCGTTGACGTTATGTAGCGATAAAATCCATCCTCGGCGACGACTCCTCCGTACAGGGAGACCTAACACCAGCATTTGAGAAATACAACGAAGAACAGTTTGCAACTGTGAAACTGCCTGGAGGAAGCGGGGAGGTACTTATTAGCGAATACAACAACCTAGGTGATGGACGGTACTATGACGTCGAGAGCCAGAGCTCATTTGCCTTCGACCACGCTACGCAGAAATCGTCGGGCGTGCAATCATACGTGTTGGAATCCAGTCACTCAGATCTTGTGTAAGTGGGATAGTGAATGGTTTGGTTTGAAGCAGTGCTGATACTATATTTGGGGGCAGCAAGAGCTTGGTGAAGTCATTGTCAATACACACATCGGAGCACTACCCTAAGAGCTCGTTGGGAGTCTATCCAACTGAGGATGACTCCCAGCTTGCAATCATAACAGTTGCAAACAAATACAGTCCCTCCAACTACTGGAACGGCCGCTGGCGCTCTCAATACATCTTCTCCCCTTCTTCTGGCTCTCTGACAGGCACAATCAAAGTGGACGTGCACTACTACGAAGATGGAAATGTGCGGCTGCTCACCAATAAGGCTATTAATGTTTCTGTGGGTGCTGGGGCTGGTGCGAGCGAGATTGTCAGGCAGATAGCGAATGCGGAGAAGAGGTATCAGGAGGACCTGAACAAGGCATTTGGTAGTTTGTCGGAGGGAGCATTTAAGAGTCTGAGGAGGCAGTTACCGATTACGAGGCAGAAGATTGAGTGGGAGAAGATTAGTGGATACAGGGTGAGTGATCTTTTCTTAGTCAGTGTCTACAGGCATATTTGCTGACAGCCGACAGTTGGGACAGGATATTGGGGGCGGAAGGTCGAGGTGAGCTGCAGATTGTGGAGGGGTTATGCCAGACCGTGCTCTCCTGAAGAGGTTTTTGATAGGTAGAAAATGAGGCACGGCATATCATAGGGAGGTAAGCCAGATTCTAGAGATTAGAGTCCTTTTTTCAATTATCCACATGACTACGTGAGGCCAATTTCATCGTCGTAAGAGGCAATATCTCCTGTCCCAAGCACTGGATTTCAGTAATATTCCCTTTTGCTACAAAAGGGATGAAACACTGGTCTTCCCGGTTTGCATTTCACTGCCTAAGACATGTTTGTCTCATCCCCAGCCCACACCTTTTCCCGCTCTCCCCCTTCTCACTCAAACTAGTCTGGCACCTTCCTTCACTTCGACCACTTCCTGTCTTATCAAGGAACACCTGACCCCGATTATCTTTCGTCCCTTTCACTTGGCGCTCTTGCTCCTGCCCTTTATTTCCTTCACCTCACTCCCTCGCTCCTGCCTCGCTCCACCCTCAACCACCGAACCACCTCAACTCATTCAGCTCATTGCGCCTCGTCTATCACGAGCAAAGCATTGTGAGTGCTCTTCTTGCTTTTGATTTGACCATTTTTGTGATGCGAAGCTGATTGTGGACACAGGATGGGGATTATGGCGCCGCGGAACGGTGGCGGAGGGCAGAAGAGAAAAATAACCCTGCAGATACTTCAAAACCTAGGAAAGGTTGCTACCGAGAAATTGCCCATATACTCACGAGCAAAAGGAGCCATGCAGATTCTTTCAGGCGGGTGAAAAACTGGTCATACGGAGAGAAATGTTAGTTGAGCAAAATCCATTGGCGGTTTCCATGGAGGCACAACCTTTCTCCCAGCGGTCGAAAGCCAACGACAACATAACAAGCACTAGACGCGGTCCTGCAAGTCTTTTCAACAATGCTCAGGATTCTTCTATTCAAGGAAAACTTCGTCGATGGCATATCTCTGCAACAGATGAATCATCATCTAACCGACTATTACCGCCACATGCTCGCGCAACATTCTTTCAAGAAGTATAGGAGCTTGTATTTGGAGATGTCGGCGTTATGCCATCTGCCATCCAATCGCTGGCCTCCGATGGTGGTTTGAAGCGAAAACTTCGGTTGGTGAAGGAAGATTCCGAGAATCGTACTGCTACCCGCTAAGTAGAAATTCTCAATTCGACGATCCTGCTCCTTTTAAAAGCCCTTGCCTTTCAGAAAGTCTTGTCCCCTGACCTGCTTGAAACCCCGACGGGCACAATCTATAACCCCATTTATGGTCCGGGAGGCCAATACGCGTTAAAGCTTTTCAGATTCATATCAAGCATTTCTGAGGTCCTCTCCGTTGAAGTTATGGAACCAACATTGGCTGTTTTCTCGAAAATCCTTGATACAAATGGCACGACACAGATTACATATGGCTACAAACAGATTACCGAGATTTTTGAAGCCACTATGCAATCCCGGAAGGATGACCATGGTGACTTGACAACCATCAAGGCTCAAAGATGGCTTGAGAGTGCAAAAAAGAGGTTGGGCCTGGGTGAACCTGAATCTCTCTCAGGTGCGGACTGCCAAAATGTCATCGAAACCCAAAGTCGAATATGAGATGAAGCATGATGCACCAGGCGAGTTTCCTGCGGCGGGACAGAGACTTCTGAATAATTGGCATAATATTCGTCTCATACCAATCCTTCCGCCGTTCCAGAGAATCATCAGTAAGAGAAATGAGTATCTCCCGCCACTTGATCCATCCAAGTTTCACCTGCCTAGAATACAAGGTCTATTTGATAGACAATTCCGGCCTCTTCGGGAAGATACCGTCGGACAGTTGAGGGACGCTATTAAGGTGGAATTGATCGACAGAACGATCAGAGTGAATGCACAAAGATGTTTGATCATGGAGTACGAACAAACTGATATACGGACTTGGCCTTGGAAGATCTGTTCTGTGACAAGTGGCAAGGTCTTGGAATTTTCATATCCTTTGATCAACCGAAAGGCATACCTAACGCCGGTCGGAAGAGGCGGGAGGAATTGTGGGAAGAGAGGCGTCGCTTGCAGACAGATACCCTTGTTTGCGTCCTGGATCCATCTGGACACGCAATATTCTGTACAGTTGCAGGCATCAAGGAGCGAAAGGGGAGTAGACGGGATGATGATGAAGATTGCTCGGACGACGACGAGCCCGTTCCCATAAATGATCTCATCTCGGACTCAAAACGAGCTTTCATTACGGTCGTTTTGCTGAAGACAAGGATGTTTCAACTATCACCGACATCTTCTTAATTCGTCATACTGGACGCAAGATGTTTCTGTTGGAATTCCTCAACATCTTGCTATCTGGATTTTAACCCACTTTAGCGGCTCTCCAAATCATGACCGAAAAGGCAGACTTACCGTTCGCGAACTTATTGCGCGCTCTTATCAAGCAGCGACTGGGAAAGTCGACATACATCCACCGCAGTACACCCAACTGCGTAGTTTCCGATTTGAGCTCAGTTGTCTACTTTCCAACGGGGGAAATCTGGCTCTGTCACCAAGGGATCCATTCGACGTTGAGACTCTTCTAAAGGGCTCAACTCTAGATGCTAAACAGGCTGAAGCACTTGTCCAAGCGCTTTCGCGAGCTTCGCATTAATTCAGGTTCCCCAGAGACGGGAAAAGGTTACACTGGTTCCGCATTGACGCGAATTCTCCTCGCCAACGAGGACGCTGCGGACTTGGGCCCTATGTTAGTAGTCACATACACCAATCATGCTTGTGATCAAATTCTGGAGCACGTCCTTGACAGCGACATACCCAGGACTATCCAAATCGGCTCTCGGTCAAAAGTCTGAGCGTCTTGAAAATTTGAACCTGAGAGATCTCAGTAGGAAGATTGAACGCACCCATGAAGAAAATGCCGATGCCTACCAGTTATCTATAACGCTGAACGATGATACGAAGCATGTTGGCGCTGCTATCCGAGAGTTAAAGTATGCTGACAAGGGCGACAGTCTTAAGAGCTTTCTGCAATACAACTATCCGGAGCACCACGAACAGTTCCTTGGAATTGATGAAGATGGATTTCAAATTTACTCGCTGAGTCTAGACTATATCATTCGTACCTGGTTACTTGGCTCAAACCCTTTTATGGCCGGCATTGGACATATAGACCAAGACATTGATACCCTTACCCGACCGAGACAAAAGTTTCGGAAATGACTTCTAGTGAGCGGAAGACTCCATACATTCTGGATGGAGAAGAAGTTCCAGACGAGTCGTAGACAGCGGTTCCCCTTGTCCTTGAGATTATACCTTAACACCTAGAATGCCCATGATAACGTGAGATGAGAGTTGGACCAGAGGGCTTTGGATGATGTCAACATCATAGGCCTAACGACATCTGGTTTGGCAATAAAAACCTTAGCCCTTCTTCGACGCCTGCCTATCAAGGTCTTACTGTGTGAAAAGGCGGGGGAGGTTCTTGAGAGTCATCTCATGAGAGGTTTACTGCCATCGGTAGAACACGTACTGATCGGACACCATTTCCAGTTTTGCCCTAGTATTACGAACTGTGGACTCTCGCAGGAGAGTCATCGGAGGAAGAAATACGCACTGGACGTTTCTCTTTGAGCGACTAGTGAAGCCGCACGAGGGTATTCCGAGCATACAGTTACCGTTCCGTACGCCAGAGACGCAACGCCTCATGCATCTTTCCATTTCTAAATTGATACGACGAACCCCGTATTCCATCCCCGAGGATGCCAGAAGTGTTTGAGTATGCAGAGGTCGTTGGTATGAAAAAGAGGTTTTTCTGGCTCGACCATAGCGTCCCCGAGGCTGGCGCGGGAACGGGCGAATTCGTTGCTGCGTCGATGTCCAATGATCACGAGGTTGAAATGGTTCCCTGCCTAGTCTTTCATCCGATCTCGTAAGGCGTCTATCAGTCAAATGAAATAGCCGCCATCACCCCATATCTTGACCCACTATTTAAGCTCAGGACACGCTTGGAAGAGCAGTACGAAATCGTTGTCGATGACCGTGACTCGGAAGCTCTCGAGAACATTAATATGTTCCAAGACGACAAGCCTCAAAATACACTGCGTAAGCCAGCCGTGAGAGTGACCTTGCTAAACAGTCTAAAGGTTGCCACAGTTGATAACTTTCAAGGGGGAGGAAGCGAAAGTCATAGTCATATCCCTAGTTCTGTCGGACAAAAAAGACACTTTTGGGTTTCTGAAAACATGTAACCGGTAAGCTGAAATCCAGTAATGCCATAAATAGAATACCGATGTCTACCCATAGCATTAATGCCCTTCTAAGCCGGGCCATGCACAGGATGTCCATAATTGGCAATGCCAGAACGAGTGCAGGGGTCAAGATGTGGTCCGAAGTTATGGATATCCCCAAAGCGAATGGTACCCGTGGGAACGAGCCTTCAACTTGGCTGTTCAAGACACCCCGACACTCCCATAAACGCTTCATGGCCCGACGACTTTATGAGATATTCGCCAGAAGGACGCTGTGGCTTGCCATGTAATCGCCGCTTATTCCGCGGGTATTCGTGCAAATTCAAATGTCATTCAAATCTCCATCATGACAGTAAGTAAAACTGGGAAGCCAGAAATGCGTATGTGGTAGCTAACGAACTAACCCAGACGTCAAATGCTTGGAACCCACCGGACTAAGGAAGATTGCGATCATCTGTACAAGAAGGCCTATGGAGAAGCATACAATCCGAAATATATGGAAGTTCTTCAGAACGTCAATGTGGTTGTTAGTGCGTTCATGTGATGAAGGATTTAAGATGTTGGGAATACCAAGCCCAGGACTCCATCTAATGCGTAGTCAAGGTTCAACGAACGGTCAGCAAATGTGGCTATTCAGTCAATGTTCCATAACAAGTGGATGTCGATTACGAGAGCTTTTATTGCACAGCCCAATGTGGTGGGGAATTGGATTGTGACCACAGCTGTGCGTTCCCTCCCCTTCCATTTACTTGCAGCTATACTAACCTTGTGAAGGCAAGCTGCCTTGTTCCTTCTGTCGGAAGAATTATCCGGATCCTCATGGAAAACGCACCCATGTCCGTGGCCGACCGTTCAGTATTTGCAGTCACAAGGATCAGCCATGTGGGTCGTGCCAGAGGCCATGCGAAGTTCAGTGTAGCCATTCACACTGCGGCCGACTCTCCAGTGAGCCATGTATTCCGCTCGGGCGGAAGGTTCGTCTGCGTGCGTTCACAGTAAATGGTACGTATCTGGACTTCCTGGTTTCTCTTGTGAGATACCAGAGAGCTGACCTATTTATCTTACCAGCACGATGCCCTGTGCTGCGCCATGTGATTGGTTACCTTGCTCGATTCGTTGTGAGAAACTTCTCCAATGTGGCCACAGATGTGAGTTTCTACTGACACCATTTCAACTTAGCGAAAGAATGTCTAGTTGACTAAGAAAAATGGTCATTCGCTCTGTGGTGAGATATGTCCTGATGCTAAACATTGCCGGGTGTGCTGCGATGATTTCATCAAATCCATGGCTGTGGAATTCCTCGAGGTGAAATCCTACCAAGAGGTCGATCTGGATGAAGATCCGATAATTGTACCACTCTACTCCCATCTCACGACCATGAGCAGTTTAGGTGGCAGTCTGGGCATGCCATCCGTGTATGAAATGAACCCTGATGGCTCCCTCGACGCCATCAAGAGATCGGAGCCCTTCTCCTCGGATGGACTGAAAGATATGCCTTACTGTCCGACCTGTCGTGGCTCTCTACGTGTCATCAAGCGGTAAGGATGTTTAATTTGCTGCGTCTTGCACGGCGAGAACACCAAGCGCTTTGTAACCTGGCCCGGACATGCTAGAGATTTAGGTTAATCTTCTGACAATGGAGAAGACTGCAAATGGCTCATCCGGCAAGCTGTGAAAGCCAAAGGCTACGAACATGTGGTCGAAGGACATATATTCTATGCGTGATATTGCGCTCGAGAGCGGTCCTTTTGCACCACCCTTGCCGTTGCAGAAACCTTCAAGCGGGGATGGCGATGAGTACATTCAAGCAGCCCATTAGCTTTGCAAGACTTATAGCAGCGAAAAGTCGGGTTCGCTTGTGTCAGAAGTCGCGGAGACGGAACGTGCGCTGAATGGCGGCACATTCGTCCAGATCGCTGCATCGGAGGAGCGTCGCTCTTATTTTGCTGATAAGTCAAAGGAATTTAGGGATATGGGACACTGTATGTTTGCGTCAACTCGAATACATTCACGGTTGGGGAATGCGGTATGCCGATGGAGTTGGCACGGTGCACCCAATGTCGTGCACCTATTGATGGTACGGGTTACCGCCCTACAGATGGAGTGGCTAGGGTAGGGATGTGAATATACCGTATTTTTGGCAAAACCCTCGTATATCCCGTATGCGTATAAATACGTATATAAACTGTATATTATACGTTATAATATACATGCTCATCTGATTACTGAGTAAGCTTGTTAATGGCCCTGGCAATCTCCAGGCTATCCTGAATCTGGGAGAGATCTCCGTTGTTGTCGCCCTGAGGCATCTTATCGTCAATCTCTTTTACCTCGACGTCGTTAAAGTACTGAGGATTGTCACTTTAGATGTGATCTTTAATTCTTAGGTTTGTAAATAAATATACTAGTATTTCAACCCTTCTGTTTTTAAGGCGATTCTTAGACTTATTGTGTATAAATTTATAAGTACTTTAGTTTCTTTTTACCAGCCTAGTTATAGAATTAACGCTAAGGGCATAGATAGCTAGTTCTTTAAGATTACTATTATAGGCTTAATCTACCTACTAATTTATAGAATTTTTTTTAGATTTAAATGCTTTCTAGTTTATGGAGCTTGCTTATTACTTTTAACGTGCTTTTATATTATAGAGTTCTCTATAAATACTAGAGGTATAATTATTATTACTTTTATAATACTACTTTAGAAATATACTAATTTTATTTATTATTATATTAGTAAGCTCTACTAGGTGCTTTTTGCACGCTAGAGAATTACATATATATATAATACTTATAAAAGGCTTATAGACTAATTTAAAGTATTTACTAATTATTTCTAGAATTTTTTCCTTAGATAAAGACGTTGTAAAAGCCATATTTTATAGTAGGTATAAAAAGTAACTAAAAATATAAGAGGCCTTTAGAGCTATACTTTTAAGAGCAATTATTACCTATAAAAAAAACTTAAGAAACTTAATTAACACTATAAGCTACTTTTAGAATTAATAGTTATAAATAATTTACTAAATTTAATAGAGCTTGTCTTTTTGCTTTTTTATTAACTTTTCTAGTAGGTAACCTTTTAGAGAGCATAGTGTTACTTATATATATAAGTAATTTACAAAAAGACTCTATATAGTATATAATTTATTTTACTATTACGTTTTACTTAGTATCTGTAGTGTAGAGCAAGTTTTTTATCTATTTTTAGTACTTTTATATTAAGGACTCTAATAAGTATATATGAGTACTTAAAGTATTTTATAACTTCTAGAATAAGCCTAAATAGGTTGCTGATTGTTGATAGTTTAAAAAGGCTGCTAATAGTAAGGTTAATAATATAGAACGTGCATTTAAAAGTAAGAAGTTATAGGTACTTCTCATGCAGCAAATTTTAAAAAGACTTTATATTTAAAGTATTATTAGTTGTAACATATACAAGATTGTGTGCTTTAAGCTTTTTAACTGTGTTTATTAATTCATTGGTAATGTACTGCTTTGTATGGCGGTTCTTGGCTGTAGGTACTAATTTTAAGAAGACGCTCTACTATCGAGTTATAGTAACGTAGTTAACAATCACCTTACTACATAAGTTTGTTTATTTATTGGAAACTAGTGTAATCTGTCTAGAGGCGTTCTCGAGCACTTGCTTTATTTTTTCTGTTAATTTATTGTACGCTTTCTTTAGTAGAGGGCTAGCAACTTGGAATTGCGATGGGGGCTGGTACATAGGGTGAAGGCGGTTTAGGAACCTTATAAAGGCAGGATTTTCGACCTGTAAGCTCTATTGTTAGTACACCTTAAGAAAATGTTGGAAACATTCACAAAGCTGAAAGGTACTTTAGAACTGTAAATAGCTTCTGCTAGAAGAGTGTCGCACGCGTCATGCTTGGTTTGGGCTATTTTGTACGTCTTTGAGTTGAGTTTTTGCTGACCCTTTAGTTTCTTTGTTGGAGGCAATTGTCTAGGGTGCCTACACCTATATCGATGCCAGCGCTTCTCTGGGAGCTTCCTGTACTCTAGTATGTGCTCTTCTAGCCTTATAAGCGATCTATTGTACCAGATTTTCGAGCAGTGGCGATAGGCAACTGCAGGGCTGTTTTTACTAGGTCTCTTAGTGACGACAACGTCTTCCTACTTAGGGTTGGATCGAGCGCCTTTTCTGGGGCCCATATTGGCGGCAGGGCAGACGCGACACCTGGAATCTAGTTGATAGGATCAAGTTGCCAGGGCCAGGGAGGCCTTGTTTGTGGGAATCAAAGCGCCTGTGCAAGCTTATATAATGCTTACTAACGAATCTATACAAAACAGCTCGAAAATATATCGTATATACGCCCGTATATACCGTATTTTGTATAACTCGTATTTATACAATCATCCCTAGGCTAGGGCGGACGGCCTTGGAGCAGGAACTTGCGACGATGAACCTGGGTAGATAAGATGGTGGGGGCATCATTCACATGGCGTCCTATGAATTTTCATGTGAAAGGAATTTGCGGAGGAGAGGCACTTGTGCAGGAGGGACTGAATATTCGGTGTCTTGTTAGTCTCCATCTTTTTTTGTAACCCCTCTCAGTTATATGAGTAGGAATCAAGGTCCTGAGTACCTTAATTGACAGCCTCTCTGGACTTTTTGCTCTTAATTACCAGCTGTGCAATTCACTGGCCGATCCATTTGCCATGTTCCTATTTCTGCATACCCTGCCAAAAGGAGTCTTTTCTCAGCTCATCGTTCCTTCATTTTCGAATATTATATGCCTTACTTACTTCCCATTACCATTTCAAAGACGCCCAAACCGCTCTCTTAATCGCGAATCAATTCTACAACCCCGAGGTCCAGTCAGCTTCAACCCCTTAAAATATATATCTCTCTGGCTAGACATCTATATTTGGAAATATAAACCCTCATGTAGCCATAGTGACAAGAAGCACAACGCCGGAGTAAGGATGCTGGAGGTGAAATGAGGTGGGAGGTACGTAATATCAGCCAGTTAGGTAACCGCGCCACCACCCACGCCGCTAAACTGGCTAGTTCGCCCCGATATATATGACCCTGCTTTCCGGTTAGGATGTCTAGGACAAGATGTATGGCATAGGGTGACGGATCCATGTTCTGCGGGACATGCTAGCCGCGGGAACTTTGGGAGTTTATGGGTGAGATGGGGGTGTAGAGGGATGTTTGGGAGATGTTGAAGGGGGGGACGTTCGTAAACCAGTTTGTGAGTATACTCCCGGTTGTTGCGTGCAGTACTTTGACACCGAGCGGTTGTAATTCTAGACATAGTGATTGGGTATGAACGTGCAAAGCGGCTTTGGAACTGCAGTATGCGCTTTGCCATGGCAGACCGGGGGGTTCGGCGGTGTTGCCGATCACGACTACGGCTCCATGAGCCGCATGGATCAGGTCAATAAAGACTTGGGTTACAAGCATCGGGCCCATAGGTTGACATCAAACATACTTTTGCAGACTTCGATGTCGGAGTCGAGTTAGGGCATTGTATACCCGCAGCCTGCGCAGTATCAACGAAGTAATGAACATAGCCTGAAGCCGAAGCCAGTTGAGAAAGTGTAGTTCATTTTTAGGATAGGCAATGGGGATTTGAAGTATTACGTGTCGCTGAGAAATGCCGTCGGAAATCGGGGTAATAGTTCACCCGCTGGCAGCCACGTGATATCATAAAAGTTATACGACTAAAGTTTCATAGCTCTTTGATATCTTCTTTTAGAGGAACGTTTAGGGAAATTCTTGGTTCCATCAGAATTATATTCGTATTTCGTTCGCATTGCGCCCAAATACCTGTGATTTCCCTCTACGTTGAATCTTGATTGCTTTTAGGGCCTACATATGTAGCTTGGAGCTCTTGCCTTGACCGTTTAGACTCCATGTGTTGAACAATTCAGTAAGGAGTGATTCCTTCCAGCATTCCACGGCAGCACGGTGGGATGCAAATTCAAGTTTTCCTTCGTTTGTGGCATATCCCCTCTGCAGTCAACTGTGAATGCGATCAATTGGCCCGGATGGGCTGAAACCATCCTTTTGTGCATTATGCGGAAAACATTTAGATTTGAAATAACCGGAATGCCTAGGCTCACGGAGACCCGGATGTGTCTTTGAAGAAACAGACAGCTATTAGTCTTTACGATATTAGGCGGCTAGAGGTACACTATATGATAATGTTATTTGATTCTAGGCTTAGTTGAAATCAAGCATTATTTTTTTTTTTAACTGGCTTTCAAGAATCGGATCCTTCTTGGAGCGCATGAATATAGACGATATTGTGTTACGAAACCCGGAAAATTGGATAGAGCTAAGTTGAGAGATGGTATTACACTGCTTGCATCCGCAGAGACCATTGATTTTGGGCGCATTTTCACGCTGTTGTTGCTCGCCCCAGAAGTTTAAGCTAAGTCGTCGATGCTGAAAACAAGCAAAATACGCCGCTATTTTGGCTATAAGGCTAGTGTAAGATTCCACGATCAACCAGCTCCTTCATACTAGACAGATGGTTATGAGATAGTTTGGTGCTCGGAGCGTGTACGATCACACCAGATGAGTAATTCTGCAAGCTGAGGTCTGGATTCGATTGTTAAATCTATTTTGAAGGATCATGCGGAATTGAAGCTCAGTAGACCGAACAAGTTCACCAGATAATATCGGAACGGAAATTACGTCCGTTTCAGAAGGACGCAGACAACCCAAGAAGCAGATCATGCCGACTCCCATCGGGTGTAAGAAAAGACAGGTTATTAAGAATACGAGAGCGAGGAGGCTTGTAGACAACTCCAGTTAAACCATTAGGAAAAGAACAAACTGGACCAATCTTCGCGGGATCGACAGGTGGCAAGTTCATTAACACGTATATTATACTGTGTCTATTTTTAGAGCTCAACGTTCTTGCAGAAGAAAATCGTTGATCATGTACCTGGGAAATGTCGCCTGTTTAATTTGGTTAAATGCGTCCGTGCCCGCTCGAACACAAACTCACAACCTGACGTTAATAAGACATAAATCGCGTCCACAGTGCTATACGGTGGCGATAGGCATCCAGAATGAAGTCCAAACGGTGAAAAGGGCCCGGGGTCGGCGGATCCAGGAGTATAAGATATGGCGACACATCCTCAAGACTGGCATGTTATTGTTGCAAAGGACGGATCCACAAATACCAACTTCAGAGCCTCATTAGAGCTGCGCATACTATAATCGATACCGAATTTCCATATCCAAAGCGGTATACCAACATGTTCCTCATCGCAAGATCCACGCTGCTCCTCGCAGCCATTGCGCCCGCACTCGTCACCGCTGCTCCTCCCGAGCACGTCCCAAAGGTGACATCCCTCCAGTTCTCCGGTTCAGGCTGCCCTAGCAGCTCTGGCTCGGTGCACAGCTCGGAAGCCCTCCTTGGTGACACCCAAAGCTTTACGTTCGGCCAACTTGGATCCGATTCCACCGAAAACTGCGAAATTCATTTGCAAGGGTCCGGCGCTAGCTCAGGGTGGCAGGTCGCGATCAAAGAGGTGACTTATAAGGGCGACGTCCGGTTGAAGCCGGGAACGCAGTTGGATTATTTTACGCAGATATTCTGGAGCGACAGGGCTGCTGATACGGTGAGTCGATTCGCAAAAGGCATTGGAGAAGTGAGGTGAGGAGTGGAACGGATGGCTAATTCACTGTGACAGACGACGCTCTCTGGACACATTACTTGCACTGGGCCAGACTTCAAGGAACCTGTCACACTCTTGCAGACAGTCCCCGCCTCCAACCCTGCGTGGTCGAAATGTATTGGCGATGATGGGAATACTGGTATCTTGAATGTCAACTTTAGACCAGTCATCTCTGGAAACGAAGGACATTTTGATTTCAAGAGTGCGACGTGGAATTTGCAGTGGAGGAAATGTTAGGAGACTTCGGAGGAGATTTTGTGACTTGGCTTCGAGTGGCGGTGAGAAGGGAGTGAATTGCATGAGGGAATGTACATAGGAGGCATACAGAAAAAGCCAGTGGAGCTTCATATATGTATAATAATTAGGACGATACCAAGTTAGGTTAAGTAGCTATTGAGAGGAGAGACGTAACAGAAAATGCGATGCTTTAATGTGCTGTGAGGATGAAAAGAAATGGTGAACACAATTCCAAGACAAGCCTTTGAAGACCAACCCGTTTCCAGAAAGCGATGGTAAGTAATCACACTCTGAACTTGTCAATATCCAAGTTCGCCTCTTCAATTTTCGAGCTCATCGACTTCCATTGATGCCTGACTACTTGGACGCTTTTCACACCTCCACAGATATCCGGAAGACATTGCCGAATTTAGTCGCGAGCTGTCCAATTTTTACCTGGTTCAATCTTGGTGGTATGCGACTGGAATCGGGTGACGATTCTGGTTGTCTGATGATTTAGATAGGTATTTCCCGGTTAACGGTTGCTTGAAGATGATCATCAAGGTTGTGGTCTGAATGAGGTGGCATTCTAGAAACTGGGTCCCGCAACGCCATTGGTGGAGAGGGGCAGAACTCGGTACCTTTTGCCCCGGTTTCCCCAGACTCCATTTTTGCCGCACGCGGTCGATCAGGAACCTCCAACTTCATCTCCGCCTCCTATCAAAGCTCAAACCATCATCATTACGGGGATGGGCTTCCGAATTAGCCTCTGGCGCAGAGACATAAAGATGGCAGCGCCATCGCTGCTAGGATGCTCGAAGCCAGTCCAGCAAAATGCAATTCCCTCGCGGCCTTACAGTGCTGCTGCTCGTGACTGCGGCGTCAGGATTCCTTAATGCGGCTGAAGATGCTACTCGCCTCGTCCTCGCAAATAGCCGCCTTTCCGCATCCGTGGGCAAATCTAACGGTGCCATCACTGCACTCACTCTGGATGGGCAGAACCTTCTCGGTACAGCTTCTGGAAGTACGGGCATTGGTCCATATCTGGATTGCTATTGCGTTCCATCCGGATTTTGGACGCCTGGCTCCAAAGGGGCAGGACAATACAAACTAATAACTGGCGAGGATTCCACGGGGACAAAATATGGAGGAATTGTCATGGGAGAGACCTACAACCCCACTGGACAGCGACTTGAGCAGTACTGGTTCCTGCGAGAAGGGGAGACTGGGCTCCACACTTTCAGCCGTGTCGTGTACCACAACAAAACTAAGCCATTTTTGCGGAACCTACAAGAGTTCCGGACCTTGTTCAGACCAAACACTGATCTTTGGACCCATTTTTCGACGAACGAGGACTTTGATGCTCCTCGGCCAAACCTCGATGGATCCATCACTGTTCAGGATGCGACATGGTATCTCACTCATCTTGATGATCCCTACGTTAAAAGTGTTGCCGATTACTTCACTAAGTACACGTTCCAGGACACGTGGAGAGACCACAAAGTCCATGGCATGTATGCAGATGGATCTGCCAGCCCTGACGGATCAACCTACGGTGCGTGGCTAGTTATGAATACTATCGACACATACTTTGGGGGGCCAATCCATTCAGATCTCGTAGTGGACGGGATCGTATACAACTATATGGGTAAGATCCATCATTCGATATTCTGAGCCGACGCTTATCTAGCATAAGTTTCCAACCACCACGGCGACGGGACGCCAAATATCATAGACGGATTCGATCGAACATTTGGTCCGGTAGGCATATCAATCCCCTAAACCAATCCTTTGTGACATTGATTTACGTTGCAGTCGTATTACCATTTCAACAAAGGCAAGCCCAAAACCCCCTTATCTGATCTCCGGGACGACGCCGCCCAATACGCTACAGCCTCCTGGAATGTAGAATTCTACGATTCTATCGCAAAACACGTCCCAAACTACCTCCCCACATCCGGCCGCGGCAACTTCATGGCAAAAATTCAACTCCCAAAGGACGCCAGCAAGCCCATCGCCGTGCTGGCCCAAAACGGTGTGGACTTCCAAGACAATGTTCTAGATACCAAAGCGTACCAGTACTGGGCCGATGTTGATGTCCGTAGCGGCGAAGTGTCAATCCCACGTGTCAAAGCAGGAACATACCGGCTTACGGTCTACGCAGATGGCGTCTTTGGCGACTACATTCAAGATAGTATAGAGGTCTTAGCCGGGAAATCTACCTCCATATCAGCAACCTGGAAACCCGAATCCGCCGGTACCGAACTCTGGCGCATCGGGACGCCAGATAAGAGCTCGGGCGAATACCGGCATGGATACGCACGAGCCCCGGATCGTTCGTTGCATCCAGAGGAGTATCGGATCTACTGGCCAGTATACGACTTCGTGAACGAATTTCCGGATGGTGTGAAGTTTAAGGTTGGTCGCGATGATCCCAGCAAGGCGTTGAATTATGTGCATTGGAGTGTTTTTGGTGGACAGGCGAACTACGTCCGACCAAAACCCGTATACGACAACATTAACAACTGGACCGTCTCATTCGATACAAAGGCGCCCGAGCTACGAAACAAGACCACCGCAACCTTCACCATCCAACTCGCAGGCGCAAAAACTGCAGCTGGCAACACTGACGTCTTTAATGCCAGCGAGCCGTACGCAAACCTCCCTTACACTGTCAACGTAAACGGTAAGGATCTGAAGTCGTGGATAATTCCGTAAGTGGTGTACCCTTCCCCATTTACATTTGTTGCTTTTGTGAGGCTGATTGGGGATTAGATATTACCAGAGCAGCTCTTGTGCAGTCCGGTCAGCAGTAATTTGTTACAACCTGGCGCACAAGTTCGAGTTCGATGCGAAGATGTTGAAGGAGGGTGAGAATACATTTATTCTGAGCTTGCCGTATAATGCGACGAATTATGAGAGTGCGTTGTTGCCGTCGAGTGTTTATGTGCAGTATGATGCTCTAAGGTTAGAAGTGAGGTAAGGATCAAGAACTGGGGAAGATGTTAGTAGAATTAATTCAAAAGAATTTCTTGTGTTGAATGTCTTCTGCTTCTTTGGAGAGCGGCCTTTACTGAGGTTTTGTCAATCGGCATTGTGGAATATGTTTGAGGGGAGACAGAGGTGAGTGCCAATGAACTCGGGCATGGATGTGTGATAGATTGCGAGCAGTTGATTTAAGCTTTAACTCATCCGCTGTTTTTAAAGCTGCCTAGCACATGACAATCAACTGGAACGTGTGGCAACTATTCCCGGGCACCTCGTTAACCATGACTAACTCGGCTCCCCGTGCATATTCCAGTTCGGCCAGCCTCGTACAAACTTAGCCGCATACTTGGCGCGGGGTAATCATGTATCTCTTTCAACTAGATCTTGTCCCGTCTAGCAATTCAATCTCTGAATTTCTCAACGAGCACACTCAGCACAGTCTATGGAGAAAGAAGTGGACCAACTATGGCAATCGGATTTCCAGAAGCCGGTCTATACGCGAACATATGATGAAGGTACTCACGTTGAACTTGTATGCTATCCGATTCTAGGCTTTGCTTGCAATGTAGAGGTAGTGGTTAGGTGGCAAAGAATACAAGACATTTCGAGTCCACTCGCCACCGGGGTTTATGCAAAAGAGTAAAGACCTTGCCGAGCTGTCGGAGTCGCCCTCCAAACAAACTTTGTGGGCGATATGAAGACGTCGAGATTCTTGAACTATGATGTCGATGGAGCGTGGATCACTCTCGAACCCGGTCGAACCGTTATTTTTCGAAGCGACTGCCCACTTTGTTTGCTACTCTTTGTTATAGCCCCGGAGCCTGACTTCTACAACTTTGTCCTAGAGTCCAATATCACGTCAAAGAGAGCAGCGCTATGCCCGAAAGAGGACGTGCAGGCCAATGCTTGAGATGTATTCGTATGCTTCGGAAACCCTACAGATCAAAATACATCAAGATGAGTACTTCAGAGACCGTGATGTCATCTGCATCATTGAGAATACAAACAAAAGTAACGTACCACCCATGGGTGGTAGATTAGTAGAAATAGTAGACCTGGATGCTAAGCTCCTCCTTCATTGGATAAACTGGTGCATCAAGACCTATACTATTAGCTAGAAAAGCATTTGTTCGGATGCTCTCAAGGGAATTAGGCTCATTGATGTGGAGGAACGGCTGGTAGTAAATTACTCAGAAGGAGAGTTTGTTGACTACATTATCCTGAGCTATGTATGGGGGAAGCTGAAGGCGAAAAGGTACTAGCTTGACAAAATTCCGCAGAAAATCGAAGACACAATGACCTTGACAAAGAAACTGGGAGAGAGATATTGTAACCGAGTGCAGAGAATCAATGTAGCAGCTCATGATCAATTGAATGGGTTAAAGAGTCGGTCTATATACACAATAGAGGTGGATGGTACGTAAGAGAGTACGTATGAGGGTACGCAATCTGCTGACGTAGTGAGGGCCAGATGTGAGGAGGGCCTGATTGTAGGGACGGCCTGCTTGTAGAGAGCTGACGAGATGTTACTCGGTGACAAATCTCTGGGCGGACCTGCTTTGCATCGACCAAGGTAAAGTCAGCCACAAGCAAGCCAAATCAAGATAATGGCAGAGATTTATGGTGGGGCATGGGCAACCATTATCAATGCTTCTGGATCATCAGCAACATCAGGGATTCCACGTGTATCCCACGTGTGTCCAGTTCACTACCGACAGGTTTTAGCTAAAAATTAATGGGAATATATACATGGGCACACTATCCAACGCCAAATTTCAGATTGACAGCTCAAAATTGGGCAGTTGTGCGTGAACAATTCAGGGAGCGTTCATGTCACGACGGGTCTGTATTTCACCCAGCACCAAACTTACTTTGAATGCAACGTGACTCAATGTTGGGAGACTGTGGATGATTTGCACTCGCCGATGCACGACCTTGTGGAGAAAGACTACAGTTTCCATTATCACAGGTCAGAAATGAAGTCCACTTTCCACAAAACACAATTCATGAAGGTTCTTCCGCTTAAAGATAACAGCTTGAAGGGAATACGGTTCAAGGTCCGGGACTACGGGTACTATGTTAACGAGTACATGTCACGTCTGATGACCCAATCAGGAGGTATTCTCAACGCATTCTCAGCTGTTATCCAACAGATGTCACTCTATATCTTTCCGAAAGGATTTTTCTGGGGCTTGTCTGTTAAGGTATTGCCAAATGCCCTACTCAAGGAATAGGTTGGCCCAACAAAGTCGTCAAGCAATTTTCCGTCGTGGCCACGGCTGGGCTGGGCTGGATCGGCCATGTCTGGCCTACCCACTCAAAACGGTTTCATAGTGGCATTCAAACTACCACTGCGGTGCCCATGTACAAGTTCGGAATCGGCTCGATCGAGGAGATCTACACCATGTCATTGAAATACAGCTCTGTTGGATTCATGGATGGGCGGATGCCGTTCTCGATCTCGGCGGCCAATGCCAGCGCCCACGTCCTACCATTGAATTAGTCTCTCAACATCTCGTCATCGACGGTGTGACTGCGCTTGAAACTTTCAAAGATCTCGGAGCGGAACTCAACACGTTACCTGACACATCTATCGTGTCCAGACTAGTTAGCTGTGTATCTGGGAATGCCCAAAAAGCTCACACTCTGAAGGTTATAGCGATCTCTAGGAGCCTGAAAGTAAAAGTAATTACCACAGCCTTCATTGCATTTGCAGAGCTATACTAACCGATTTGCCACAGGCATTCGAAACAAGAGCTCTTTTATGTTAGACTTCCTTCGCCGCACCCATGAAGATACGCCTACCAAATTTCTGTTGCTTGGAAGGAAGATCATCCCGCCGAATGTCCGCTTCGAATTCTTGATGTTGAGGCAAGTTGAGGATTGAATTTGGGAAAGGGTGGCACGTGGTGGCGGTGTTAACTTGGATACTCTCCTTCAAGCATTTAGAATTATTGGCTAAGGAGCAATTTGGGTTGAGGAGAGAGTGGGGGATATTGACTTAATCTATTTCGTGCTTGATAATACTCTCGTCATCACCACGTGCGGGGACCCAGATTGGAAATACTTGGAAGGCATTATTGGTTAACAAGTAACCATTCACAAAGCGCAAATATTTTTCTGTATTGGGCTTCAACATGTCTCTTCTTGCATCGGTTGGACGGCAGCCGGCCCACAATGCTATCGTGCAACTCATGAGGCTCATTCAAACACTTGCTTTGTGCCCACGTATCTACGATCTTTTCATGCTGCGATATCATTCAGTCACTCAGCATTCTCGCTTCCGCTCGCCCTGAATCCGAGATTATTACAATCTGTGGATCCTTGTGGGAGATCTCTGCGTGCCAGCGTTTCTAGGATACGTGTTTGGCTGTTTTTATCTAAGAACTGTACCACTTGCCTAAAGTGACGTCCACCTTGCTCATTCTATTAAGATACAAATCTAAAAACCTTCCATGTGAATCGCCGTTATTGCTCCTTCAGGCAGACGTGCATGTTTTGTGCTCACATGTCGCTTGTAATTAACCGCTTTCTCTCGAAATGCCGATGCTTGCAAGAAAACAAAATATACAGAGAAGAGCCGCAGCCAACAGTTCGGATTATTTCAAATGCTCTTTGTTTAGCCATCCACTCGGCATGTGCTACCCCATATTTCTTTAACCGATCGGCACTTGAAAATGTCTCGGCGCCAAATCGACCCACTACTGCATGTACCGATCGACGTGTGGGGAAATCTAAATTGCATGACAAAATGTTTAAATGCACGGAGACACGAGCACAAGGTCTCAATGGTGAGTCGCCATTATCCATCTCTGAGGTCGGTGGCACAGACAAGAAAATCAAATCAGTGCCTCCATTTTGATTCGCTTGCTCGAAAGGCACTTGAAAGTTCGGGAAGCTTCAATCTCTTCAAGGTCACGAATATTAAAGTTGATTTATTTCTTCGACTTGTTCAACATCTTTGCATGGCCTAAACCCGGAATGTCGCATAACACGTGATCGAGCAGATGCCTTCAACCAGTAGGACTCGCAATTAGAATTTGGAAGTACAAGAATTTTGGCAGAAGCTGAAAAGGAAATATTGGGTTTAAGAGCAGCCTAACGGGTGAACTCTAGGAGTAGAAGGTGTTCCAAGGTCTACACCGTATCCACTATCAAATCTCACCGGGCAAATAACAAGAGATTGAGGCCGTCGATCCGATTTGTTGCCCTATGGTACTCCTGCAAATCTTGAATCTGGTGATTCCAAGGAAACTCTTAGAGACACCACGAGACTGGTTGAAAGGCTCTCTATCTGATCCCCTTCTTTAATTGAAGCAAGTGGATCATATAAAATCAAATCAAATCCTTTAAATTGCGTGTGACTGCAATTGTTTTGCACCGGGATCGATCTGTGGGGTAGCGGTCCATAAAATAAGTATCTGCTCGGGGAAAGCCTCTGATAGAGGTTCGTTCCTTGTGACTGTGCCTCTTCTACGTTGAAGTACGTCTCCTGCGAAACGATCGAATCGTGATAGACGCGCATCTTCCAACAGTCTCATCCATCTCACATCCAAGGATCTCATCCCATAATCGCAATCATGGCATCTGCTAAGGAGAGTGCCGAGCGCATTGAGGCCAATGGCCACATGCATCCACCTTTGACCCATAGCACAACAAACATATCCATTTCACCGGAGCTTTTTGAGAAGGTTCGTAGCCCATTTTCAATGGCGGTCTGGAAGGCAAATTCTGTCAGACGAAGCACCATGAGCCTGGATACCAATTTCTTGTCCCCTAGAACTCTAAAGCCTCAAAATGCATTTTGATAAATGATGTGAGCTTTGGTCGAATCAATCATGCTAACTTTGAGTTCTAGTTGTACCTTACACCGAAAGTGCCTCATGCAGCGAGTTACGAAAAACGATTCGCAAATGCTACACCCCTTGGATTTCTCGGGTTCGTGATCTCGGTCTACTCGTTCTCGCTGGTAATGATGGGGTGGGGTGGCGCGAGTGGCTTGCCTGCTATTGCGTAAGTATCTCTAATGCTCGATAAATGTTGTCACCATTTGGCTTGATGCTGACATGTTGCTAGCGGTGTCTTTTTCTTTGTGGGTCCTGTGCTACTGATACTTAGTGTAATATTCCTCTGGATACAGGGTCAGTTCTTCTCGATGATGGTCTGCGGACTCTTCTCGGTTTTCTGGCTTTCCTTCGGCATGCTCCAACTCCCAACCCTCGGTCTCGCTGCATCATACGCATCCCCCACAACCACTGCGACCACCGCGGCCGCAATAGCTGCAGAAGGTGCTGCTTCTAAACAGTTCAACGCTGTTGTCGCCTTGTACTTGCTTGTTTGGGGATTCGCCATCTTCACTTTCTTCATTTTCACGCTCCGAATTAACCTCGTCCTTGTCGGGATCTTTAGCCTTACAACTATTGGGTCTTTTGTATTAAGTGGCGCCTACTGGAAGCTCAGTATCGGGAATTATCCAGCTGCACAGACACTCCAGAAGGTAGGTCATACCACCTATCGTCTCCTACTGTTTACCAGTACTGACAACGTAGACTGGTGGTGCGATATTCTTCGTTGTAGCGACTCTTGGATGGTACATGCTGTTCGTAATGATGGCTATGGAAATGCGGCTCACAGTCAATCTGCCGGTCGGTGACTTGAGCCATATTTGGGGCAAGACGGATGTTGAATTGGCCGATTTGGAGGCTGGGAAGAGGGATTAGGTAGGGGTAGAATTGGTGCACCTGCATCATTATCCTACAGATTACCTACCTCCGTGTTCGGTGGGGCCAAAACCCTATGGGGAAACTCTTTTTCCAGTGGAAAATTCTCGCGGCTCTCAACTGAGGCAACATGGAGTAAAATCCATCATTATCCCAACCCAATCCGTCTTTCGGCTCGTTTATCTATTCGGATCGCTCTGCATTACGTCGTCGGCTCATGTATCATTACGAATAAAATGTAAACCCGGCGTCAGGCGTCGATTTTTGGGAATGCCTCGCGCTCAGTCTGTCCCCGTGTTTTGTCACTGACAGTTTATTTTGTTTTCGTAGTTTGACTGACCATAGCCACCTAATGTACGACTGGGAAGGGCAAAGTGCCTCATTACGCTTCGATATGAGAGTTGTGGTACGAAAGCCTAGGTACAGGCTGAGATCACATCGGGTTCATCAATCAAAGTTCCATAGGACGCAAGCTAGGTAGGCTTCGAGTATGTCTAATCCTGCCCCCCTTTACGCAGCAAGCTTTTCGTTGGCCAGGTTGTCCTTATAAGAACGCATGGCGCTCGTGGGCGTCAAATCACTACTCAGGCGCTTGTCATTGGTCAAAGAGGTGAAAATGGTTGCATTGACGTGGCAAGTAAGTTAGTAATTGTCTCCTGTAGAATTAGATATTTATCTCGATATCGCTATCGGGAGGTGCATGCTGATATTGTCACACTATGTCGATTCGAACCTGTGCGACTCAACCTGAGTTTGAGCTGGTAACCAAGAGTGGTATCCGAAGTGGACACACCCAAATTAGAAGCCGTAGCATGACTTTGGAGTTATAGACTTACGTTTAGTAAAATGTGAGCATTGGAGCTCGAAAAGAAATAATTCAATGAATTATACACGCGAAATAGGTATGGCAATCAAAACCGGGTCCTTGGAGTCTCTATGGAGATGAAAATTCCAATGCCATGAAATTGACCGCATGGAAGGTCGGAAAAATACGTATACACATGCATTCCCTTTACATGGTACCATTATCCATGGAGCCAACATCCATGGCACCCTCATGCCTTACCCTCCACATCACACACCCCCTGGCCGTCCGAACCCCAATATCGCCCCTCCTAAATCCGCATCCCGTCCCCCGAACCTGTACTTACTAATCCATCTCTGACACAACCATCCTACCTCCTTCTTTCGTCTGTTTCCCCCTAGCCGTATCTTTCACCTGTATCATATACGTCTTGGATAGTTCGTGTTCTCGTTGTTTATGTTTGGAACAAGTTTGACAAGGATGCAGCACTCGTGTTTGTAAGTTGGCCAGTGCTTGCGTTGGCATCCGCGAGAGCAGTGCCGGCGAGTCTTGCAATTGCTGCAGTGTCGAAGAAGTTGCTCGGATGGTCGTTGTTCATACTAGCATACAGTGCAGTGTGGTGACAGCTTGGAGCCACCGGTGCGGAGAAAGACATGATGGAGAAGTAGTTGGACTGATCTGTAACCGAGTGTTCATCTATATAAGCCTTCTCAGCTATTCCGGCAGAGAGGTTGACCTTTGTTTAGTGATATGATCTGGAAGTTAGGAACTGAAGTTCGGGATATCGGAAAAGGGATAGAGCACCCAGGACGCTGAATGAAGGTGTGAAAACCAGTGTGTAGGCCGTAGGGCTAGCGGGGAAAAAGAATGACAGCTGGGTGCAGCACAAGGAGGTTGACATACGTGAAGAAGAAGCGGGAAGGTGTGAAAATTTGGCGAACAGTCCGCATTTAGTGATTGGGTTACACCGTCACAGACATGAAAGTGGTTGCTCCTACATGCTCACGACACACCGCAAACTCGATGAGCGAGCGTGCGGCAGCACGCATGAGGCATCTAATTCAAACTCATATTCAGATGATCTGATGCCTAAGGAGTGGGTGTATATCATGAAGCGAAAGCTGCGTCACATGCACATCACTTTACACGGTCCTTTACCGCAAGTAACCCAACGTGACACAAACAATATCCAAAACCTAAGAGAGAAGGAGCTAGCATGGAATGCGAAAATGAGTGTTCTCAGTACATCACGGGAAAAATGAGACCAGACCAGTATAGGATCCGTGATACAGCTGCGGCGCAATCTTTCTGTCATGAGTCGTTTCCATGTATGCAATGTTCATGCTTAGCTACTATTCAATGCCCAATCTTTAGTTCATCGTAGGTTTGCCGAAAAAACTGCCCAGGAACCGCGCAAAATGTATGCCATTCGCCGGCCATGATGTTCTTCGCGTCCAGGTCTTCCACACCGAAGTTGACATCGTAACTGATTTCGGAATCGCCTCAATCTGACTCCTCTTCATATCTCGATAGCCTTGCGTAATGTTGAACTTCGTGCCCTTCCCGTGGACATATCTATACGAGATGGAGATTTGAGCGTTTCGCCATCATTGTATGTCGTAACCAACACATGCAACCGGCGAAATTTCCGCATTTTACTGAAAACGCACCAGTTGATGGCGGTGAATGTACGTTTACTTTGCGCTTCTGGACCGAGGTCGATCCGGAGATATAAATTAACAATCTTGGAAACATCCCAACCGAAGGGAATTGCGCAGCGGCGATCATATTTCTCTTTGGACGCACGAGAGGAGAAGATGGGGTTGCTAGCATCGACGGTGACGAAGAATGTGTTTTCACTGTACAGAGTATCCTGTGCTTCCTCGTGGAGCTGATGGTTGACGTCGAGAATGGCAGTGCTTGGTAAAACGGCTTTGGAGTAATTTCGAGCACTTCGCCTGGGACTACTGATGTGATAACCAACTTGAGTGTGGATTGCATCGTAAAACAAATTTTCGGAATCCCTGTTGTGACCCACGGCGTAACTGTAAACTTCATCCCTTAGTTCGCGAGGGAGCTGGAGGAAGTTAAAGATACCTTTTTGTTTGAACCTAAAGCATTATCACTTGCAAATGATGATAAGAGGAGCAGAGCGGCGAACTCTTTATTCTTGTTTGTTTTTGGACCTTTCCTGTCATGGTATCGTAGCCCCTTGATAAGCTTGACTCGGGCTGCCATCCGCATTAGAGAAGATTTCCACACGGGCCGATACTGTAGTCTGTAACCGAGTGCAGGGAATCAATGTAGCGACCCATGATTAATTAAGGGCTATCTAGATGATGTATATATATGTAAATGAGTGACTAGGCAGATGAGCGCCAAGCAGGTAGCAAGGAGGCTAGAAGAGACTAATGAAGGCAGATGGACCTAGTGTAGGCGGTAACCAACAAGTGTAGGCTACAGTACCAATCAATGCTGTTCCGTGACATAGTCCGCGGCAACCTGTTTTACCTCCTATAGCCGTCCGCGCAGTTTGTTTCGTTCTCGCCATCCTTTACCAAATGTCTTGTCTCTTAGCACGATGAAGCAAGACACGCGTGGACCTGCCTTCCTTTGCTGGGCGCAAGTAGTCTCGCTGTGCTACGTGGAATTTCCGTTGTGCAGAAGAGGCAGTTAGGGAAGGCCATTTGAAGTAATAATTTCCATTAACTCATTACCAATGTCTTATAATGAGTATCGGAAGTCGGGATGCTTCTCGCCCAAATCCACAACCATTCCTTCATCGAGCACGGCCGGTAATTCTTTTCTCCGCTCATCCCGCTTTTTATTCTCGAGCATACATCCTACGTACATGACTGACGCAGCCGTCGCACCCATACAGGCTAAGCCTAAGCCAGTGCTGAAGCCGGTATGGAACTTTGGTTCTTCGCGCTTGAGAAAGACGTTGGAGCTGACAAAGGCTCCAGCAGTGCCGAAGTTGATGATGGCGCCCAGGGCAATCGACCGCTTGTATCCCTTGCCGACGTTGATCGCGATCCAGACAATGGAGATCGGCATGGCGAGATAGGCGCCCGAGGCCATAAAAAACATTCCCATATATCGGACTCCGGCCGCGTTGGGCTGAGCAATCTCAACAATCAGCCCCGTTGCAAGTACAGCCCAGCCAAGGAGGTAGAAGAAGTACCGCTGACGAAGATATTCGCTGAGGTAGGCAAAGATCACAGAGAAAGCCGCGCCAACTAGGTACACGGGAATGGTGTGAATCTGCGCTTGCGTAGCCGTGTAGCCAAGACCCTTGAGAATCGTGGGCTGGAAGTTGGCGATAGAATTGGCGTTCTCAGTCACTCCGAGGTGCATGAGGACACTATACCTGTTAGTCGAAGTATTGAACAGCTCCATGTTGGGAGTCTCACGCCGTCCAAATCTTCCAGTCCTTCAAATCGTGCAACACACGTCTCACGGAAAGATCGTCGTTGGTAACGTCTCCGCCGTCAGCTCTAGTGCGAGCGAGAAGAAGCTCTTTCTCCTCCGGCGCAAGGAAGGTGCAGTCCTCTGGGAATGGTGGGATTACGAAGAATGACCCGAGGCTGACTACAATTGTAATAATGCCCTCGATAATGAAAATCCTGGGTGAAAGTCAGATAGTGCTAAAACATCCAGAAAGAATTCAGCTTACCATCGCCATGCGCCATATCCACCTGTCCCGTCCATCTTTGCAATCAGCGACGATAAGAAACCATTAAACGCACCGGCGATGATACCAGCAGTACAGAAGAAAACATAACGGGTCAGGTATTCATCCTTCTTGTAGTACGCTCCAATCAGGTATGCTGCGCCAGGAATATACGGCGCCTCAGCCATGCCTTCCAGAAGGCGACAAGCTACAAGACCTTGAAAGTTTTTGACCAGACCACATCCAATTACCGTTATACCTAGGGAAGAATTAGATGGGTTCTCCTTAATTGGTCGGTACTATGTTGGACTTACCCCAGCAAAACATCGAAACAGCAAGGGACTTGGGCCCATATTTCTTGAACGCGATTATCAAAGGCACGCCAGCGACTAAGTATCCAAGGTTGAAAACCCAGACTGCGATGTTAAACCTCTGGCCATAGAGATCGAGTTCCTTCTCCATTCCTTGAATTTTTGCATTTCCAATGTTGGCCCGATCGACAAAGTTGACGAGATACAGAACCCAGAGGACGGGAAGAATTCGTAGATCAAGCTTCCTCTTGAGCCTCGTTTCGGCGGTACGGTCAAGGGGCGGGTGAATGACGTTTGGCGATGGGGAACGGGCTTCACTTATTACCGCTGGATTCTTCTCTGGGTCGCTGCTGGTGCTCAGCGTGGGTGTAGCCGTCATGATTGATAATGATAGACAGAACAAGTACGTTGGAGGATACGAAGAAGTAGAACACCAGGAGATATAATAGCAATCGAGGAGAGCGCGTGGCTAGCACGAGTGAGAGGGCAAGGACAGGAATCCCACAGACAATTTGGTGCTGAAGCAGCAACTTGGAAAATGTGGGCGAAAAGCAACTGGGGATCAAGGATTGAAATACAATGGTGGGGCACTTTTGAGGGAGGGGTGGAGAGAGTACCAAACCCGGGGGTTGAGCCATCCCCAGTCGAATTCTTAACTACGATTGGTAACGATTAGCAGGTGCATGTGGACCTTTCTGTTCTCAGGCTCACCGCTTGGTTTTAACGCAGCACTGCTGATTGAGGGCTCACCTCAAGTCGATACCCATTGGTTCAGCATGCGCAGAAATTGGCGGAATCCTGCTATCTGAGGAGCGAGCAGGCCAGTAGCGAGACTTCTCAAAGGATCATCTCGGCAGTCGCGATGCAGGTTTGATTTTTGCGTAGCGATTATTGTGTCCTTACTGGTTTGTGGTTGTCGTCCACATGAGAGCAGCTGATTTTACTTCAACCTGGTACCCATCACCTTTAGAAGGCTACCGTCCGGCTCTCCTCTACCCTATAAGACTAGAGGCACTCTTGCGACACGAATTTTACGAAAGGCGCTGCTTGGCACGCACGAGAGGAATAGATGGCTCGCAATCCAAGTGTCACGGACCACAGCACCGCTAATCAATTTGCAGCAATATTGAGCTGATGCTGTGCCGCAATCTGTTCTACGCATGTCTAAGCAGTCTTGCTGGTTCTGTGATTCGTAAGCCCTGTGGTCCGCTCCCTCGGGACGAATACGAGTTTAACTCCATTGGAGCGGCAATCTCTTCCCCCTAACTCGGCCCGTCCATGGTTCGTTCCAGGATCTATAAGTACTAACCTACTGTGGTATCCGGCGAAAGTATTGTTAGTACGACGCCACGCTTGGCAGAGCGGAAGGCTGATAAGTCTCCACAACTCGTTGATTCTCAAAAGCCAACTAGCCAAGACCAGGATCTATCGTATGCAAAAGTTGGTAGAATTTCTTGGCGACATCTCAGGATTCGCGCTGTGCGACGTTGCGCAATTACATAAATTAACATGTTGACAACGCTCCTCGATAGCCTTATAATTCTACAGATTGCTCTTTTTCCTACGTATCTTCTAGATTTTTAGAATATCTTAGCTATCTTGTAGCGTGGTTGAGATAGAAGGGGTGTTCTGAATTACAGCTTAAAACACTGGCGCAGAGTTGCTAACAAGCAAGTCAACTTGACAACTTGCTTGACTTACTTGATTACAAATCAAGCAAGTCAAGTCAAGTCGGAGAGCTAGATTTTATCAAGCAAGTCAAGTCGGAAGCCTCGACTTGCTTGACTTGCTTGATATGAACTTGATGAGATTGGTGTTGATAGCTCGAGGGGGGATCTCGGGGTGATCTCCGAGAGATGCACTAAGTTGCCAGGTAGGTGCTGCGGAGCTTGGAGGAACCCCTTCCGAAGCGCTAATTTAGCCCTTCCGAGGTTCACCCAGAGAACCTGGTATTAACCAGAGCCTCTTTTCGTCAAGTAATTTACTACTTTATAGCTATTACTCTATTAGTTTTTATTAAATCTATTATTATATAATAAACTATAACTTTGAAAATACCTTTTAATAGTAAGTTTAACTAAAAACCTATTAAAAACTACTTTAGAAACCTGAATCTGCTTTTACTAATTACACTACTAGTAATTTACCTAATATAAATAGAATTATAAATAAAGTAAAAAAGAACTAGTATTAAGATCTTAATTAGTTAAAAGTATTATATTTCTTAAAGTCTTTATATAAGCATAAGTAAAGTAAACTAAGCTAAATTTATAACTATAGTTACTATATTTAGTATAAAAAGTAAAATAAGCTATTTTAGTTATATAAATACTACTATTAGTATAAAAACCTAAGTAGTAAGTATATAATTAGTAGAGCTAGTATTTTTATATATAACTATTTTAAAGTAAATACTACTAGTTATAGTTATAATAGTAATAGTAAAATTAATACTAAATACTTTTATAGCTAAAGCTCTTTCTTTATAAATATACAAAATAAAAGAATTAAAATTTCTTAAAAAGTAGCTAATAAAATTATAAGTAGTTTCTTTTATTTAAAGCTTCTTAATATAATATAAAACTAAGTAATTAGTAATAACTAAGTTCTTTAAGTAATTAAAACTCTTAATTTTTAAGCTATAATAAAAGTAGCTAGTTTTTTAACTAAAAGTACTTTTTAGAAAAACTACTAAAACCTTTATAATTATATAATTACTAAGTATAATACTTATATTTCCTTTATTATTAAATACTTTAGAAAGTTAAAAACTTTATATATATTAGCTTTAATAATTAAACTATAATTAATAGTAAGTAAGCTTTTATAGAAATATATATACACTACATTAATATAAAAAAAGAGATTTAAAACTACTTTTTAGCCTTTTTTAGCTATATAGTTAACACTTTAGTAAAAATATTACTTTAATAGTAAACTCTATACTAAAGACGTTTTAAATTAATAAAAAGTATTTAGACTATTTTATACTTAATAACACTAGTAATAATAACTCTATAATTTAGATTCTTAGTAATAAGTTTAACTTCTATATATCTTATTATTAGCTATACTATATATGCTATATTCTTAACTTAAGAGCCTAAGTAGTCTTTAGAGTAGAAATAAAAACTTATTTAAAAACTTATAAGTAAATATAGTAGTAAGTAATATAACTAAAACTAATTATCTATTAATACCTATTAATACCTATTAGGCTAAAGAAAGATATATAGTTAAGTAATAGAAATTTATTATAGTATAGTCCTATAGGAACTGTTATTTTTAAGTTTATTTAAATTAAATACTATATAGAGCCTCTACACAGGCCATATAGGCCTCTTTATTTCTAAAATCTTATATATATTCTATTTATAGTCTCTATACGTAGCTTTGTAAGCTACGTCTTGTAATCTATTTTATATTATATACTATTATTATAGTTACTAATCATGTTTGTACTCTGTTGCTTTTTAATATTATATAGCTTTATTTTTATATATCTACTTTATAATCCCTGCTAGTCCCATAGAACAAAGATAAATTCCTATAATCTATACAAAAATAATTATAAGAATAGCTAGACTATATTATAGTTTTTTATAGTATTTATAAAAGTTAACTATAGTGACTTATTACTACTACAGTAGAAATAATAAACTTTTATAAGTAAATTATAATACTTAAAAGAGTTTATAGCTACTAGAAAAAGAAGTTATAAAAAGTTTAAAAGTAGATTATAAATCTACGTGTATAGCTATAATTTAAAAGCTTAATATTTACTACTTTTATTATCTCTATTACTTCTACTATTTTTACTTCTATTTCTATTTCTATTCTTATTACTATTTTAACTAAAACTAAACTGTCTATAACTATACTGTTTTTGTTTATCTTTATTCTGTTTTTAATTTATACTTTCTCTAAATACCTATCTAATTCTAATAGGTTTAGGAGTAACTAAAATAACCTTTAGTACTTTATAATATAGATTTATATAAAGATAATTATAAATTAAGACTATTTCCCTACTGCTGAATTCTATATAGTTTATATAAATAAATAACTTAAAAATACGCTATATAAGTAAGTTTTTTTGTATATTACTAATAGTATCTACTACTTACTAGACTACTCTGTAATACTAGAAATCCTAGAGTAAACTTATAAAGACCTAAATTAAGCTTATAATATCTAACAAAATCTGTTTAAACTTTACTAGAAGAACTAAGAATTTAGTGTTTTTCTAATAGAATTCTAATAGTTAGCTCTTAAATCTAGTTTGTTTAAAAACTTCCTACTAACTCTCCTAGAGAACGCTGTTTCTAAGGAATTATAAAATATACTACTTTATAATCTACTACTAAACTACTAGTATTATCTGCTAGTCTATTATTTATAAGACCTTAAGAACTACTACTATTACTATAACTTAGCTACTTTTATAAGTAGTTATAAGACCTATAATTTTTAGCCTATAATTTAGAAGTATACTGCTTTTTTATTAACAGCTGTTTCTATTATCTTTACTACTAAACTTATAGATTTAAGCTACTACTATTAACTAAACTTTTTAAGCTAAAGCTATAAGAAACACTATAAATACTATTACTATAACTTAAAAAGCTATTTTATTATCTACTATCCTTACTTTAATACCTGCTAGTTCTAAAGTATTTTTATCTATATACTATTAGGTTTACTATTTTTGTTTTTTATTTATTTTTTTACCTGCTTCTATATCCTACTGTATTCTCTACTATATAGTCTAGTAAAAACTTTAAGTTATAGTTAAGTTATATTCTAGCTTTAGAATTATACTCCCGTAAAATCTCCGCCATCATCATTTATAAGATATTAATTAAGAAAAAGCTTAATTTATAGTTTTATAGTTTTATATTACCTACTAAACTAACTCTTATTATTACTAGATACCTAATATAGTCTATTAGTTATACTGTTACTGTTTATAGCCTTATTAATAGTAGAGCTAAAGAAGACTTCGTTAACTAAAATTAGATTATTTTTATAAGCTTCTAGCTAAAACAGCTAAAGAAACCATTCTATCTTAATATTATAAATAAAACTAAGTTCTATAATAGACCTATTGCCTTGTATATTACTGTAAGACTTTATATTAATAACTATACTAAAATAATTCGCCTGTTTGTGACTATCTTAGGGTTGTATTTTATTATATTAAGAGTATACTAGTTATAGTACTATAATTCTTAAATTAACTAGACTATAAATATTCTTATATTTAATAGCTTATTCTGCTGTAATTATTATAGAAACCTATTTACTCTAGCACAGACCTATAGAATCTTCTTTATTCTATAGAAATTAATTTCTAAATTCTATTATAACTAGAAGGATTGTAGGAAGCTAAATATTTATTTTATATTTCTAAAAGCCTATACTATATATACTTATTATAGTAGCTACTATTTATTTACTATCTTTATAAAAGATATTAAGTAAGCTTTTATTATAATTAAGAGTATAAACCTATAAGAGAAGCTCCCGTCTAATACTCGGAAATTTCTATTCTAGTTCTATTAATTCTTTTTATTAGAAGAAGCTGAAAACTTATTACTGTACTATTTATATAACTATAATATCTAGTTAATAGAAGGAAAAACCCCGCCCTTTAGCTATCTATACTTAATATCTTATATAAAGCTATAAGTGCTTTAGAAATAGCTTAATAAGAACTTTTAAAAAAGATTTATTTACTCTAGTAGCTCTCTAACTATATCTCTAGTTCTATTTATAAAAAAGGTAAATAAAAGACTCTAATTCTGTATTAATTACTATACACTAAATAAAATTATAATAAAGAACTATTATCTACTACCGCTAACTAAGAAACTACTAAATAATTTAAAGGGAATATAATACTTTTTTGAGATTAATATCCTATAGGCCTTTAATAATCTTTATATTAAAACTAGTTAAGAGTAGCTTATAGTATTCTAAACTTAGTTTAGTTTATATAAGATACTAGTAATACTATTTAGGTTAACAGGTGCCCCTATAACCTTCTAGTAGTATATAAATAATATTTTATAGAAATACCTAAACCGCTTTTACACTATCTATATAGATGATATTATAGTTTATAGTTGTATTTATACTAAATATAAAGAATATCTCTGCTTGATATTAAAAAGCCTGCAAGAGACAAGCCTATGTGCAAAAGTAGAAAAGTATAAGTTCTTTATAACTAAAACCTAATTTCTAGGCCTGATTATAGGCTATAATAGTATCTATATGGACCTAAAGAAAATTAAAATAGTAGCTAGCTAAGTAATACTAACCTATATTATAAATATATAGGCGTTTATTAGCTTTATAAACTTTTACTACTACTTTATATAAGAATTTTTTTATATTACTGCTCTGTTAGTCCGCCTAATACGGAAGAATACACTATTTAACTAAGATAATAGCTATAAGAAAGCTTTTTAGAGACTAAAAATAGTATTTACTACAGCATCTATTTTAGCGTTATTTAATTAAAAAAAAAGTTATTATTAAAACAAACGCCTCTAACTACGTCTCTACGGGAATACTATTATAATATAGAAATAATAATATTCTATAGCCTATTATATTCTTCTTAAAAAAGTACTTAATAATAGAATGTAACTATAAGATCTATGATAAGAAACTACTAGTAATTATTTACTATTTTAAAAAATAGCAGCTAGAACTTAAGAGATGCGTCTTACTAATTATAGTAATTATAAACTACTATAATCTAAAATACTTTATAATAATAAAGTTACTAAACTATTACTAAGCTCGCTAGTCTGAATTCCTATTCTACTTTAACTTTAAGATTATATATTATTTTAGAAAGTAAGGTATAAAGTTAGACTTTTTAACTAGAAGGTTAGCTAACCTGCTATAGAAAGGGAATAAAAGGCTCCGCCACTAAAGCTAGACTGTTTTAAAATAAGAAAACCTGGAATTGCTCCTAGCTACTGCCTTACCTGCTATAACTAACTATAAGAAAAAATTAGTCTATTTCTCTAACCTATTAGAGATCTCTGCCTGTAGAATTACTATAATAATTCATAACCAGCTCCGCTAATGCGCTACTAAACTGTTATTATCTACTAAACCTATTTCTGCTCTTATTTCTGCTGCTACTACTACTAGACCTATTACTGCCCTAGAATCTAAATAAACTGAAAACCTGCTACCGCTAAGGATTCAGACCCTATTTTAGAAAGGGTACTATACTAATTTTGTGATCAACTCTATACTAACTAACTTACAAAATAGAAACTATAAGAATGAATACCTAATACTAGCTGAGTGTGCTGAGATAGATGGATATTTACGGTATAGAGAAAGGCTCTACATACCTAACACGGATGAGCTAAAAGCTGAACTACTTTATTCCTACCACAAGAGCCCTATTGCTGGCCATATAGGCTGTAATAAAATATACGAACTACTATCCCGTGAGTACTACTGGCCCTATATGTATGACTTTATTACCTGCTAGCTCCGTAACTGCTATACTTGCTGCCGTGCTATCCTATTAAGAGAAGCCTGTTAAGGAGTCCTAAAACTACTGCCTGTTCCAGACCGTGCCTGGAAGGACGTATCTATAGACTTTATCGTCTACCTGCTGCCAAGCGGCTGTTATAACGCCGTAATGACTGTAACCTGCTATTTAATAAAGATAAAGTATTTAATTCCCTATTGAATATGCTATAACGCTGAAGACGCTGCCTGCCTATTCCTAATGTATGTGTAGAAGCTCTACAGCTTACCAAGTACCGTTCTCTCTGACTGTAGACTCTAGTTTATCTCTGAATTCTAAAAGCACCTGAACTGCTAGCTGAAGATTATAACCCTACTATCAACCACGTACTATCCTGAGACTAATAGCTAGTTAGAATAGACTAACGCGGTTTTTGAATAGTACCTGTGGTCGTATGTTAGCTACCTACAGGACAACTAGTCTGAATAGCTATTACTAGCT
This sequence comes from Zopfia rhizophila CBS 207.26, assembly GCA_010093925.1. Classification (NCBI taxonomy): domain Eukaryota; kingdom Fungi; phylum Ascomycota; class Dothideomycetes; family Zopfiaceae; genus Zopfia; species Zopfia rhizophila. The sequence continues at coordinate 560,679 of ML994654.1, forward strand.
AAGTTTGTTCTAAACTCTACTCACTTAGAAAGCACTACTATCTTCTCATTCTTTGCGAATTACGGCTTCCACTTAAGAGTTGAGTTTGAACCGTTAGCTACCACCTACTCTGTATAAGGCCGAGACTCTAAAAAGCTTGCAGCTAAGATGCGGGAGATTACAGACTATTTATATGCCGAACTGTTAACTATATAAGCCTATTATGAAGACCAGATGAACATACACCGCCGTCCTGCCTGCCTATTCTGTATAGGAGATTCCGTATGGCTGGACGCCCGGAATATCAAGACTCTGCGCCCCATAAAAAAACTAGATTAAAAGAATCTAGGCCTGTTTCAAGTTATAGAGGCCGTATCGCCGTACGCCTACTGTCTTAAACTATTAAATGGATTCTGCTACTACAATATGTTCCACGTTAGCCTGCTCTGTTTTGTAGTAACTAATCTGCTATCCCGCTAGCAGATACTGCCCCCTCCGCTAATAGAGATTAACAGTAAGCAGGAGTGGTTTGTTGAAGAGATTGTTAACTCCTGCTAGGACTGCCGTGGCCGTAATAGCACCCTATAACTAAAGTATATAGTTAGATGGACCGGATATGACGAGTTGACTGAGACCTCTGCCCGCTGGATGGAGAATGCTGTAGACGCAATTCGAGTGTTCTATTAGCGGTACCCTAAAAAGCCTGGCCCCTAAAGCGACCGTAGAGACTACGGTCGTAAGGAGGGGAGTACTGTTATGGTGCGGTCCTGTAGGAACCGTTACTCCTAAGCCTGTCCAAATTGAGTACTGTATAGAGCCTCCGTACAGACCGTGCAGGCCCCCTTACCTCTGGAATCTTGTATATATTCTGTCCGTAGCCTCTATACGTAGCTCCGTAAGCTACGTCTTGTAATCCACCCTATACTATATACTGTTGTTACAGTTGTTAATCTTGTCTGTACTCTGCCGCCCCCTAACAAGATTTAGCTCTATTAGTATTTTACTTAATATTTTATTATTAATTTACACCTTCTAGGCCTAAGAACTACTAGAGAAATTTTAGTATAAAGAAGCTAAGCACCTTAATATGACTAACTTTAAACTAAAGGAGATTATTAAGCTAGTAAAAACTTACTAGAATTTCTATCTATACTACTTTAAACGCGCCGTCGCCTTTAGTCTCCCCCTAACAACTACATACAATATAAAATAGATGAATATAGGGTGGATATAGTCTCTAGGCGTTGAGATTAAGCTAAGAGATTAGAGCTAAGGCTCTACATTCGAGAGGAAGGGCTTACACCTCAGGATTAAGCTACTATTACTGAGTACATTGCCTTACTCAAGCCTTTTGAGGAGGCTACTCACTGGATTGAGGGAAGAGGTAAATCTGGCCTATACAGAGCTATCTGGGAGGTTCTAATTACGTTCGAATGGCTGCTGAGCAGGCTTAAAGAGCTAAAGAGGTCTCTAGTAGAGATTAACTATAAGGATCCAGATGCACCAGAGGATCACCTTAAAACTAATTATAATATAGCCTGGGCTAAGATTGATGAGTACTACGCTAAGTTTAATGACGCTCCAGCTTACTACGCAGCCACACGGCTACACCCTCACTACAAGAGCTACCTTGACGCCCTCTGGAAGATCCCTGATGATTACAACGAGGACAAAGATGGGCCACATCCTAGGCAAGGCTGGCTGGAGCAGAACAATAGAGGCTTTCAACAACTTTAGAAGAGTTATAAGGAAAATACAGCTAAAGAGTCTGCGGCTACCAAATCCTCTTCTCCTCCTACTAAGAAGCAGCGTGTTAGCTTTGCCTCAAACAGGGCCGATTTTATCACGGCTACAATGAGGGCGGCTGCTAGAGAGATTGAACAATCAGCTGGAGATGAGTACGAGCTCTGGAAGAAGGAGCCAGCTCTGCCTGAAGACCATCCTCTCGCTCTCGATCCTGTACGCTATTGGCTGCTTCAGGAGAGCCAGTTTCCTGTCTTGGCGCACTTTACTCTCGATATTTTTGCAATTCCTGCCTTTAGTGCAGATTGTGAGAGGACCTTTAGTGAGCTCGGAAATCTCTTAGGCGAAAGAAGGCTTAAGATGCGGCCAGATCTCCTATCAGCACTTCAATCCTTACAGTCTTGGAAGAGGATAGGCCTTAAACGCGCTCCAAGACCTGGTGAGTAAGGGATTTATTACTTATTAACGCAGCTGACGACTTCCTACACTAGGCCGTACACCAACACCATGCCAAGACCTCACGATAGAGGAGATTAACGAGCTTATAGAGCAACTCAGCGATCTGGACTAGGCTTATGTAATCTATCAAATTGTCAAGCAAGTTGTCAAGCAAGTCGACCCAAATCCCCTCATCAAGCAAGTCAAGCAAGTCAGAGAGCTCGATTTTGTCAAGCAAGTCAAGTTGGTGGCCTCAACTTACTTGACTTGCTTGATAGCAACTCTGCACTGGCGACACCTTAGAACCTTAACAGCACCTATAAAAATTAACATCTTAACTACGCCTTTATAAAGTCTAAAAAGTCTGTTAGTGGGCCTTATTTATATGCAGATTTTAGATCTTTCGGAATTTTTTTAGCTATCTGATGGAGGTCATATTTGGCAGTTGGAAGTACTCATAAAGATTGTCATGAAGATTGGATTGATTGAAAACTAAGGATGACTATCCTACTTAAATAATGAGTGAGATGAGCTGGAATGAGGATTCCTAACCTTTTGATGTTGACAAGGGAGGATTTGCAATCTCCTGGTGGAATGAAAATAATAATGGAATGAAAACCAATTGTGGAATGAGAACCCTTGCTCGGTTACATAATAATGCAAGGTAGCAAGGTTGCCAATCGCGGATTGCGCCAACACTATCTTAAAGCGTTGCTGAGATATGGGTGGTCAAAAGTGCTGTTGCGCAGCGCGAATCGTGAGGTGTCGCCAAGAAATTCTACCAACTTTTGCATACGATAGATGATTTGTTCGATTGTTTGAAGGATGCGTAAAGTTTGTAACAACAAAATTTCAAACGTCTTTCCAACACTCTAGTGAACATGTACACGGGCCACTGAAGATAAAGAGATCCTCACCCTGTATTCCACACGGAAGGTTTTCGGTCGGGCCGAACAAAACTCTGGTAACTATTGCGCGCCTTCTGCTTCCGTGCATGGCATGAACTCTATTGTTACGTGACATCACGGCCCGGCGCCTGGTATTCGAATCTGATCTCTTCAACCCACGGTGGATTTCGTATAAAGGTACCTGATCTCCGCGCTAGTCACTTGAGTGCTAGTCATTCGCCCCGCCTGTTCACGTTGCACAAGTTGAACTATCTTTTTGCGAGTCCTCTCGCCCATCATGCTTTTCAAAGCGTACCCAGAGGAGCAACGCGACATGCGATGGGTTAGTGTGACGCTGTCCACTACCGCTACAGTACTGCTCGCACTCCGTATGTTTACGACATGGAAAAACCGAGGGTGGTTTGGTTTGGAAGACGTGTTCGTTGTCGCTGCAGATGTGAGATGGGATCTCTCAAGGGCAATTGATCTCTCCTGTGCTGATGGCAAGTAGATATGTCTGATTACGCTGGCAGCAATGATGTATACATGTACTGAGCAATCCCATCGTGCACCGTTCCATTTGGAGAGATTGATACTAATGGTTCCACAGCGACTGCATACGGATTTGGCTCGCGCGTAGCAGAGATCCAGAAATCAGGCGGCAATGTTCCTAAAGCAATGATGGTGAGCCTCCGTCGCCCTTTGATACCACTGTGACTAACCTGGTTTCGCTACATAGTTCTTCTTTACGACACAAATATTCTACCTTCTCACCAACGTTTTCAACAAAATGGCATTCCTCACACTCTACCATCGAATCTTTGCTGTTAAGCTATTCCAACGACTGTGCTTGGTCATAATGGTAGCCGTTATTGGGGGTGGTATCGGATTTCTATTCGGGACAATCTTCCAATGTACGCCGGTCTACAAGACGTGGAGGATGAAGGACGTTCCTGGCCACTGTGTGAATTTCGTGTGGCAGCGGTATGTCGACAATCTGCTTTCTTATTTCCGCCATGCTGACGTAGCCAGGTGGGCTAACGCCACTTGGAACCTCACCACCGACATCGCCATTTTCGTCCTTCCCATGCCTGTAATATCCCGCCTCAAAATATCCGGAGGCACCAAAATCGGCCTCTTCGTCATCTTCTCCATGGGCTTCTTTATTTGTTTGATGACAGCCCTCCGCATGGCAACCTTACCGCTTTCGCTCCGCACCAAGGAGCCCACTTGGGAATCCGCGCCCACCAACATGTGGTCTTTCATCGACGCTGCCGTCGGAGTGATCTGTGCCTGTCTTATTAGCCTCCGTAAAACTATTTACGTATGCTGGCCCGGCCGTTGGACCAAGAAAGGCACAAGCAAGAGGTATCCATCGCTGGGGAATGAACTGTCTTCTCGGTATAAGCTGTCTGGGAGTCGCAAATGGGGTGCTACTGTTGGGTCGAACCATGCGTTGGACCCGATGAAGCCGGGTTCTTCTTATTCAAATGGGCCCGTGTACGGTCTTAAACCCAAGGGACTGGGCGAAACCTATGTTAATGTTATGTCGAGGGGTGACGGAGAACTAGGTGGAAGTGAGAGTCAGGAGTGTATAATTGAGGGGATTACGGTGACGAAGGATGTCCAGATTATGAGGCAGTAAGTCTTTTGAATCACGTTCCGTGGAAGCGGTATTCGAACGACCTCTTGTCACCAATATGTTTATCAGAATGTCGCTCATTGATTGATAGCAATAAAAAAGGACGAAGTTCAGATGCAATAGATGATCACAGTGCTTGGAGATAAGGTTAGAAACGCGACTTGACAATGTCGATTAGTGCTCTTCTTGCATCTTTTCTACGCCCTGTACGCAAACTTTTTTCATTAGCAGCTGTCTAACCCTTTCGAGCTCATAACATACATAAATTTCTGCTCTGTGAGCGTGTTTTCGTCGCCGAAATTGGACAATGTGCCTGCCATATAGCCAATATGTATATAAGTTATAATAAAATATATTATATGACTGGTGATAAACGTACATCCACGCGTTCCCTACTCTTACACCCTTCCTACATTTCTAAAGCCTATGTACCTTCCAAATCAAATCAAATTCTCGCGATAAATAGCTCAATCGAAGGTGCGCAAGCAGGGCTTTCGCTTGAGCTACGACTCATGAGAATTAAGTTTGATTCGGCAGAGATGTCGTTGTGGGAAATAGGTGTATGAGTTCTTAGTAGTGAAAAGTGGGTGCCCTGCACCGTTCCACCTCCGGCGGGACACCTCAGAGTATATCGCCTCCAAAAGGATGGCTCTAGCGCTACGCCGCCTCTAATTATGGCAAGAGAAAGCTTAGGGGAGTTAGATATAGGTGCATAGATAGGAGGATTTAAGATTCAGCTTGAAATGTTAGGTATGGTGTATGTCGAAATACCCTCTACATTCCACCGAAGCTGGGAGTAGACTGTATGTATTCCCCGCTCAAAAATATCACTAATATGTATTAGGAAACTTGGTGCAAAGATTAAGGACTTTACTTTATTAAAATATAGAGTTAGAAATCTACTCTACGATAGAAATTTCACTGAAATTGGCTACTCTCATTTGATTTACATAAATCACGTACCATTAAAGAGTCATTGTATGCATATGGTCCTCCCCATTTAATCAAATCATAGCTAACCACAGAGACGGGCACAAATCCAAACTGGCTGTACAGCAAGAACCCACGTGGTGTAGCTTCAAGACAAATATCCAGTCTTTTTACATCCGCAAGCTGTACACCCCATTGCAGCAAGTAACCAAGCAGCGCCTTATCGATCCTTCTCCCTGCTACCGTCAGCTCAAACACTCGTTCTGACACTCATTATTTCTCACCCTCCTCCTGCTTGGAAAGCTATTCTTGTCAGTTATTTATGTAGAGTAACTTTTATTTTCTCCCCTCATTCAATTGATCAAGTTGCTCCTCAATTTCCACTTGCTCACTCACACAGCATAGGCGACGCTGCGCCGCGACGCTGATGGACTGGCAAGGTCTTCAAGCCTCCCAAAACCTCGAAGCACCATTGCAATCGGTACAGATCCAGTCAAACCATGGAGAGGCGACGAACATACCGACAACATCTTCTTCCGTTAGAAAATCCCCACGTGCGACCTCAATAATTTTGTCTAGTTCCAAGGACATTTCAGTGTTGATTCCGTTTGGCTAATCATCGGTGGTGCCGGCTAGAGATTCCTCCTCGAAGATTTCTTTCTCTTCCGGAGCAGTTGAAACTACGGGGATGCTCATAGATGAGCAGACCTTCGCAGGAACTGAAGAAGCCTCCATCGTGAATTGCTCACTGATTCGTTGGTGGCATCGTCGACCACCTTCAAATGCCAAGTGTTCTTACGCAAAAGGTTCCGCAGGAATCTGGCGAAGGACCCTGCTATTCGACCTTGAAAGAAGAGTTCCAGTATGCCGTCTGTCCATAAAGAACTTTCCAATTTGCCTCCATAATGTTCGTGATCGATAGTCGATCTTCAAAGGTGACTGGCAGTATGTGGCATGTCATATTTCGAAGAGCGTAAGTTTTCCATGAACGGAATCTGGAGTGTACTGGTGTCAATGCCTTCTTCAGACGGCATTGGTGCGCTGTGGCCGAAGGATTGGGGCAGATCGGAAAATTGATCTTTGGATCCTTTGCGCCTAGGTTAGCCTCATTTCCGGACTATCGACACAAACCCCGGACCTATCGTGCTGAGATCTACAAGCAAAGAGTTGGACAACTGGTTCGCGATTCGATATTTCCCAATCATGGTAATCTGCACTCATATTAGGAGAGCATTCCATATCTCACGAGCTGTCAAGGCATAGCTGAGAGCGATATTCTCCATTCAATCTGGCTGTCTTTGCCTATCATCAACGAGGCTCTACCGGTGCCCAGAGGACACGATGGCCATTCACGAAAAAAAGTTGCCACACCACTCGACGAGGTATCTCTTCTCAGGGGAAGAAAGAAGGACTGAATTCAGAGAGAGGCCACGCTGGAATTGAACACACACATCACAAGTCAAGATTCATTTGCATCAATCGGTGAACTATATCAGCGTTCACATCACTCTTTCCCGCCACGACCCTCATCCTCATGGACTTGGCAATTTCCAACCAGAGCAGGCCGCCTTGAACCGACTTTCCAAGTGCTGGGCATCATGGAGAAAGACATGAAGGCTGGGATTTTCGTTAGACTAGGATAATCTCACTGACTGCGCGTTTCTAAGGGCTTAGGACGTAACTGACGTTGGCCATAGACTCAAGTGATGCTATTGCACGAATCCCTTCTGAACTCCGTTCAATCCAGCCAAGAGCCTCCACTCAGTGGAGTAGATGATCTCGCAAGAAGCAATGCACCATGCAGTCATCACAGAGCTGGTATCTGCTGTGCTGGAGATAATTGACCAAGTCCATGCAAGCGTACTGAAGCTCTGCCGGAAGACAGCACGTGAGATTGTTGGGTAGGACTTGAGTTACTGTAGCGCCAGGATCTCCTAAGCCGCAGACATCTCTTTGGAGCTTCTCTATCATGAATCGCATTTAGTGATTTGCAAGCGCTTCATACGCCTTCTTTTTGTCCATCCAAAAGTGTACATCGCTGCATCTCTGTGAGCTGGGGAGGAAGTCCCGGAGGAAAGGGTGATGTAGTGTGATTAAATCCGGTGGAATATCCAAAATAATAGAGTAAAGGCCTTCCAGCATTGTGTCAACGCTCTGCTCGGGTATATGTGGCAGAGGGGCAAGGGAGTTAGCAGAAAGGGGTGAAAAGAGCGTAACGATGGCCCCAGGAGCTTCCCTTAGCATTTTATAAGCTTTGTCTTTCTCGCGCTGCTTTAGATGGGCGCTAATAGAGTCCTCGAGTTTAGTGTATATGTTGGTTAGCCCTTTTTCCGGCTCGATGTCAGAGCTGTCGCCCTCGAGGATATCAGACAGCCGATCTAGACTGGAAAGGTTACCACCTTCATTAATAAACCGACAGGTAGTTGCTGCCCAGATGAAGAGATCTGTGGCTGTCCGAACCAGATGCCTGATGGCTCCCTCTCCGGGCCATTTCTCACCAAGGCCGTGTTTTCGCCGAATATCTGTGAGGGTGTGCTGCGGTCAAGTGAAGATATCATGATCAACAATGGACCGTGATATGTCGTGAAGTACAAGATTGTAATGGGAATAAATATATAGCAGCGAGCAACACTGTATGGGATGAATCAAGCTGAATTCTACAGAAGTAGAAAGGTGGGAATTCAGCCCTTTATCTTGCAACCTTCAGCTCCAGCGAGGCGCGGGGTTGGCGCTTGAGCCTCGCAGAGGCCACATGTAGAGGTCACATGCAGAGGTATTCACCTATAGGCCTTATATCATTATAGAAATCCTGATGATCCTGGTCAGGGACTATTGAGAAACCATGCCGGCCCCGTATGTCAGGCCTACTTATTATGAACACTCAGAAATGGAGTCTAAAGTGTCGAATATCGCTCAACAAGTGAAGTACCTGTCTCCCACAGCTTTCCTTCTCGCACTCGTCCAGTGGACCGATCACGATGAGTAAACGGGCCTGAAAAGAGCCAGCTTCCAGCTCCCAGAGTGGTTGCAGAAGGAGTCTATTCCATTGGTCTTTCAAAACCTTGCTACTAATGCCTCCCTCGTTTGATATCGCATTGACGAGCAAAGACTTGTAGGTAGCGGATCTCTAACCTAGCTGTGAAGCGATAGTGCTAAGGAACTTCCCCGCATAGCTCACGTCCCCATCGCCGCTTGAGATGAAAAACTCGTGCTATGAAACATCCTTTGTCACAATATTCGCGGGCTATCGTGCGGGCCATAATAGACTTCCCTGTCCCTGCCCAACCGCTCCGCTGAAAGATGTATCGCCTATAGTGTCTATCAGCCCATGTCTGTATTCGCTGGATGATTTTGACTCGAGTATTAGGAAGGCACAGAGGTCGGCGTCTTTTACGCGGTCATTAAAGATCGATTGAGGAGCAGCAATCGGCCCCAGTAAGGTGTCGGGGTTATGACCGTGAGACTTGTTCTGGTATCCTAGCCTTGCATTAGGCCCCATGGTTTTGCCTGACGGTGTAAGTGACGTTCCGATCTTAAAGTCCCGCCCCGCCTGGCTTGAACAGGCCCCTTGTCGTTGAAATTGACCATCGTAGGCTCGGTCCATTCGGAGAGGCCATTGTGTGAACGCAATGATTTTCCTTTTTCTTGCTGCTGTGTACTAACGCATGACGCAGGGCAGTCCCGCCAAGGCTCATCTACGTATCGCTTTTCCGGCTTCGAAACTACACAAGCGCCGGAGCGGAGCCGTGATGCTCTACCCATTCGCTAGGGAATAGGTAAGCTGCTTGGTTTCTCACTTAAGACAATATTACCCTGCAAGGTTCGCTCTTAGGAGTTTTTCTACTAGTATGCACTGAAATCTTGGTATTCTAACTTCTTCTAATTAGCTAGAATCGTATAATTTTAATAAAATCTTAAAATACTCTTTTTTAAAAAGTTTACTTAAAATTATAGTACAATTAAAATAAATATTATTTAAGTTATATAAATAATATATATATACTTATAATTTATATACAATTTTATAATAATAAATAAAAAGTTAAATTTTATTAATTATAAAAGTTTTAGCTAATAATAATAACTAATATTAGTAATAATAATAACTAATATTAGTAATAATAATATTTTTAATAAAAAACTTTATTTTTTAACTAAAGTAACGTTTTTTATAAGTAAGTGAACTATATAAGTAAGTGAACTATATAAGCAAGTAAACCATACAAGTAAGTAAACTATACAAGTGAGTGAACTATACAAGTAAGTGAACCACTTTTGCCAAGAATTACCTTTTCTTTAATAACTTTACGAAAACTTAATATTATTTAACAAAAATTTAAAATTAGCTTTTTAGATAGTAAATGCACCTTATATTAAATTTACATTCTAATAGCCTTACGTAATTATAAGTTATTAAGCTTAGAATTTACCTTTTAAAAATTAGTTTTTAGCTATCAATATTTTAATAACTATTAAATAAGAAACTATAGATATTAAACTTAAGATATTTTATATATAATTTAGACTATATTATGCTTTTAGAGCAATAAAATAAGTAGGTTTTTAAGATCTTTAAGTAAGGAGAAATTTTAGCGCCCACTTTTTAATATCTTAAAAACTACTAATACTATAGCTTTGAAATTCTAATATATTATAGATTTAGATGCTAATACCTTGTATTTAAGTTTTTATAATTTATTATTAAGTAATATTATAAATATAAATAGCTAAACATTATTTTAAAGTAGTGTAGACTCTAAGCTTAATAACTTATAATTACGTAAGACAATTATAATGCAAATTTAATACTAGGTGCATGTAATATCTAAAAAGCTATTTTTAAATTTTTGTTAAATAATATGAAGTTTTCGTAAAGTTATTAAAGAAAAGGTAATTCTTGGCAAAAGTGGTTTACTCACTTATATAGTTCACTCACTTATGAAAAACGTTATACTAAGTATAAGTAGTTAACTATTTTTAGTTTTAATTTATTATAAATTATAAGTATATATTTATTAAATTTGTACTAATAAAAATATATTATTATATTAATACATTATATATAAATAATTTTATAGTAATTTTATTACCATTTTTAAAAACTTATTATTATGTAATAAAACTTTATCTAATTTAAAAACATTAAATTAATAAGTAAAAGTTATTAAAATTTTACTAAAAGTTTTTTAAGTCTAGTAGTAAACTTTAATATAATAGGTTTTAGTAATATTATAAAATTAAAATAAGTTATGTTATAAAGTTTAATACTTTATTAATTTAAAGTAAAAATAGTAAAGCAACTACAAAAAGTAAAATATTATAAAAAAAAGTTTTTTTATATAGTTTTTTTATATAGTTTTTTTATGGTATTACTAGTTAATTAACTTTAATTAAGTTACTTTTAACTAAATTAGCTTTAATTTACTAAATTACTTTTTTGTAATTTATTACGTGTTTTACTTAAACTTTTTTATTAAGTTTTTTATTAATTTAGTTTTTAATACTTATTTTTAACTATTATTAATATTATAGTAACTATTTATAACACTTTATAAAGCTTTTTATAAAAAACTTTTTTTATAATCTTTTTTTTACATTACATGTTTATATATTAGTTTTATATTAATATATAGAGTTTTACTTTATTACTTAGTACTCTACTTAGTAATACTTTTTTTAAGTATTAATTTTTTTATTTATATTATAGCTATTTATAAAGCTAAGGTATTTAAAACATTTAGTTTAATATAAATTTAAGTGTTTTAGAAAATTAAATATTTACTATTAATAAAATAAACTAAATAAATAATTAGCTAAGTTTTATATAACTTAAAAATATATTTAAATTAAATACTAAAAATATAATAAAAGTAAAATAGCTACTTATTATAAATAAATATAGTAGTTATTATACTAAGTTTTTTAAATACTATACTAAAGAGTATAATATTATTTTACTATAGTTACTTAGCTATTTTTTGTATATTCTTTAGTTTTTAAATATTATAGTATTTAGCTTTATAAAAAAAATTATTTTATAATAGTATTTAAGACTTAATTTATAATAGTTAAAATGACGTTATAAATAATAACTTTTTTTATATTTATATAAAGCTTTAATTAACAACTTTTAATAATAATAATGTAAAAAGTATGTTTAGAACTATAGACATTTTTTTATTTAATTTAAATAAGATTTTTACTAAACTAAGTAAATTAAACTTTTAATACCTTTACTAGTATTTTTATTTTCTTTAGTTAATTTAGTATTAAATACCTCTAAAATAGTATAATAAGTAGAAAAGTAGTAAATAGTAATTAAACTATAATAGTATTAACTTAAGTCGTAATTTATTTTACTTATAATTAATAAAATAATTAAATTAGTTAAAATAGTTAAAATAGCTTTATAAAGAGTTTTTATTTTAAGTAAGTAAATTAAAGAATTATAAGCTAATAACACTAAGTAAGTTAAAAGACATAATATTAAAATTAAATATATTACTTAAAAAAAAAATTCTTATAATTAGTAAAATTATTAAGTTATAATATTTTTAGAACTTTATATAAACTACTATAAGTAAAAGTAGTAATATAATATTAAAAACTTTAACTTTAGTTGTTTACTAATATAGTGTTTATAAATTACTAAAATATAACAAAAAAAAGTTATTTTATACTTAAAAAAGGTTTTAATAATATAGTTATTATTTAAAATTAGCTAGTAAGAAAATAATTTAAAGAAGTTTATATATTATTCATAGTACTAAAAAATACACTAATAGTTTAGTAATTTCTCTAATTTAGTAATTAAATATGTTACTAGTATTATTTTATTTAAAAGTCTTAATTTTATAAATTTTAAAATATATACTATTTTTGTATTATATATATATATAAGTATTTTCTATTATAGTTATATACTTTATAAATATAAGCTATTACTATATACTAGCTAAATATATATTATATAACTTATTTTTTTTATTTTAAAAGCTAACTATAAAACTTACTTATTATTTAATACTATACTTAATATAAAAAATAACAAGAAATTATATAAACTTAAAATAAGGTGTATATTTTAGTTAAAAATTTATTTATAACTTTTTAAAGTTTACTAGTACTTTTAAAAAGTACTTTTTTAGCTACTATTTTTAATAACTATAATAGCAACTTTTTTAGTAGTAGTTTACTAAGTTATATTTTTTAAATAACTAAATACTAATAAGTAAGTTACGAAAATAGTAGTAATTATAAATAAAAGTAAAATTTAAAGCAAAAATTTAATTAAAAGTAAAAGTATTAATATATATATATATATTATGTAATAAGGTGTTACTTAATTTAAAAAAAATTAAATATAAAAGTAAAAACTACTAAAACTAATTTCTAAAGTTTATTTAAAGTTAAGTAAAATAATTACTAAAATATAATAAAGCTTTAAAGTAGTATAAAAAAATAAGTCATTTAATAAGTTAAAATATTTTATTTAATTTAGAATATGAAAATAACTATAAAAAATAAAACTAAATAACTATAAAAAAATGCCTTTTTATATAGTTTTACTTTTTAGTGTTTATAGCTAATTAACTTTTACTTAAACTTATTAAGTTAATTTATTATAATTTTTAAAATTTATTATAAACTAAATAAGTTTTACAAATTTGTGTTAGATTGTTTTTTATTAGTTTACTTAACTTTTTTTTATAGTAAACTTTGTACTAATTTAGTTTTTAATACTTATTTCTAACTATTATTAATTAGTACTCTAAACTCTAGTAATATTATAAGTTTATTTTTATTTTTATAACTATACTATATTTTTCAGCTAAGTACTTTATTTAGTTTTTTACTATATATTTACTATACATAAAGCTTAATATTTTTTATTTAACTTGTTAGTTTACTATTAAAGTTTTAGTTTCTTATAACTATTTATATATTATTATATAATTACGTTTTTATATTATTATATTTTATAATATACATTTTTTTAAGCTTTTAACTTAAAAGTTTATACATTTATTTTTATGTTTTTTATATAAAAAAGTCTATACTTTTTATTATATTATACACTTTTTGTCTTTAATAACTAAAATTAAATTATCAGCTATTTATTATTATTATTTCATAAACTATATTTAAAATTAATATTATTTAATACTAATACTATATAAAAGCTATTATTACTATAACTATTAGTATTTAGTTAATATTTTATTAAGCTATTATTTTAAGTATTTTAATTATAACTATTATTATAACTTAATTATAACTTTTAAAGCTTTTAACTATATAGCTTTTAAGTATTTTTATTTATAAAATAAACTAGACTTTATTAAAGGGCACTTATTTAAACTTACTACTAAACATAATTATTTTTATATGTAGTTAAGTTTTTTAATTTAATATAAAAAGAAATTATTTTATTATAAACTAGCTTTTATTAAATAGCTTGAAAAATTAGAATTTAAAAAAAAGTAAAGTTTTTATAATAATATACTTTTAAGTACTTTACTTTTATAAGTTTATTTTTAAGTAATACTTCTTTTTTACTATTAAATTAAGAAGGTATTTAATTTTCTTTGTTTTAGAATCTAGTACTTACAGATTTTTAAAATAAAACTAGTTAATTAGCTAAATATAAAACTTTATATACTTAATTAGTTTTTATATATATATATATATATATTTTAAGTTTATAGTTTTTTTATTAAGCTAAATACTTTTACTAATATCTAAACTTTTATAGTTCAAAATCTTACTTATTTATTATTTAGAATTATTGTTTAGTTTTAGCTAAACTTTTTTAACTAATAGTACACTTAGTAGTACTAGTTTTAAAAGTAAAATATAAAATATAAAATAAATTATTTTTATTATTTTTAGTACTTATAGTATATAATTAGCTAGTTTTATTTATTTATTTATTTTTAATAGTTTTATTATTTTAAATTTTTTTTTATAATAAGAAAATTTTATTTCTTTTTTAAAAAATTAGTTTTTTAACTCTAAACTTATGTTACGAATAGTAACAGGATGACTGATGATTTAGTTGAAAGAGTAACTACACCCAAAGAGCTAAAAGAATTAGCAGCAACAACCAATAAAGCTCTAGAGTAAAAACGTATGTTTGAGCTTAAAAGAAAGAATTGTAAGTAGATATAGGACGCATTAGCGCAGGCCAAGGTGCACACTAGAAAGCAAAAATAGAGATATAAAGCCACGTGAGATAATACAGAGTATCCTATCACGTAATAAAGAAGTGCTTAGCAGATAGAGGTAGGGTAAGATAACAGAACCTCTAACAGCTCTAGCAGCCTCTAGCAGTATCCAATATACTAAACTAAAGTATAGATTGTACGCGGGAAGGAATATGTATTTAAGCGGACCATCCCTACCTAGATAGCTCAGTGTGTTCACTCTGGAATTCAATTCAAAGTATTTAACTTATCTCAATACCTTTAGAACTTGCAAGCCCCTTTCTTGTCACACTGAACAATCCACCTACGAAAGTTACCCATCTTAGACACGGATAGGTAAGCCAACGGTATACCGTATTTCAGGCACGACTTAATTAGGCAAGTGTAAGAGCTCGGTAAGTGCCACACGTAACAAAGTAAACACCCAACGTGTTCAAGAAAGGATTCCCTTAGGGTATTCACTACCCTATAACAACTAAGTTCCAGTCGGAACAAGAACTCTACTCGGGCAATAACGAATCATCATCCAATAGCAACAACAAGATGGCAGGACCTTCATCTTAAGCAGGAAGTTAGGTAGGTCTAAGTTAATCCAAGTCAGCCAGACAGATACTGCAGGAACAACAAGAAAAGATCGAAGAACTACAGCAAGCCATCGTTACGATGCAATAATAGAGACAGGGGGGTATGGTAAAGATACAACTACTAAAAAGATTCACTGGGAAGAGAGAGGACTTGAAACCATTTATGGCTACAATAGACTTATATTATTGATTCAATTCAGCATCGTTTAGAACCGATCACGATAGAATCTTGGCGGCAGGAATGAACATGGGGGAAGAAGCCATGAAATGGTTTGAGCCCATAGCAAAAAACTATCTCGACTACGCGGATCTGGACGAAGGAGCTAGAGGATTAGACAGGTGTAGCAAAGATGTTAAGAGAATATTCAAAGACTACAGAGTGTTCGAGACAGAGATGAAAACAGTCTTTAGGGAGATCAACGAAGAAACCGAGGCTATAAGGAGACTCCAGAACTTACGACAAACAGGATCTATAGGCAACTACACCATGGAATTCAAGAAACTCCAATCACGACTCAATTGGGCAGACCAACCGCTTTGCATGATGTTCTATGAAGGACTAAAAGAAAGGGTTAAGGATAAGATATCGCGGGACAAACGACCTCAGAAGTTGTTAGAATTTATCAAAAAAGCATTGATTATCGACAGCCTCTAGTATCAGAGGGAACAGGAAAAGAAATGAAAAATCCGACCCATAATCGCAGGACATAAGCAGGAAACAAGACAACAAGGCTACTCAATAGAAATAGAGATAGAGAAAACAACGATTGAATAACGAAGCGTGAAGGCAAGGAATGCAGAACGTAAGGAACAATACGCTTAAAAGGCATGCCTAAGATGCAGTAAGGAAGAACACTTTATGGCAAAATGTCTAACCTGGAAGTCGAATCTAAAGGATAGATTCCATCAGATGAAAACAACAGGAGTGTTGGTAGCCATAGTCCAGGTCAAGTCAGAAGGACTTATAATAACTAAAATCATTAAAAGAATCACTTAAGGCTACTGCTGGATATGCGGAAATAACTAACACCTAAGATAAGAATATAAAACTCTATACTAGATAGTAGAGACACTACTCGCGAAGCCAGTGAAAGAAATAGAGTAAGAACTAGAATACGCAGGGGAAAAACAGCATAGCACGGCCACAGAACAAGAAAGACAGTGATTTTATAACTATATTCTTAAGAAAGAAGGACTCACACTACGCGGAGATTAGAAGTTCAGATAAAGATAATAAGAAACTAACATCAGAAAAAATCTCATGACAACGACAATCCGATAGAGACTTAACTTAAATATGTGTTAAATCTACGGATTAGATAAACACATTAAAATATATTATATCATTAAATACTAGGAGGTAACCCTAGGAGAAGGAACCTTTATAATAATAGAATTACTTTAAAAAGCAGGATAAGAACAACATGGCGATCTAATAGAACGTAAGATAGTTATATAAATTAAGAAGATATAATAAAGACAGTAGATATTATACTTACTTTATATATTATATAGCAAACCTGTAGGACAATTTAATAATTTATAATAATCTAAAGAACTACTAAATACAGAAGAACGAACGCTATTACTACTACTATAAATCTTAGATAAAAATGCCATTAAAAGAAAGAAAAATAACTAATACTAGATCTATAAATTAGATAAGTATACAGGTAAGTAATGCCATTAGTCACGAAAAATAATTAGAATAGAAAACAAGAAAATATAAAGAGTGTTAGGAGGAATATAGTGAACTAAAGAAATCCCTAAGAACATAAGCTTTATTTTTACTAACTTAAAAGATAAGGAAAATAACCCGAAACGATATTAGAAGCTTGACTAGAATAAATATAGTATAAAATACAGACTACATCAAGTAAAATAAAGATAAGAGAGATAAATAGAGTCTAATCTATATAAGAAATTAATAATTTCTAAATGCTTTCTTAGATGGAAATGCTTGACACATGGGAAATAAATAAAAAAAGACTATAAACTATTAGATAATAAGTCATGCTAACTAAACTAATGCCCTATCTATAGAAAAAACCTAAAACCTAAAATACTAAAGAAGCTTATGTATAGAAGTATGGGAAAAATAAAAAACTAGACGCCTTCTTAAAAGTAACTAGTTTATAGGAAAGCTTAGAATAGGTTATAAATATAGCTTATATTAAGATAATAACAGAGAATTAGTTACATGTAGACACATAAATCTCTAAAAAAAGAGTAAGAGTAATAATAGACAGTAGAGCCTTAAAATCACTCATATTAAATAAGAAAGTTAGAGACTTATAGCTTATATATAGAGTTTTGGAAAAACCTATATAGGTATAACGCATTAACAGTAGTCTAATAACATATAGCTAAGAAATAATTAACCTTAAAATAGCTAATATAACTGTAGAAGTAGCAGGATACAAAGCTATCTACTATATTAAGATTATAGATCTAGGAAATAAAGACATAATTATAGGATAGGACCTGCTCAAGGAATGGAACCTAATTATTAATTAGTAAATGAAAATCATTCAGCAACCCTAATATCTGAAGCCCAGACCAAGAAGGTCAGGTTAATAATAAGCCAGAAGCTTAGGAAACCTATTATAGGTAAGAAAAGCTTGATTAGAACAGGTTTTCAAGCTACCACCCCAGTATAAGGAAGAATTTGGAACTTGGCTTCTAAAAGAAGACTTTAACAAGTTACCAGAACACAAATTTTAGGACCACAAAATTAAACTGAAACTAGGAACAGAATTGAAACTACTACTACTATACCCGGTACCGGAACATCAACAAGAAGAATTAAGACGGTATTTTAAGGAAAATTAGAAAAGAGGATATATATAGGTTAGTAAAAGCGAAATTACATCACCAACACTATTCATACCAAAGAAAAACGGCAAGTGGAGATTCTGCGTAGATTATCGATTACTTAACACAGTAACAATCAAAAACAGATACCTAATACTGTTGATATCAGAACTTAAAGATAAACTACAAGGAGTAAAATGGTTTACATTACTCAATATCAAGAAAGAATACTACCAGATACGAATAGCAGAAGGACATGAGTAGAAAACAGCCTTCAAGACAAGATACAGCTTATTTAAATACCTTATCATGCCCTTTGGACTCACCAATGCAACAGCAACGTTTCAGACGAATATTCATTACGTACTTAATAAATATCTAGACGTGTTTATTATCGTATATCTTAACGATATTTTAATCTACATGAACAGGATACTAGAGAAATATGTTGAGCATGTCCGGAAGGTTTTGCAGAAATTCTAAGAGCACAAGTTATACGTACAACCGGAAAAATATGAGTTCTATAAAACAGAAATACAATTTCTTGGACATATTATGTCCCGAGAAGGAATCGAAATGGATTTAGAAAAAGCAAAAGACGTTTTGTCGTGGCCAACGCCAATCAACATGAAAGAAGTACATTCTTTCTTAGGCATTACAGGATTCTGTAGACAGTATATTAAAGGATACTCAGGAATTACGGCTCCTTTAACGAATTTACTGCGGAAAAACGCTAAATTTCGATAGACTAAAGTAGAAGACTTAGCGTTTGAATAGCTAAAGAAAATGTTCAGAGAAGCACTACTACTTGTCATGTTCCACCCAGAATATAAGATATGAATCAAAACGGATGCATCAGACAGAGCCACGGGAGCAATTTTAAGTCAAAAACAACCTAATAGACGATACCAACCAGTTGACTTCATATCACACAAACTAATATCAGTGGAGCTTAACTATGATATCCATGATAAGAAACTATTAGCAGTAGTTCAGGTAATAGATAAATAGAGATACTATTTAGAGGGAGCAAAACACTAAATTGAAGTGCTCTCAAACCACAAGAATTTAACTTCCTTCACGACAGTTAAGAAGTTGAATTAACGACAAGTTAAATGGGCGGAGGCCTTATCAACTATTGATTTCAAAATACTTCACAGAAAAGGAAAAGAGAATGGACTAGTAGACGTATTAAGTAGATAAACTAATTATATATACGACATCCTAGAAATTCACAATACTATCCTTAAATAAGAATTAAACGGAATGCTGACGTACGCACATGTGGACCTAGCAGCAGTAATGATTATTAAAAACAATTAGGAAAAACGAATTCGGGAACACAACAAGGGGATACTGAAATGGAAAAATGGAAAACTTAAGATACTAGAAACCCTTTAGGATGAATTCATTAGGGAATAATACACTACCAAAATGCATAATCACCAAGGAATAAAAAAAAACGGTAGAATGGATATCAAGAAACTATTAGATACTAGGAATATGGAATAGAACTTAGAAAATTCTTTTAAACTACATTAACTGTAAGAAGAATAAGATATCTAGATATAAGAAATATAATCTACTATAGCCGTTAGAAGTAGCAACAAAGCTATAGAAATTAGTTATAATAGACTTTATTATAGGTATACTAATATTAACAATAAAACGCGGATATTAGTATGATGTTATACTAGTTATTATTAATAGATATATAAAGTACACATACTTTATACTGACCTATATAGGAGTTATAGTAGAAAAGTTAGTACAGGAAATAATCAACGTATTAATTATAAGGCATAGAATACTAGAAGAATTTATAATTAATAGAGATAAACTCTTTATAGCAGTGTTTTAAAGAACATTCGTTACTAAAATAGGCTTAAGATATAAGCTGTTAATAGCTTTCTACTTAGAAATAAATAGGCAAACAGAATAAATAAACTAAACGCTAAAATAATACCTATAAATATATATTAATAAACTATAAGATAATTAGATAGAACTTTTACTAATAGCTGAGTTAATATATAACTCTGTAAAGTTATTAGCAACAGGAATATTACTATTCTATACTAACTATAAATATAAACTAACTGCTTATAGATAATTATTTTATCTGAAACGAATTTCTAAAAGAGCTTAAAAATAAGTAAAGAAACTATAAGTAGTTTATAAACAAATTATGAAAAAATTAGAAGCCGGACGGACAAAGATGACAGAAAACATAAAAAGTAAAAAAGTTAAGAGACTAATTTTTAAGAGAGAGAATAAAGTTTTCCTTTTATAAGAAAATTTAAAGATAGGATAATTATTAAGAAAACTTAATTATATATAAATTAAACTGTTTAGAGTAAAAAGATAAATAGAGCTAGTAAATTATAATTTAGAACTGCTAAAGAGATTATAAGTTTATTTAAACTTTCACATACGCCTCCTTAAACTAGTACTATTAGATATAAAACTAGAAATATAAATTCAACCGACTAGTAGAGACACTACTAAATGGAAAGTTAATAATATTCTAAATCTATAAAGGTTTAGACGTTAGTGGAAATATTTAGTTAGTTAGACTAACTATAGACTAGAAGAAAATACTTAGAAACTAATTAAAAACCTAAAGAAATATTTAAAGCTAATTAACTAATATCATTTCTAGAACCTATTTATATTTTATTCTAGAAATAGGGCGATTATAGTGTGTTTTAACTAAAGCTAAAAGATAAAAAAAGCGAAGTAACAGGCTAGGAAGAAGTTTGAACTATAGATTATAATATACGAATTTCTTAATCCTAAGAATAAGCCTTTTTCTTCTTAAGAGCCTAGACTTTATGAATTGAAGTTATCTCTTAATTAAATATCTTCTTCTCTTTTAAATTAACTTGTATGAGCTTGCGGTAAAGTTATAGCTTATAAGTACAAAGCTTAAAACACTAATTCTTAATAGAATTAAGCTAATAACAAAGTTTCGCTTTATTACAGTTAAGATAATTCTATTCTAATTACAAAATAATTAGATTACACTTTATATTGTGATTAGTATAGGACGAGTAATGACTAAAACTTAAATTTATAAAATAGTTATCACCTTAACAGAAACAGTTTAAGCAAGATATTAGTATATAATAGGGTTTATTATAAATTCTAGAAACTAAATAATAAGCGCGTATTAGAGATGACTTAGGGCGTAATATTATTAGAAAATTAGGTAAAGAAAAAAGAAAGCTAAGAGTCTTATAACTTAAAGTATAGAATAAAAGACTTACTACCTTTATACTACTTATAAAAAGAAGAAACTATCTTCTAAAATAAAGACTTAGAAGAAGGGAATAGTGTTATGGATAGTAATAAGATAACTAATAATTTAGTTAAAAGAATAACTATATTTAAAAAGCTAAGGGAATTGGCAGTAATAGCTAATAAAGCTTTAGAATAGAAATATATGTTTAAGCTTAAAAGAAAGAATTATAAGTAAATATAGAATATATTAGCGCAGGCTAAAGTGCATGCTAAAAAGTAAGAATAAAAATATAGAGCTATATAGGATAATACAAAGCATCCTATCACATAATAAAAAAGTATTTAGTAGATAGAAATAGAGTAAAGTAATAGAATCTCTAGCAGCTCTAGCAGCATCTAGTAGTATCTAATATACTAAACTAAGATATAGATTATACGCGGGAAGGAATATATATTTAAGTAAACTATTTCTACCTAAATAGCTCAGTGTGTTTACTCTAGAATTTAATTTAAAGTATTTAACTTATTTTAATACCTTTAGAACTTATAAGCTTCTTTCTTATTATACTAAATAATTTACTTATAAAAGTTACTTATCTTAAACACGGATAGGTAAGCTAATAGTATACTATATTTTAAATATAACTTAATTAGGTAAGTATAAGAGCTCAGTAAGTGCCACACGTAACAACTTATTAGTATACTTTATAGTTTATAAGTTTTAGTAAGTAATCTTATTATATATTTTTTAATATAATACTTAAAGTTTCTTAACTTTTTATAAATATTTACTAATTTACTTTATAACTATTATAGTTTTTTATAAATAAATAGCTTATAACTATATTTTATAAAAAATAGTAAAATACCTATTATTAATAATTTTATAAAGTTATATATAAACTTAGCTATTAATAGTAATATAACTTAATTGTTTTATAGTTTATTAACGTATATTTTTAAATACTACTTTAGTGTTTAATATATTTATTTAGTTTATTTATTTATTTGAAAATAATAAGTTATTAATAGCTTACTATTTAATTTTATTTTATAAATAAATATATTTTAAAAAAATAAAGTAAATAAATTATTTTTATTAATAATAAATTTTTAAGACATTTTATATTTTATAATTAAAGTTTATAAAATTATATAAACTAATTTATTTACTAAAAGTTTTTTATATATTAGTTTAAAGTATGTATACTTTATAAGTTAGTTTATAATTATAAGTATAGTATTATATATCTTTTTTATACTTTAAATTCTAGCAAATTTATAATTAAGTTTATTAAAACTAATTTTTATCGTTTCTTTTTAGCTACAGCTAATAGTTATAGTAAACTATATAGTTTATATTTTATTAACTTATTTTTACTACATTTTATATATTTAGCAAGAATTTTTTTAACTTTTTAATATATTCTTAAAATATAAAAGTTTCTAAAAAAAAGTTCTATTATTTTCTTAATTTCTTAGTATTTATATGTAATAGTACTATAATTTTCTTAAATTAGTTTTTTTAATAGAATTTTTAGTATATATCCTAGTTTATTTTACTAAATAAGTTTATTATTTTTTATGTACTATATTAAGTTAGTTAGTAAACTCTTTATTTTTAATTACTTTTAATTATAGTAGCTATTATAACTTTTATATAAGTATATTCTAAAAATTTATTTAGGTTTTATTTTAAAATTAAGTTTTAAACTAGCTTTATTTTTTATATATAGTTATATTTATAGTTAAAAGCATTTACTACTTTATTATTATTTTTTTCTAAAAAGTATTCTAAAATTAAAAATTACAAGTAATTTAGTTTACTAAACTTATTATTAATTTAACTTTTTTATTATTATAAAACTTATAAAATTCTTATAATTAATGTAAACTACTATTTAGTATTATACTTTTTTAAAATACCTTTCTATTTTTTAACTACTAAAACTATTGTAAGTAGCTTTTTATTATAAATATTATAGTTTAATTTAAGTTTACTAATTTTTTTTAATATATAGTTAATTAAATATAAATACTTATTACTATATATTTAACTATAT
This sequence comes from Zopfia rhizophila CBS 207.26, assembly GCA_010093925.1. Taxonomy (NCBI): domain Eukaryota; kingdom Fungi; phylum Ascomycota; class Dothideomycetes; family Zopfiaceae; genus Zopfia; species Zopfia rhizophila. Next base: position 584,208 of record ML994654.1, read on the forward strand.
ATTACTTTATATATATAGTTTAATGTATTAGTTTTTAAAATAAGTAGTAATTTAAAATTAAATATTTTAAGTATTAGTACTTTTATAAATTTCCTTTTAAGCTTTTAAAATACTTATTTTTAAAGTTTATTTTATTTAAATTTTATATCTTTACGTGTAATTTTTATAAGTAGTATTATAATTTTTAAATAACTTTTATAAACTTTTAATAAAAGTTTATAAATTCTAAAAAAATTAAATTTCTTTAACTAATAATAAGTATAGCTAGTTTATAATATTTTTAGCTTTACTAGGTTTCATAACTATTTCTTTTTATAAAATAATAAATTTTAGAAAGTTTATTTTTATTTTATAGAAATAGTATTTTTTTAGTTATATAAGTAAATTATGCTTTTTTAGCTTTTATAATACTTTTTTAATATATTTTTTATAATTTTTTAATAATTTTTTTAAGTAAATAAAAAAGTTATATAAATAAACTAGTATAAATATATTAAAATAATTGTATAGTATATTATTATTATTATTATTATTATTATTATTATTATTATTATTATTATTATTATTATTTTTATTTTTATGTTGATTTAGGTATTAGTATACTATACAAACCTTCTATAAACTTAATTATATAAAGGAAAATCTATTATAGAGTATATAGCTTTTACTTTTAAGAAAATAATCTTTATTTCTTTTATTTACTATATATGACCTATTTTCTTGCTGCTTGTAGTACTTTTTATGGAGTAAAAAAAGTCTATAACTTTAGCTATAGTACTCTACCTATTTATTATAGGTACTTTTCTATCTATTCTACACTCTATAGAGTAGTTCTATAGCTAAAAAGAACTATAATAGAATATCTATTTATATAAGCTATTATAAGAGCTTAGCTACACCCTCTACTAATTTTATAAAATACTAGAAATTAATTTTACTAGATTTTATATTTCATAAGGCTGTTCTTGTATCTGTAAACTAAAAGTAATAAAAAATAATATATTTTATTATCTTCTATTCACGACTATAAACGCATGTGGTTATAGGAAAATTTTTTAACTAGATTTTTATAAAAAACACCATAAGTCTAATTTATTCTATATAGATTTAGATAAGGATTAAACTTTCTACTTTATAGAGGACTATATAGATTTTAAAGACTTCTTTTTCTAAAACCTATTAGCATACTAGGCTTTAGTTATGTTTTTAAGTAATCTACTCTTACTACTATTTACGTGTTATAGTAGTTTATAGTTTAATTAATATATTTTCTATATCTATTTCTGTTTGTTTCTAGCCTTTAATAGGTTCTTATATGTTTGTAAATTACTTTAGAGCCTAATCTATACACTTTTCCCCTATTATACGTAAGTAAATAAGGCTTTACTATTCTTAAATTCTATTCTAAATCTTTATATATACTTATGTGATTTCTTATTTTATATTTAAAATCTTTATACAGCATCTATAGCTAGCAACTTTTATATTAAGAGTAATCTATAGTAAAGAGGTAAAGATTTTTATTTTAAGTACTACTATTAGTATAGCTTAGTATATTCTAGTAATTATTTATAAACATCCTATCTAGAATTTATAAAGTTAGTTTAGGTAGCTACTAATCTTTCTAGACTTATTTTAGCTAAGCTAGTGTTAGATTAAGGCTTTAAAAATAAGTACTAGAAGTATTACAGCATTATAAATCTATCTTACTTATAAAAAGGTAGCTTTTTATATTAATATAGTAAGATAATAAAAAGCTTACTACTATCTTTTTATCTTTTAAAAGGTTTTATAAATATATATACCCTAATAAAAGGCTAAGTTAAGCTATATTCTAAAAACTTAAATTTCTTTTATAAGGTCTTTCTTAGTGCTGTTAATGTTTATAGAAACTATTATATTAAAGTATTTTAAGTTTTATAATAGGTATATAAGTTTATACTTTTTTAGTATAAAAACTGCTCTATAATAGGCCGCTTAGCTAATATAATAATCATAAATCTACTTAAGAATACAGCAGTTAACTTCTGTTAAGAGACTATATATAAGAAATATAGTATTATTAATAAAACTATTAATATATATATTTTTATAGGTATTACCGCAAGCCTTATAAAGCTTTATAATATAAAATAGAAAGAAAATTAGTAAAAAAAGTAAGCCTTATAAGATCTTAGCTAGCATGTTAAAAAGCTTTATTTTATAATCTAAAAAAATAATTATTATTTTCCAGTTTGTTATAAATGCTTTAACTTAGTTAATAAGCTATTATAAATTTTTATTTATTTATAAAATATATATAAGTCTTTTGCAGACTATTTTATTAAATATTCTAAAAATATTAAGTACTAAAAAGGTTACAACAGAGCCCTTTTCTTTTTAAATAGTATAAACTTAGTTTATAAGAAGGTTAAGGGCTATATTTATAAACTTATATTATCTTATACTTATTTACTAAGCTAGAAGTATATTATATTATTCTACTAGTTACTTTAACTACTTTGCTATAATTATTTCTATAATCTTTATAATAGTATTTAAGAGTATAATAGGCTGTTATGTTTTTAAAATTAAGTAGTTATTTTTCCTAGGCTTTTACAGCACCACTATACAAGCAATTTTAAATATTTATAAATAGTATACTAGGTTCTAGTATACTTAGGTAATTTCTATATAGCTATATAAAAGAGAAGGCCTATAGCTTTTAGAAAGCTATTTAGAATATTATTATAACCTAGTATACTAAATATCTACTACCTAGCTATTACCTTTTTAACAGTTTCTAGGGTAATTTCTGGGAGCTATTTAACTTACAAGAAATATATAAATTCTAAAATATTTAAGAGATCTATATTAGGCTTTATTAAAAAAACTGTTTTTATAAAATATCTATTTTTTCTTTGCAGCTCTAGGCCATCCCGTTTTAAATCTATAGTAGAGAAAGAATAAAGGGTTTAAAAGAAATATAGCTACGATTTTTTATCTACACTACTAGCTTCTAAATAGCATTTCTTTTAACTACTGCTTTATAGATTTAGTCTCGGAAATACCGTCTTTTAGTATTATAAATAGTTCTTTTTTTTATTTATGCTAACTTATAAAGTTCTTTTGTAAATTTATAATATCTTTAGACTATTCTTTACTACTTTATTATCTCTATAACTTTTTAGGTCTACTATGGACAGCTAAAATCTAGTTTTACTTTTTATAAAAGTATAGTATATTAAATAATGTTAACTAGAAAAGCCTAGAGGTATTTTATATATTAGTTAATTACTTCTAAAGTACTAAAGTCTTTTTATAAACTAAGAAAGTATTATATACTACTAGAAATCCTTTTAATATTTATTTTCTTTTAGTTATAAGCTTTTATTAACCAGCTTAGAGGTTCACAGCAGCTTATAACTTTAAAAAATAAATAAATAAATAGATAGTTTAATCTGTAGTAGAAGCTTTTATTAATACTATATTTAATAAGCTTTTCTTAAATACCTAAGGTAGTAAAAGTAAGATTAATTATACTAATAAAGCCTTATATAAACCACGTAATTATTTTTAGTAAAGTTAGAAAACTAAGGTTTATATTTATAATAGTTTAAATAAAGTTATTTATTATTTTATACTATATTAGGCATCTTATACCACCCTATAGTAAATAGTATAAGTTAAAGTCTTTTAAAAGAAGATATTTACTAGGCTTTATAAGTTACTTTTAGAAGTTAAAAATAAAGAACTTTAAATTACACTAGTTCTTATTAAGGGGTTCTAGGTAGATATTATAAATATAAAGTATTTACTACTTAATATAAACTATAAGAGTAGAGAAATCCGGCCTGTAGTATCTTACTAATTATATATTTAATAAGAATTATTTATTAATAAGAAAGCAGGCCTTACTATAAAAAGATAGAAAATATACTAGCTAGAATAAGTACTTTATAGAATAGTAGGTAGTATATATATATTTATTCTACTATAGCTCCTAAATAATAATAATATCTTACTAATTTTTTAGGATTATTAACTAGTAGGATTATGATTTTATCTTTGCTTTTCTATACATTATATTAGGTAATATATAGTATATTTATTAAAAAAGGTTTATAAAAAGAAATTTAGTAATATTTTAGTTATTTAAGCCTTTTATAGGCCTGTTTAGAGGTTACTTAGAACTATACTTTTTATAGATAATATTAGTAAGCCTACTTCTACCCTACTTTACTTTCTACTATTTTAGAAAAGTATAATTTTAATATTTTTTATGTTTTTACTATTTTAGTTCTATTTAGTTAGCTATTATAAATAGTTTATTAATTAATTATAAATAAATGTAATACGTCTATAGCCTGTAATAGTAAATTTTTAAAGCTTATTTATATATCCTTACTTAGCTCTTTTAGCTTACTATAGATTATAAACTACTACCTATACTAAGTAGTTTTCTTTATAATTTATGTAATAGACTTTATCTTTCTAGTTCTAGAAATTATATTTATAGTTTAAGTGTCTTAAGTTAGTATAAAATTTATATTTCTTTACTACCCTACAAAATCTAGCAGCATGGCTGTATTTTTAGTAGTTAAAATATTAAGTTACTTTATAGTCTCTATAGTAAAGTTTATATAAAAGTAGTTTACTATAAAAAAGTAAATCTTTATCTATTAAAAGGTTAGCTTATTCTAGGCTAGTAAGGTTAATAATTAGAAAAAAAATAGTTTTTTATTTTTAGATTACTGTTACAGGCTACTTTATTCTAAGGATTTTAATTTAGTTTTAGATGTATTAATTCTAGCTATAGAGTTTCTAAATAACTATTTTTTAATTTAAATAGTTAATTATGAATAACTAGAGGCTGTATATAATAACTATAAATTTTCTATAAATAAGTTTTACTTTTATATAGACTTTATAGAGCTAGTTATAATCTTTCTCTAGCTATTTTTTTTCTATTTTAGTATCTATAATTAGCGTAAGGTTTTTATTAGGAAGTTTATAGTTTATTAAAACTTTACCTACTACGCCTAGTTCTCTTTATATATTTATAACTTAAATAATATTAATTATAGTCCTTCTGTAGTCTTATGTAAAGGTAGTAATTTAAAAAATAATAACTTCACAATATAAACAGGTTAGAATAGCTTTGTATAAAGATATAATAGTAATTAAAATAATATTATTAATTACTACAACAGCATAAAAAAGAGGGCTATAGCTTATTTTTAGAGTTATAATCTAAAAAATAAGAGCATAAAAGTAGTTTTTAATGGTGAAAAAATATTTCTAAATACTTTTACAGTCTTTAGCTAGATTAAAATATGATTAAAAAAGAATTATATAAAGCTACTACTATACCTTACAAACTAGAGCAGTGCTGTAGCTAGAAATAAAAATATTAATTTAATTAGTTTCTTTTTATAAGCTAGCTATATAGCTACTAGACGTTATTTATAATAATATAAATTAAGTTTATAACTCCAAAGCTAGTTTCTAAAAGTCTAGCAGCTAGTTTATATACTATAATAGTGTTATCATAACTTCATAAAGTATCTAAGCTAAGTTTTTAAAGTGTATTTAATAATAAGAAGCTAATTTACGCATTTATTTCTCATAGTAGTTAAATGAATCTGTATATTTTATATAGTATATAGTTTATTATTACTTAAAACATAGCTAGTATATTAGTTAATTTAAATAGTATAATAAAATATTTAAATAGTTTAAATCTTGTTTTAAATATAATTAACTATTTATACTTTTTTTTTTAATTTTTACTTTATAGTACTTTTTATAAATATTAAATAAACTAAATTATTTTACTTTTTAAAGTTAATTTATAAGTTTTAAGCTTAGAAGTAATAAGTAATAATTTTTTATTATTATATTATTAAGTTATTTAAAATCTACACATAACTATAGTTTTCTTTTTTTTTTTAATATACATAGTATAGAAAACACTATTAAACTTTTACTTATATATATATATTAAATTTATATCTAAATATTTCTTAAGTTTTTTTTATTAATTTTAGTTAAGTTTATATATTTAACTTAGTTTTAACGTTACTTTTTTTTTTAAAGTAGTATTTAGTAATTTTATAGTTTATATTTTAATAGATTTGTTTTAGTTTTTTTTAAAACAACTTTTTAAATTTTTGGTATTTTTTTAAAATAATAAAACTTGTTGTTTTTTATATTATATATAATATTTGAACTTATAAAACTTTAATATTTTTTAGTAATTTTTTTATATTGTTGCTTTATTTTACTTAAAGAAATGCGTTTAATTATTAAAGTTATTTTCTTTTAATTTTATAAAATTTAAGTTAACATAACTGTAATGGGCTAGAGCTTAGGATGGTTAATTAAAATAGTTATCTTAACTTTAACTCTATACGTAACCACGTGACCTTAGTGATTTAGTAGGGGTTAACTATCAAGTCTCTATAGCATATATAGTTAATTTTTTATTAAATTTACTTTATTTTACCCAATTACCATTATTAGCCTGGACTCTTATATTTAGATTTAATTAACTCTATTTTTCGTAGAGGCTGAGAGGCTTTTGGTAGTATAATTAACCTTATAGAAAAATAAAAAGCTTTCTAGTATTAGGGAAACGTTATCTAGTAATATACTAAGCATTAATAAATACTAATAACTACTTAGTATCTGTACTAATAGCCTAAGTGATAAATCTACTTAATATAGAATATAATAATAAATAGATTAGCTGTAAACTATATTGGTTACTTATTTTATAAGAGTTAGAAGTCCCAGCCGTTAAAATAGTAATAAGCTAGATAGAGATTAAACTTAATAACTACCTTACTTAACGTGATAAAGGGAAAGCTTTATTTCTAGCTAATAAAGCCAGCAACAGCACCTTACTTAAGGAAATTATAAACGTGTTATAAGTAATATTTAAGAGGCTAACTATACTAGAAAGTTACGATTCCCTATTAAGGCTACTCTTATAAGTTCTAGTAATAATACTAGTAACTCCTTTTATACTAACACTATAACTAGTAATTAAACTAGTAATTAAACTATTTAATTTTCTTAAACTCCTTATATTTAATAATATATGGTTTTTTTACCTTACGTTCAAGCATTAAGCTAAAGCCAAGTTACGATTTAATAAATACTATATAGGTGGTAAGAAAGGATAGATAGACTATCTCTTTTAGTATTTAAAAAAATAAGTAGTATAAACTATCTTTTTATAGCTCTCTAATTAAAGAAATAATACTACCCTTAAAGCAATATAGGCGTTTATAGACTCCTAGTTTAAAAACTAGTACTAAAGGTAAAAGTCTCTAGATAAACTGCAAAGCATGAAATAGAAAAAAAAGTTAATAAGAAAGTACTATATAGAGTTTAATAAGAAGCTACTGCTAGTAGAAAGCGATCGGCTGAATAAAGACATAAAAAAGAGTATATTTACCTAGAGATTAAATAGAGAGCTTTAGAAGCATATTATAGTCTTTTTAGTAACATTAAGCTTTAAAGAGTATACTTAAGAAGTAATTCATGTTAATAACAACCTTATATAAATTATATTAAGTAACTATAGAACTGCTATAGTTATTTATATAATGCTATTTATACTAATATTTAAATTAATAAATTAAAAAGTAATACCCACGCGTGCAGGAGCAGCGAAACTATAGAATAACTAATTTAAAATACTTTAAATAAGCTAAAAGAAATTTAACCAGCATTATAAGTAAAATCTCTATTATTAATATAGTTCTCCTAGTTATATAAAAAATAAGTATAAATATATAAGAATAAATTAGTTATGCCTAGCTACTATAGTATTAGTAAAAGCTAGACAAATAAACACTAATAAAAGAGATAAAGAAAACGAAGATAAAGAAAAAAAAGAAGTATTAAAAAAAGAATAGTTTTTACTTACCGTCATAAGCAGGGGCCCCTAGCTAAAATAGGTAAAATAGTATTATAAAGAGAATAATAGAAGTTCTAAAATATATATATAAATATAAACTTTATTACTATATATTTATTAATCAACCAGACGAATATCGCATATATAATAATTAATACTAGGTATTTATGCTATAATTTTGTGAGCTTTATTTTTACTACTAAAGCCTATTTAGCACGTATTAATATAGCCTTATAGGAGATTATTAGAGTACATAAGAAACCTAAAAGAGTTATCCAGATTATATAAATTAACCTTAATATTAAAGAATATACTAAATAAGCCTATGCATATGTTATTAATAATGTGCTTAAGTTTAATCTTATTTTAAACAAGCCCTAAATAAACTAAAATAATATTATAATTACGCTAGTAAAGAAATCGTTTTATATTCATACTTTAGGAATAAGAGTTTATAGTAAGAAAGAGAAGAAACTGTATTAGCAAAAGCTAATAGAGATTAACACAGCTACTTTTTCAATATAAATAAATAGATTAAAAAGAAAAAGTAAAATACGTATCTTTATAGTATTACTAGTAGATATTTAAAAGGCTTTAGTGTCTAAACTAAAGCTAGATTCTAAAATACTACTTCCTAAGGCCTATTAGAAGTATCTAAAGCTATTTTTAGAGAAAAAAGTAAACAAGCTCCCACCACTGCAAGGTCCTAGAATAGACTATTATATTAAACTTAAAAAGATTAATAAGAAGGACTCTAAGGTCCTATAGGGACTGCTATATAATATATTAAGAGAAAAACTACTAGTACTATAAAAAGAGTTAATACTACTACTAGAGAAGGGCTTTATTTATATAAGTAACTTCCTAACTATAGCTCTAGTACTATTTATATATAAGCCTAATAAAGGCCTTCACTTTTACATTAACTACCACGCGCTTAATAAGATTTCTAAGAAGAATAAATATTCTCTTCCTCTAATCCATAAAACGCTTAGTTAGATTAATAAAATAAGATAGTATACTAAGCTTAACATTTTAGCAGCCTTTTATAAGATTTATATTACAAAAGGAGACGAATAGCTAACGGCTTTTTATATAAGATTTAGACTCTTTAAATAGCTAGTTACACCTTTTAGACTAGTAAGAGCCTTTAGTATGTTTTAGCAGTATATAAACTAGACCCTACAGGAGTATCTTAATAAGTTCTGTTTAGTCTTTCTTAATAACGTACTTATTTACTCTTTAGGCTTACTAGAAGAGTATTACTGGTAGATTAACCTAGTACTAGAGAAACTTAGCGCCGCAGGTTTACATCTAGATATTAAGAAATGCAAATTCGAAACCAAGAGTATGAAATATCTAAGGTTTATTATTAAAGTAAGACAAGGAATTTAAATGGATCCTGCTAAAATAAAAGCAATTACCAAGTAGCAGCCTCTAATAACTATAAGAAGAATCAGAAGTTTTCTTAGATTTACTAATTTCTATTATTAGTTTATTAAGTCTTTTTCAGAAATCGCCGCCTTACTTATAAGACTTATGAGCAACGTGCCGTTCTAATGGACTAATAAAAAGCAGGCAGTATTTAACGAACTAAAGGAGATCTTTATATTAGAACTAATACTAGCCTAATTTAATCCTAACCGTAAGACTGTCTTAGAAGCTAACTCTTTAGGTCATATAACTAGAAAAGTCCTTTCGCAATACGGCGACGATGGCGTGCTGCGTCTATATGCGTACTTTTCAAAGAAGAACATACCTACAGAATGCAATTACAAGATACATGATAAAGAACTCCTTATAATTATTCGTTGCCTAGAGGCATGAGATGCTGAATTACGGTCTGTTAAAAAGTTCTAGGTTATTACTAATCACAAGAATCTTGAGCACTTTATAAGGCCTTGAAAATTAAGCGAAAGATACACGCGCTGGCAGTTATTCCTTAGCTGATATAATATAGAGATTTAATATAGGCTAGGAAAAGAAAATGTATGAGCTGACGCATTATCAAGACACGAATAGGATTATCTGAGTGGAGAAGATAACGAAAGGCTAAAGAGCCGTATGATTCAGCTGTTAAAGCCAGTAGTCACATGTCAGAAAGAAGAGCTTGAATTGAATGACGATAGGCAAGTAGTATAGGCCTTCTCTGCTTAAATTAGTCTTTTGATGATTACAGGAGATAGCACAACCAAAGCCCAGGAGTCTCGTGCCTAGGAGTCTTGTAACGAGCTTGAATGAAGATGGTATGATGTAGCACTAGATGATAAAGTATACACAAGAGCAGTACAGGCCCTCCGTAATCAGGAGCGGAGATTTCCCCCAGAACTTAAACTAAAAGTTTCGCTGGCTGAGTGCACGATTGATGAAGATGGGACCCTTTATTATCGGAATAGGAAGTAGGTGCCTGACTCAGAGCCATTAAGGACATTAATTATCTACTGGATTCATTTATCGTAAGTGATAGGACACCCAGGACGGCAGAGCACCTATCTAATGTTAATAAGAGATTACTTTTAGCCAGGGATGTCGAACCACGTACGGCGTTACATTCGAAACTGTGATATCTGTAGCCGTACGAAGCCATAGAGAGATCGCCAGCAAGGGCTGTTACACCCGTTGCCTATTCCCAATTGTATTTAGAAGGAGATCTTAATAGATTTTGTAACCGGATTACTAGAAAGCGACGGCTGTACGGTCTTACTGGTAATTACTAATAGGCTAAGCAAGGACATAACTCTCTGCCCTCTTCTAAACATGGATATTAAGACAGTAACATAGGCTTTTATCTATAAGGTTGTTGCTTACTATTGGATTCCTAACGCTATAGTATCTGATCGCGGCAGCCAATTTATCAGCGAGTTCTAGACTAAGCTTTGTGAAATCCTAAGAATCAAAAGGCGATTGTCGACAGCGTTCTATCCACAAACAGATGGTTTAATAGAAAGGATGAATAGCATAGTTGAGGCCTATCTTTGAGCGTTCGTCGCGTGGGACCAAGCAAACTAGGTAAAGCTCTACCTAATAGCTGAGATTGCAGTAAAAGGAAGAGACGCTATTTTAATAGGAATAAGCCTATTTTTTCTCTAGCATGGATACAATGTAGAACCGCTGTAAGTGGATATTAGAACTAGGCGTAATGTAACAGCTCGAGACCCAAAAGCTAGCGCTAGGGAAATTATGGGAAAGCTGAAGGAGTGTATTAACTTAGCATAAGCAACTATAGCTAAGGCATAGTAAGAGCAAGAAAGATAGGTAAACTGATGTCAGGATAAAGCCCCGTAACTGCGTGTTGGAGACAAGGTATAGCTGAAGCTCAGTAACCAACTCTCCACTGGACGAAGAAATAAGAAGCTGGACTAGAAGAATGCTAAATACACTATGGAAAATATAATTAGCCCGCACACTATAAAGCTAAATACGCCCTCAGGGCCAAACCCAACGTTTCATATAGACAGACTACGGCTAGCAAGTAACGACCTATTACTAAGCCAGCCTACAGACGACCCTTAGCCGCCACCAATCCAGGTGGATGACTATGAAGAGCACGTAGTGCAGGATATCGTCGCTGAGGTACAGACGAGACGAGGGCGAGGCCACCAGCTACGGTACGAAGTGAAGTGGAAAGGCTATGTGTTGACAACTATGGAGCCAGTAAGCTAGCTAGAAGACACAGCGGTGTTGGACCGTTGGAAGGAGCATACGGCGCCTCTGCGAAGAGGCAGACACAAACTCCTGCCGGCAAACTATCGACGAGAGCTTCAGGAGAAGCCATAGTAAACAGAACCTGAGATAGGCCTACAGGGGCCCCTGGGTGAATGGTTCACCAGAGAGCCCCTACCTAGTCTATAAGAAGGGGGGTAATGTAATGGGCTAGAGTCTAGGATAGTTGACTAAGACGGTTGTCTTGGCTTTGACTCCGTGCGTAACCACGTGACCTTAGCGACTTGGTAGGGGTTAACTATTAAGTCTCTGTAGCGTACGTAGTTGACTCTTTATTAAATCCACTCTATTTCACTCAATTGCCATCATTGGCCTGGACCCTTACAATAACTTTTATATATTAGTTATTAATTAAAAATTATCTTTTTTTTAATTTATTATTAAATTTTATTTAGTAAGTTAGTTTTATTTTAAAATTATATTTTTATTATCTAAGTTTATAATTTTAATATAATAGTTATTTTTATAACTTACTACTTTTATAGTTATTATTTTAGTTTCTAAATTAATTATTTTCTTTTTAAAGTTTATAATACTATTATTTACTTATTATAATTTTTTTAAGCTTATTTATAACTTTGTATAGTATAGTATAGTTATATACTTATTTATTTAAAATAAGTATGTTATTTACTTTATTATTTATAAGTATAAATAATTATTTTCTATAAATATATACTTTTTAATATAATTCTTACTTATTAGAAAAACATTTTAATACTTAAGTGTTTTTAATAACTTTTTAATCTTTTTATTACTTTTAAAAGTAATTTTATTTTACTTTTTTAGTTTTACTAACTACATTATTAACTATAGTTAATAGTTAAAAACTTATTAGTTTTTTAAACTACTATTTAAAGTATACTTAAAAGTAAACTAATTTTGTTATTATTTTAGTAGTATATAAATTAAATACTTTAATAAATAATATTTATACTATAGCTTTTTTTTTATACTTTTTTTAATTTTTTTTTATAGGTAAAATATTTCTATTTTAGAAAACACTTTATATAAAGTAAGAGTTTGTAACTTATATTATTTATTTTCTATTTTATAAATTTTTATTATTTTTAATAAAATTTATATTTAATATTATATTACGTTTATTTTATTAATTAATGTTTATTTTTTTATAAATTAAGTTTACTATTAGAAAATTTACTTATTATAATATTAATATCTTTTAGTTTTTATTACTTTACTATTTAGTAAAATATTTGTTTTTATTTTGTTTTATTAAGTTATATAGTATATTACTTTTATTTATATTTTTTTCAAATAACATTTAAAACTACATTACTAATATTTTTAATACTTTAGTTATTTTTTTACTAGTTTAAACTTTAACTATAATATTAGTAAATTTTCTTTTTTTGTAAATATTTGTTTATTAGCTTATTTAGTTATTAGTTTAATTACTTTAAACTTTAATACTAATAGTGTATTTAAGTTTATTGTATTAAAAAGTATTTCTAACTTTTTTATATATAGTTTGTTTTCTTAAATTACTTTTAGAAACTATAATATTTTCTTTATAGTAAATATATTATGTTATTTATATTCTATACTTTATAAATTTTATTAACACTTATTTATTTTGTGTTTTTAAAGTAATATTCTAGTATTTTATTGAACAATTTTTTTAAATACTAATTTAATTTATAAACTTAATATATATTTTATTATATTTAAGCTTTTATTATAACGTTTTTCATAAGCGAGTAAGCTATACAAGTAAGTAAGCTACTTTTACCAAGAATTACATTTTCTTTAATAACTTTACAAAAACTTAATATTATTTAACTAAAATTTAAAATTAGCTTTTTAAATATTAGATACACCTAGTATTGAATTTGCATTATAATATTTATATTTAATTATAAGTTATTAAGCTTAGAATTTACCTTTTAAAAATTTGGTTTTTAGCTATTAATATTTTAATAACTATTAAATAAGAAACTATAGATATTGAACTTAAGCTATTTTATATATAATTTAGACTATATTATACTTTTATAGTAATAGAATAAGTAGGTTTTTAAGATCTTTATATAAGAGGAAATTTTAGCCCCTACTTTTTAATATCTTAGAAACTACTAATACTATAACTTTAAAATTCTAATATATTATAAATTTAGTCTCTAATACCTTGTATTTAAGCTTTTATAATTTATTATTAAATAATATTACAAATATAAATAGCTAAACATTATTTTAAAGTAAAGTAGATTCTAAGCTTAATAACTTATAATTACGTAATACTATTATAATAAAAAATTAATACTAGTTGCACTTAATATCTAAAAAGCCAATTTTAAGTTTTAGTTAAATAATATTAAGTTTTCGTAAAGTTATTAAAGAAAAGGTAATTCTTAGTAAAAGTAGTTCACTTACTTATATAGCTCACTTGCTTGTAAAAAACGTTAGTAAATATTAAGTTATATATAATTATAAAAAAACTGCTTTAATTACAAAGTCCTTTTTTTATTTTAAGTTTTAAAAAATTGGTTTTAATTTTTAATTCTTTTAATAATAGTTTTGTTATAATAATTTTTTATAGAAAGTAGGTTTTTACTTTTCTATTTATAATGTTAGGTTGTTTTCTTACTACTTTATAAATAACTACTTTATACTTATTTTAATTATTTTCTAAAGTTTAAAATACTATTTAGTACTTTATTAAGTAGTTAAATTTAAAGTATTAAAATACTCTATATATTTAATATTAGTTCTAATTAATTCTTTATTAAATTCCTTATTTTATAACGTTTTTTAACTTAATACATAATATAGCAACTTTGCGTTTTAGTAGTTTCTTTAGGCATTTTTATATAAAGTATTTTACTATATTTTAAATAAGCTTTTTATCTTAACTAATTTTTTATTTTAGTATTATTTATAGCTTAATAACTTCTAGCCTTTTACTTTTTATATACACTTTTTTAATATTTATATTTATTAGGTTTTAGTAATATACTAGCTTTAAATTCTTTTTTAGTTATTAAGAAATAATAACATTGTTTTCTTTTCTTTTTAATTTTATTTATATTATTTATTATTATTTCTAATAATTTATTTAGTTTTTTTTTTAAATAATTTATTCTTAGCTTTATTTTTAAGGCCTTAGTAATAGTATTTAATTAATAGCTTATTATTTTAGTTAATTTATAATTAAAGTTACTTAAACTTTACTATATATTTAGCTACTAATTTTGTTTACTTAAAAACTTTAAGTTTTTTAACTATTATAAGCTTATTGTTAATGTTTTTAAATACTATATTTTTTTTTAAAAAAATACTTAATAATTAATAAAAACTTTTTATACTTTCTTATTATAATTTTTTAGTTTTTAGTTTTTATAGTTTAAGTTACTAGTTTTAAGGTAATTTTTAGTTAAAAGCTAAAACTATTTTATAGTTCTACTTTTTATATTTATACTAGTAGTAAGAATTTAATTTTACTTAATTATAAATATTTATTTATTAAATTTATAATACATATTTATTATTATTATAAAACTATGTAGCTTTTTATATATTTTATTATATTATTTTAGTAGCTAAATTTTAACTAATTTATTAGAGTTAATATATACTTATAGTAACTAAACTACTTATAAAAGCTATTAAATTTATTTTACTTTTTATTATATTATTTAAAGTACATTAAATGTTAGTATGTTTATAGTAAATAATAGTTTAGCTATTTTATAACTAATACTAGTAATAACTTAATTACGTTTTTATTTATATTAAATATAAGTAGTTACTATTATTATATAATAAAGTATTACTTATTTTAAAAATATTAAGTATAAAAGTAAAATTTATTAAAAACTAATTTTTAAGTTTTATTTAAAATTAAGTAAAGTAGTTACTAAAATATAATAAGACTTTAAAGTAGTATAAAAAATAAGTTATTTAGTAAGTTAAAATATTTTATTTAATTTAAAACATAAAAGTAACTATAAAAAACAAAACTAAATAATAAAAAAAAATTAAATTTTATATAGTTTTACCTTTTAGTATTTATAGCTAATTAACTTTTACTTAAACTTATTAAGTTAATTTACTATAATTTCTAAAATTTGTTATTAGTTAAACAAATTTTATAAATTTATATTATATAGTTTTTTTACTAATTTACTTAATTTTGTTTTTAGTAAGTTTTGTACTAATTTAGTTTTTAATACTTATTTTTAACTATTGTTAATTAGTACTTTAAACTTTAGTAATATTATACATTATTTCTATTTTTATAATTATACTATACTTTTTAGCTAAGTACTTTATTTAGTTTTTTTACTATATATTTACTATACATAAAATCTAATATTTTTTATTTAACTTATTAACTTACTACTAAAGTTTTAGTTTTTTGTAACTATTTATGTGTTGTTATATAGTTAAGTTATTATATTATTATATTTTGTAATAATATACTACTAAATAGTAAGAATTCTTTTTTTTAAAAAAACTTTAAACTTTTTAAATTTAGTACCTAATATTTGTACTAGTAGTTTATATAATATAAGTTAGTTATTTTATATTAAAAGTAGCTTTTTTATTTACACATATTATATATTTTAAGTTAAATGTAGTTTTTAGCTTAATACTTAAACTTTCTATACTTAAAATAAGCTACTAGTATACGTTACTTTTTAAATAGTAATATAATAGTTATTTTATATTTTTTTAGTTACTACTTTAATAACTACTAATATATACTACTTTTTAGTTTTAGTTAACTAAATTATTTTATTATATATACTTTTACTTTATTTTCTATTTTAAAGCATTTTATAGCCAACTTATTTACTTTTCTACTTTTAATATTTATTACTAGTAAAACTTTAATTTAGTTTACTTTAACTAAATACTATTTAAGTTTAATTAATTTTATACTTAAAATATAAGCTTTAAGTTATTTAATTACTATTTACTAAAAAGAATTTTTTTTTAATTTTTTAACTAAAAACTTAATAATATTTATATTATTATTTATTTACTATATATAAAAGTTCTTAATTATAGCTTTTATAAGCTTTTTTATATTACTTAAACTTTACTTAATAGTTTATTTAACTATTTTAGTTATATAACTACTTTTTTTATTATTTGTTTTTTATATAACTAATATTAATTACTAATTAGTAATGTTTTTGTTTTTGCATTTATACTATTTCTTATACTTAAAAAAGTTGTTTTTAACTTTTCTATTTTTTTACTAAATATAATTAATGCCTAAAACTATGTTTATAAAAAGTATGTAAATAGAAAAAATATAGAAAAAATATTAAGTTATACTTAAAAAAAAAAACTTTTTAAAGCTTAATATACTAGTTTTAAAATAACTATTATTTTAGCTTAATATTTATAAATTATTTTAAATATTTTAAATAGTACTACTTTAACTAGTAATAATATAATTTTAGTATACTATTATTTTAATAAAATTAGTAATTAGTTAGCTTAATTTATTAAAACTATTATCTTTTTTTTTATATTTAAAAAAACTAAGCTTTACTATTATTAAAAATAAGAGTAGTTTATACTATATTACTTATAATATAGTTAGCTAAGTAGTTAAATAAGTAGTTTACTAAGTAGCTTATATAGTAATGGTATCTTCTTTATTTTATACTAATTATTATATAATAGTTTATGTTTTTAGTAACTATAAAGCTTTTAAAATTTTTATACTTAGCTTTTTTATATAACTTTTTAGTACTACTACTAATAGGTTTTAAAATAGTATTATAAATAAGTATTTTAAAGTTAAAGTAGCTATTAAAGCTTTAGTATAGTATTTAATAAGTTATACAAAACATATTAGTAAAAACTAGTTAAAAAAAATAAGAATTTAATTAAAAAAATGTTTAAAATAAATATTCTATTTTTTTTTTTAGTATTAAACTTTTTTCTTATATTACTTATATTACTATAACTTTATAGTTAAAGTAAATTAGGCTCTTTTTTTTGGAATTTATAAATAGCCTAAAATAATATATAAATAACTTATATATTTTTCTAACTTTTCTATAATTTTTAACTTAAAAAAAAGTAGTAATACTATGTTTACTACTTTTTCTACTTATTTTGTTTTCAGTTTTTTTTTTTACTTATTATAGTTTTAATTACTTATAACTTCATTAGCTTAAGTATATAAAAAATTTTAATATATTTATTTTTATATTATAACACAATTTTTATAAAAGTAGATATAAGCTATATATATACTAAATATAAATTAAAATTTTTAAAATACTTTATATATATTACTATATGTTATAAAGTACTAAAACTCTTATTATTATATTATATATATAATAACTACTTTTTTTTATACTTTTAACTATATAAGTAATACTTTATTAGCTTTTAATAACTTAACTTTTTTAAAATTCTTACTAAATAAATAATATGTTTTTAATTATACTATTATTATACTATTATTTATTTATACTATTTTTACTTACTTTTTGTTATAGACTATAATAATAATGCAGGAGTAGCTAAAGAGGCGTTATTATAAAAAATATAGTATAAGAAAATATATAAAAGATACTAGAGAGTAGAGATAAACTAGTATAAACAAAACTTATAAATAGAATTACTCTAAAGTAAGTTTAAGTTCTATAGAGAATAATACCTAAAGTAGGTAAGCAGGTTAAGTAACCTACTATAATAAAATATAAGAAAAATAAGTATAGATAAAAAGATAAGAATAAATATAAACTTATCTTTTCTTATTTTTTTTAGTAGTATTTAATATACTTTTAATTAGTACACAATATACGCCTAAAGGATTTACTATAAGTATAAAACATTAAACAGCTTATAGTTACTTTTAATTCTTTATAGTTACTCTAAAATTAAAATTTATACTTTAAGTGAAATAGTTTAATACTATTTTGTTAAATCTTAACTTACTATATTACTTTTTCTTATCTTAACTAAGTTAACTAACTTCTATTAAGTCTAATAAGCTATCTAATCTAGACATAAGGGAACTAATTAAGGTATTATATAATTAGTTAGATAACTAGTTACTAGTTTAATATTACGTTAGTAAGTTAATAACCTATAATATTATAACTATTATCTTAAAAAAGTAGAAAGAAGCTGTTAAATAGATTTCAACACTATATTATTTAAATAAGATTTATAATAATTTATTATAAGGATAAATAAAAACTCTACTTGTCAGAAAAAAACAGTAGTAAGAAAAAAATTATAGTAGGATTTTTATTTATAACTAAAAGTACATTAAGAGAATAAAAGAGTGTATAATAAATTATTTAAGAATAAAAAGTAGCTATTATAAAGTTATATAACACTCTAGTTAACCTGTAATAATAGATAACAGCAGGAAAAGCTATAAAAGAAAAAATAATAAAAAATCCAGTTTTCTATAAAATTTAATAGTAATAGAAATAAACTTAAGATCTATATAACAACTATAAACCTCTATTATTAATTTAATTAAATATTATTCACAACTAATTAAGATTAGATCTTGGTGATTAATATAAATATAATAGGAAGAATTATAAAATAGTTTAAACTACTTACTAAGAATTATCTAGCTAATAGAGATTTTAATCTAGAAATAGTAGAACTTATAGACTATAATAATAACATATAACAAACCGTTAAAAACTATAAAAACTTTAAAAAGGAAATAATTATAGTCTTTAGAAAAATTAATAAAGAAATAGAAATAATTTAAAAGCTTTAATAACTTAAGCAGTAGACATTAGTAGCTAATTATATAGTAGAATTTAAATAAATCTAATTACGACTTAATTAAGTAGACTAACTATTAGTTATGATATACTATAAAGAACTAAAAAACAGAATTAAAGATAAAATCTCTAAAGGTAAATAACTAAGTATACTACTTAAAATTATTAAATAAGTAGTAATTATTAATAACTATTAGTACTAAAGAGAGCAGGAAAAGAAAGTACATGAAAGACCTATAATTTATATACTTAAAAAAAAATAAAAAGAATACCTAAACATATAACAAAATAGATATTAACTATAATAAGGTATTTATTAATAAATAGTAAGGAAAGTAAGTTAAAAAATGAATAAAACGCTACTTATAAAAAGCTTATCTAGGATATAAAAAGTAAAGACATTTTATTAAAAATTATAGATAATAATAAGTAGACGTTAAGAACGCTTATGTTTAAACTAAAGTATTAAAAGAAATTAAAATAGCTATAGTTTAAATAGAATAAGCGTAAGACCAGATTACTAAAGAAACTATTATACAGAAAACTAAAAGAGAATAATATTAAATATATAGAAGTTATATATACCTTAGAATAAAATACGAAATATCGTATTAGTAAGTAAAGAATTATCTAGTAGAACTAACTAGTAATATAATTTTTATAATATAAGAAGTAGTAATACAACAACATAACGCCAAAAGCTATAAAGATATATAGAGATTTTATGAAATTATGGAATAAAAAAAAGGACCTTTTAAGAAAAAAGATTAGAAATTCAGATAATAAAAGAATTATAAGATAGAAAATAGAAAAGAATTTATGTTTATAATAATTATATAGCGCGTACACTAGGAACACTATTAGATATATAAATTAAAGTATTACTTAAAAGAATACTATATTACCAAATACTAAGAGATTACTCTAGGAGATAGAATATATAAATACTAATAAGTATCTATACTAGTAATAACCTATATAATATACTATCACCCTGTTAAACATCTAGAACTAAGATAAGACTAAAATAAGAAGAAAGAAAAAACCTTTTTACTAATTTTATAAGTACAAGATAACAATATCATAGATAAAATAATAAAAAAAAATACTAGATATATATAGTATTAGATTATATGGGAATAAACTATAAATAAAATAAACACACCATACGTGTTAAAGAACTAAAGATAAAGAAAATATTATAATAACTTATAAATAAGAAAGAACTTAACTTGCAATAAGAACTAGTTTATACAGACTTAAAGAATAAGTTATAGAATTTAAATTCAGATAAACACAAGTAACTGTTATAGGATAAATGCTAGCTAGAATATTAATTATACTAAACTAAATACTATTAAAAGAAATAGCTAGCTACAGAATCGCATAAAAAACTCACATATTAAAAATATTTCTTAAAATAGAAATGCTAGAATTATGGGGAATAGACTAAGAATATATATAAAATACTTAATAAGAAAGTATACTAGCTCTAGAAATATCTAATTCACAGACCTAAAAAGAAAACACTAAAGAAATAACTACTACTTAGGAGTTAAGTATAGATAAAAAACTAAAAAACTAGTAGAACACAACCGAACCACCAGAGAACCAAGAAAAGGTTAGAAGGAATATATTAATTATATATATATATATAACTAAACTAAAGAAAACATGAAAATAAGCTATATATAAATATATATATTAACAGTAATTAAATACTAGCACTTATAAACAGTAGGGCTAGCAAACACTAATATTAAATAAGTAAATATAAAGATACTAGATACTAACTAGAGTTTTAGATAAACTTATGTAAGTAAAATATATAAATAATAATCTAACAACATTCAGAAAAAATCTAATTAATTTTAAAATACAGAATATAACTATCTAGACAGTAGGTTATAGAAATAACTATTATATTAAAATTATAGATTTAGGTAGTAAAAATTTTATCTTAGAATAGAACTAGCTAGCATGATAGAACCTAACTATTAATTAGAAAAGAAAAACTATAGAAATCAGAAATAACTACCATAGATAGTAATAATAAGTAATAATATAAATAAAGAAAATAATACTTTATGAAACTAAATTTATTATACTAAAAAAATATCAGAAAGAATTCAGAAAATAGTTCTTTAAGAAAACTAAAAACTAACTACTAGAATACTAGAACTAAAACTATAAGATTATGCTTAAAGAAGAAATAGATCTAAAGCTAGAACTATTATATCAAGTAGCCATTTATTAACAAAAAGAATTACGGAAATTTCTGTAAGAAAATTAATAAAAAAGATATATATAAATAAGCTAAAGTAAGATAGCCTTACTAATATTCTTTATATTTAAAAAGAATAGAAAGTAAAGGCTATATATTAACTACAGACACCTTAATAAAGCCATAATAAAAAATTATTACCTTATACTATTAATATTAGAACTTATAGATAAGCTTAAAAGAGCTAAGTGGTTTAGCCTCTTTAACATAAAAAATAAATACTATTAGATATAAATAATTAAAGAACACGAATAAATAACAGTATTTAAAATAAGATATAAATTATTTAAATACTTAGTTATGCTAATAGAACTTATTAATGCACTAGTAATATTTTAGATAATTATTAACTATATACTAAGAGAATACCTAGACGTATTTATAATAGCATACTTTAATAACATGCTTATATACATAAACGGAACGCTAAAAGAACATATTAAACATACTATAAAAGTATTACAAAAACTTAAAAAATACCGGTTATATATTTAAATAGAGAAATGTGTATTCTACAGAACGGAAGTTAAGTTCTTAGAATATCTAGTATTTTAAGACAGAATAGTAGTTAATTCTAATAAGATAAAAAATATACTATCTTAACTAATACTAATAAATATAAAAGAAGTTTATTCTTTCCTTAAATTTATAGAATTCTATTAATAATTTATTAAGGACTATTTAAAAATCATATTACCTTTAACGGAATTACTAAAAAAAGATTAATAATTTAAGTGGAAATAACGCGAGGAAAATGCTTTTAAAATACTAAAAAAAATATTCTAGCAACCACTAATATTAAAGATATTTAATTTATGACTTTAAATAGAGATATATATAGATATATTAGATAGAGCTACTAAAACTATCCTATTATAAATACAGAATAAGAAAAGAAAACACTTAGTAGACTTCTTATCTCATAAACTTATAACTACTAAGTTAAACTATAATATTTATGATAAAGAACTATTGGTAATAGTTTAAGTATTTAAAAAATAGAAATATTACTTAAAAAGAGCTAAACACTAGATTGTTGTATACTTAAATTACAAAAATCTAACAGCATTTATAATAACTAAGAAGTTAAATTAATAATAGGTTAGATAATAGAAATTAGTTTCTATTTTTAACTTTTAAATACTTTATAAATTAGAAAAAGAAAATATAGTAGTTAACACACTTAGTTAATAAGTAAACTATATAAGAGATATACTAAAAATATATAATATAATACTTAGATAAAGACTAGACGGATTTCTGGAAAGCTTATAAATAGATATTAAAACAGTAGTTATTATTAAAAACATATAGTAAAAACGAATTAGAGAATATAATAATAGACAACTATAATAACACGAAACTAGAACTATTTTTGTACTAGATATATTATAAACGGAACTTATTAAGAACTAATATTTAGCTAAAATACACGGACATTAAGAAGTTAAGAAAACTATAGAACAGATTAACAGGTATTTTTAGATTCTTAGAATATAAAAAAAGGTTAGAGCTATTCTTTCAGAATGTATTAAATATAAAAAAAAAAAAATATTAAGATATAAGAAATATAGACTTATATAACTAATTTCTTTACTAGACCTACTATAGGAATTAGTTATAATAGACTTTATTACGGAAATACCAACAATAACTACCTTTTAAGGCTAATAATATGATATGATACTAGTTATAGTAAACTAACTTATAAAATATACATACTTTAAACTAACATATATAGAAATTAAAGTAGATGAATTAGTAACTATACTTATTAAGTTATTAATTACATAATATAGACTACCATAAGAATTTATTACAGATAGAGATAAACTATTTATATTAATATTCTAGAAAATGTTTATAGGAAAGCTAGGGGCTGAATATCGTCTCTTACCAGTATTTTATCTATAAATAGATAAATAAATAGAATAGACAAATCAGATATTAGAATAATACTTATAGATATATGTTAATAAATAATAAGATAACTGGATTAACTTATTACTAATAGCTAAGTTTATATAACTCTGTAAAGTTATTAACTATAGGAAAATTATTATTCTATATAAATTATAGTTATAAGCTTACGGCTTATTAAAAACTATAGAGACTAAATAAAATATCAGAATCTATAAGAATAAAAGTTAAGAAACTATAACAACTTTATTAGGAAATTAAATAGAAAATTACTTATAAAGATAATTTTAGTAAATAAGTTAAAGATAAGTCTAAAATTAAAGGACTAACTTTTAAGAGAGAGGATAAAGTTTTTCTATTATAAAAAAAATTTAAAAATTAAATAACCATTAAGAAAACTAGATCACATTAAATTAAGACTATTTAAGGTTAAATAATAAATAGGATTTGCAAATTATAAACTATAACTATCTAAGAATATAAGGATTTACTTAGTTTTTTATATTTTATTATTAGAACCAGCACCATAAAATGCTGAATTATAGATAAAACTTAAACTTAAGAAAGATACTACTAAGTACAAAGTCTAATAAATATTAGACTATTAGTAATTTAGGTGTTAGTAGAAGTATCTAGTTAAATAAAAAAATTACAAACTTAAAAATAATATATAAGAGCTAGTTAGGAACTTAAAGAATAGTTTAAAGCTAATTAACTAGTACTATTAAACAAAGCAGTAAATACCTGCTCTAAGGATGTATTTAATAAATACAAAGAATATAAAACATTCTATTTAAAACTAGAGAAAAAAAATAAAGTAATACCAGACACTATAAATAATAGTATATTAGATTAATTCTAATAGTTTTATTTTTTTTTATTATATGAACTTTGTTAATTGAGGTAAGCTCATGCTAGAATATCTCTTTTTCCTAAGAATCTATTTAGGCTAGCTAATAATAAATTTATTTCTTATAAGCTTAAAGCTTCTCTTCTTACTAATAATAAGCTAATAGATTATTCTAGGCTTTTTTAAGCTATTAATATAGTTTCTTCTTATCATAATTTAAACGATTTTATTTAGGTTATAAAATAATAAGGTTGTATTTTATGTTTTAATTAATACACTTAGAGTATTACCTGAAAGCTAGGTTTATTAGATAATAACAGTTATTATTATAATAACGAGAATAAAGGGACGGCATATAATAGTTATTTCTTAAAACCTTTTAAGCTAAATAGTAAGCTTATTTTAAGAATAATTCTACTTAAGTCATCCTTAGGAAATTAAAAGGATAGAAAATAAAAAAGAGGTTTTTATAATCTCAGCTTTTATATAAAGAACTAACTATCTTTATACTATCTATAAAAAAAAGAATAGATTAACTTTTAGGCTGAAGGCTTAGAGAAAGGGGATAATATTATAAACTATAATAATAATATAAAAGCAGCTAAAGAGGCGTTACTGTAGAAGATATAATATAAAAAAATATATAAAAAATACTAAAAAGTAGAGATAAACTAGTATAAATAGAACTTACAAATAAGATTACTCTAAAGTAAGTTTAAGTTTTATAAAGAATAATATTTAAAGTAGGTAAGTAAGTTAGGTAACCTACTATAGCAAAATATAAGAAAAATAAATATAAATAAAGAAAATAAGAATAGATATAAACTTATCTTTTTTTATTTTTTTTGGTAGTATTTAATATACTTTTAATTAGTACATAATATACGCACGGAGGATTTACTATAAATATAAGATATTAAATAGCTTATAGTTACTCTAAAATTAAGATTTATATTTTAAGTAAAATAGTTTAATACTATTCTGTTAAATCTTAACTTACTATATTACTTCTTTTTATTTTAACTAAGTTAACTAACTTCTACTAAGTCTAACAAGCTATCTAATCTAGACATAAGGAAATTAATTAAAGTGTTATATAATTAGTTAAATAACTAGTTACTAGTTTAATATTATATTAGTAAGTTAGTAACCTATAATACTTTTTTACTAAAGCTTTATTTAAGATATTTAAGTTTCTTAATTTTTTTTAATAAGTTATTTAGTAAAAATGCTATTTATTATAGTAATATATATTAAACATTAAATACTAAATAAATAAGTATTAGATTTAATTTATAGATAAGTACATACAGCTAGTAAAATAGAGTAGTTTAAATAAAGACTTTTTAGTTTATATGTAATATAAAATATAAAATAAAATAACTAAAGAAAGTTATACTATAATACTATTTTAGTTAAATACTTATATAGTAAGACTTTTTAATTACTATAAAAAGCTTAGTTTATTAAAAACAAAAGGTTATAATTAAAATAAAAAGAATAAAATAAATTAGGAAAAGTTATAAAACTTTTCTAAACTTTATATAAAATTTATTTTAAATGTAAATTTATTACTTTAACTTAATAAAATACTAATTTAAATACTAATATATTTAAATAAGTTTAAAATATTTTAAAAGTAACTTTTAAACTTAATATACTTTATTACATGTAAATATAAATTTATTTATTAGTTTTATACATAAAACTTACTTTAAAAAAACTATTTTATAGTATAAAAGTATTATTAGTAAAAAAAATAAAATTTTTTAAAAATAGTATATAGTAAACTTTAATAAAATATATTACATTATAAAAGTAGTTAATATACTTGAAAAGATTTTAAATTTTAGAAATAAAGTTTTATAACATGCTAACTATAAATTTAAAAGTTTTTAGTAAGTATTTTATTTAATATAAAAAAATTACTAAAAAGAAATTCTAATAGCTTATTATTTAAGTTACTTAAAAAGTTATTTAAAATTATTTTTAAATATAGTAAAAAAAGTATAGAAAATAGTTTTAACTTTAAAGTCTTAAATATAAGTAGTAAAGTAAATTAAATAAACTTAATTATATATTAGTATACTATTATTAAAAAATCTTTTATAGTACTATATATAAAAGTCTTAATTAATTATATATTTTTTTAGTATAATTAAAGTTTTTATAAAACTATAGTATTAATTTACTATTTAATAATACTATTAATTTATATACTTACATACTAATAAATTATTTTATATTTAAAATAAGTAGTTTAAACTTTTATTTATTTAATTAAAATAATATTATAAAAATAAATATTATTACATTTTTTTAATTTTTATTATTATTAAATAACGTATTTAATAAGTGAATGGCCTAGATAAGTGAGTGGCCTATCTTAAAACTTACTAAAAAATCAAGAATTCGCACATGAATATCTCAACAACCACTTAATGATAAATTCTAGAAATTTAATAGGTACTTGATAGTGCTCCAAAATGTATACCATTAAATTTTTAAGAGCTAGTAATTAATAGTTATTAAGATAGTACTATGTTAGCCCCTAAATTCATCTTTTCTTAAATATCTTAATAATGTTTAACCGCTAGCTCTTAAAAATTTTAATGATGTCCATTTTAGATCACTATTAAGTACCCATTAAATTTCTAGGATTTATCATCAAGTGGTTATTGAGATATTTATGTGCGAATTCTTGATTTTTTAGTGAGTTTTAAGATAGGCCACTCGCTTATCTAGGCCATTCACTTATTAAATACGTTATATAGTTTTTAAACTTTATATATTTTTATTATATTTATAAACAAAGTTTTTTTATAATTAAAATTTATTTATTTATTTATTTATTTATTTATTTATTTATTTTTTACTTTATAGCATTATGTATATAAACGTTATTTAAGTAAAAAAAAATTTTAATAGTACTTTTATATTAATAGTATTTTTATTTTTTTATAACTACTTTATCACGGTGGTGCTATAAGTAGAGAGTTAAATACTTAATAAAAAGTATTAATTAATTACTAAATATAGTACCAGATAATAATTTAAAACATTACGTAAAGAAAAAAAGAATATAATAAATTATAAACTAAAATATTTAGGGCGAGAGCTTATACGCTAGCGTAAAACTAATATATAAATATATAATAAAAAAAAAAAAGCTTATAAAAAAGGCTTTTTTAGAAGACTTTTATATTATAGATAGTTATTATAATAGTACTCCCTCTTTAGATCTAAGCTTTTATAAGGAGTATTTATATTAAATATTAGGTCTAAATTAGTCTAGGTTTTTAAAATAAAAATTTTTTATAATAGCTATATCTTAGAGGTCACTTACAAATTCTTATATTAAGTTATTATATTTAATTTATTTAATTAAATATTTATAGCGTTTCTGCCTGCAATTTAGGCGCAGTTTTTTTAATTTATTTAATATAGTATTTAGTTTTTCTATTAACTTTAATAGGTTTAGATGGTGGGTTTTATTAATTTAAAAGATATTTAAATTCAGGCATAGCAGGCCGAAGCAATGATATATAAAAACTAAGTATATATTTAAGAATTTAAGAAGTTTAAGTTAGTATATATATAAAGAAATTATTTAAAAGATATAGTATTTCCCTAAGGCTTTTAAGTTTAGCTTTTTAGAAAATTACTTTATTTAAATATTTTATATATCAAGCCAGACCATGTCTGTTATTTAATAGTTAAATATAAATAATTATTTTTAGTTTATATATTTTTTTTAAAAGGCTTAGGCCTAAATTATCTCTTTTTAGATTAGTTATTAGATATTAGCTATTTTCTCTACTATATAGTTAACTTCTAAGGCTTATAATACTTAGTAAGAACGTTTTTAAATTCTTATAAAAAATTTAAAACCTATTTAGAGATATTAGCCTATATTAGCTAAAAATAGTAAAACTTTCGTAAATTTAAATATATTATTATTAGCTTTAAACTATACTAAAAGGAGCTAGTTTATCTAATTATTTTACTAATAGTTTATATATATATATAGAACTTATTTTATTATACTATTAGCTCTTTTTATTTAGCTATTAGTTTCTAGATAATATACAGAAAACAATTAGGATTTAATTTATAGTTATTTATAGAGTTTATTATAAAAAATAAAGATAAATTATGTTTCTTAGTCTAATATAATTATCTCTAGAAGACTATAGTCTATTTATATGTGCTAGTAAAAAAGATAGGTAATATCCACAATAATTATCTCATTATAAAAAATTAGGTATTAGTATTTTATAAAGTGATTAACTATAACTATAATATTAATACAGCCTTTAGATTCTAAAAAGTTAGTAATAAAGTCTATAGAAATATCCTTCCATCTCCTTTTAAAGATAGGGAGAGGTTTTAAGAGGCTATAGTACTTTTTAAAAAAAAGCTTTAAATTTTTAATAGGTATTATAATAAGATATATATTAATATATTATTTTAAATATCTAAGGCTAGTAGTATTTGTGTTATAGGATTTTAAAAGTTTTTTTATAACTAGAGTAGCCGCCAGCGGGAGAATTATGCATAATTTAAAAAAAAATTAATTTTAAGTTTATTATTATTTAGTATTATTAGCTAATTGTAATAATATAATTAGCCTTTTTAGTCTTTATATTTACTTAAAGAAAGCTTTTTAGAGTGTCGGGTTTTATCCCATATTAGTAACAGAATTTCCTAAATAAATTTATTATTTAGGTATTTATTATTAATGATCTATTAAATTAATCTATTTATCTTAGTTAAGTTTAATTCTAGAGTGTTATTAAATAGTTTAGAGTAAAGAAATATCTATTATTAAGCTCTTTAGACTTCTTCTTAAGCTAGAGTATTTTATATATAATAAATAAAAGCATCTAGTTTTCCACCCTACTTGCCTAGTTAGTACGTGATAGTAAAGTTAAATTAGAATAAATATTTAGCCTAGTAAGCTTATTAGTAGCTAAATTACTTTATTATAATAAAGTATTAAAGGTTTTTATAATTACTTAGTACTTAAATTAGGAATACAGCACTTTTTAATTTAGGTCTTTATTATTTAAAGTAATATATAATAGCTAGTAGTTCCTTATTATATATTTTATAATTATATTTAGCGGGATTTAGTTTCTTGGAAAAGTAGACTATAGATCTTAGTTTACTTTATTTATCTTTTTAGAAAAGAACTTTAGTAGTTATATAGTCTAAAAAGTCAGCTTCTATAATAATTAGTAACTTAGAATTAAAGTATTAGAGAATTAGAGTAGTTTAAATACATATTTTAAGCATTTAAACGCCTCTTAATAAGCGTTATTAAATTTAAATTAAATATCCTTCTTCGTTAGGGCTATAAGCAGGGACGTAATATAAAAAAAGTTATTAATAAATTATTAATAGAAGTTAGTAAATTCTAGAAATACTCTTATATTCTTTACGTTCTTAAAGAATTCCTAGTTAAGAATATTCTTTACTTTATTTAGGTTTATACTAATTCCTTTTATTGAGATTATATACCTAAGATAAGTAACTTATTCTTAATAGAACTTATATTTATTAATATTAAGTTATAGGCTAGCTTTATTCAGGGCTTTTAAAACTTATTTTATATATTATTAGTATTTATACAAAAAATTGCTGTAGATTAGAATATTATTAAGATAGACTATATAAAACACATTAAGAAATAATTAAAGAATATTATTTATATAGTATTAGAACATACTTAGTACGTTAGCTAGTTTAAATAGTATAATAAAATATTTAAATAAACTATATTAAATTTAGAAAGTAGTTAGCTATTTATCTTTTTCTACTATATAGAGATAGTTAAAAGCTAAGATAATATTTAGCTTTATAAAATACTTCACTTTACTAAAGCAGGACAGAGTTTTTTAGATTAATAAAATTAGATAATAGTTTTTAATAGTAATAGCATTTAGAGCTTAATAGTCTACATAAAATTAAAAATCTTTATTAGGTTTCTTTATAAAAATAACTAGGGCAGCTATAAAAGATAAACTTATTCTAATAAATCCTTTAATAAGATAGTTATTAAAATACTTTCTAAGAACTTTTAGTTTATTTTAGAATATTTTATAAAGAGGTCCAAATCCAAGTTGCTTTTCTTTCTTAAAAATAATCTTATAGTTATATAAATAATATTCAAGTAGTCTATTGGCTTTTTTATATAAAAATATTTAAAGAATATTATAGTACTTCTTTAGAACCTTAATAGCTAAATTATTATAAGTTTTTAAAATTAGAGCTTTATTAATATCAGCTATTAAAATAATAAAGATTTTATATTTATGTTTTTAGGCTATTTATATAAAGGGGGCTGCTCTAATTAGATAAATATTTATACTTAATTTAAGGTTCTTATAAGAACCTTCTAATAAAGCCTTTACTAAAGAATTTTTAAAGCCTTAAGAAGAAGGTTTTCTTATAAAATCTTTATTTAGTTTAGTATTAGATTTAGGTGTAAATTTAGATTCTAGATAAAAGCCTTTTAGAGAACAGTTTACTAGAAAGTCCTCTAAATAGATATTAGGTTCTTATAATTAATAATTTATTTTAGCTAACTAGTTATTATATTAAGTCTAGATAGTTAGTAATAACTTTAAAAAGCAGGTTTATAGATACTGTATATAAGTAGTATTAAAATAAAAGCTTTTTAATAAAGAGTTCACTAAAAAATCCCCTAAGTAGATAATATTTTTTTTTAAATAAATTAGAGATTAAGACAAACGTAGGTAATAGGCCTAGTAATAGAAAGTATTAAAAAATAGCTTTTATAAATTATAGTTAAAGTTAATCTTATGCTTTCTTATTTAAGATTAGCTAAAAATTAATTCATAATTTTCTATAGCTATTATAAAGAGATAAATTTTCTTAATATAATTTATATAATAAAAAGTTATACTAGCAGTATATAAGATATAACCTTTTTTAGGATATTTACTATTAAAACTAGTGGGATATAGGACGTTTAGAAGCGGTAAGAAATAAAGTTTCTAAATATTAACTAGAGATCTACTAATATAATCTATACTAGTTATTCTAGTATTAATTAAAGTAGTAATAGAGTAGGATGAGCTATCTTATTAAATAATATATAAAATATTTACTTAATAGTTCTAAAAGTTAGTTACTAGGTGAGAAGTCTAAAGATTAATAGAAATCTAGTATTAGAAACGTCTTAAGGAGTAACTTAATACTAGAATAGAGCCTTTAATAAACTAGCTTAAAAAGTTTAAAAATATTCTTATTTATAAAAAGATTTAAATTTAGAGAAAGAATAGAAGCAGGTTACTTATTAGAGTTAGAATAAACTTATAAATTAGAGTTCTAGTAAAAGAATAAAGTAGTTTTAGGAAATATAACTATATTTATTACACTTAAAATATTAGTTATTATGCTTTTAGATTTCTTATTTAGCTAATCTAATAAGGGTATAGTTAGAAGTATTAATTTCTATAATATTAGAATTTTTTTATAATACAGGTTACAGCCTAGCAAAACGCGGTAAAAAAAAATACTAAAGGTTATTATTATATAAGAATATCAGATTAGTGTAGTTATTTAATATATTAGAAATTTTAATATCTACTATTACCTAGCGGAAATCGTCATTTAACAATCTTCTTAACTAAGTAATTAAACTAATTCTTTATTTAGTTTAGTATTAGCGGCTAGTCTATAGAATTTAGTAAAATAAATAAAGCTTATTTAAGATAGTGAGTTTTCTATTTAGGTCTCTATATATAGCTTATAAAAAAGTAATTAATTATTTTATTAAGTATATATCCTTATCTATAAAAGAGTCTATAAGTGTTATTAGGTCCTTCTCTAGCCTTAAATATGTATATAAAAGTTAAGAGTATTTAATAGAATATTAGTTAGTATTATCTTTAAGCTTATAGCTAAGTTTTTTAATAAAAATACGTAAATTCTTTTATTTTCTAGTAAACATTAAAAGATTAAATAAATAGTTAAATTTCGTTATTATTAATAACGTAATAGGTTTTAGTATAATAGTTAATCTCATATTTCTAATTATAGCTTAAGGAACTTAGAAATAGGTACTAGTTATAATTATAAATAGAATTAGAATTATAGAACTTAAGCTATTTCTAAATAAACTAGTAATAAAAGCTAGACTTTCTTTAATAAGGGAGATAGTAATAGTAGAGGTTAAACTAATAAATACTTACTTTATCTTATTAAGCTTAATATAAAAAGCTTTTATATTTTTTTTATATTAGATTTCTTATTTTGCTAAGGTGTCTATAAGTGATTTATTACTTACCTTTAAAGTCATAAGTTAAGAGATAAAGTTTCTAAGGATTTTAGTAAAATCTAAGTTATTTATTATAAAAAATTAGTAAAGACATAATGTAATGTTATAGTAATACTATAAGTAGAGAGTTAAGTACTTAATAAAGAGTATTAATTAATTACTAAGTATAGTACCAAGTAATAATTTAAAACATTACGTAAAAAAAGAAAGAATATAATAAGTTATAAGCTGAAATATTTAAGATAAGAGCTTATACGCTAGCATAAACCTAATATATAAATATATAATATAAAAAAAAAGCTTATAAAAAAGGCTTTCTTAAAAAGCTTTTATATTATAAATAGTTACTATAACATACTTTTACTACTAAAAAGTTTTTAACTTTTTAATACAAATTATATATTATAATAAAGTATTTAATTTTTAGCTAACTATTTTATAGAAATATTTAAATTTTTTTTTAGCTATTATTTTTTTTTTAAATACCTAATAAATTAGTTTAATAATAATAATAATAATAGTATTAAACTTTATTTTAATAGTTACTTTTTTTATAACTTACTTTATATATTTTAGGTTTAATTTAATTTTAAGTAGTTAAATAATAGCTTTTATATTACTAGCTTTAATAAAAGTATTAAGTAATATAATTTATATATTATTACTTAGAAGTTTTCTAGTTAGCATATACAGCCTGCTAGCGTACACATAAAATATTAAAATTTATTTATCTTTAAATTAACTTTTTATTATTAAAATAAACGCTATTGAGACCACACTTGCTAATTTAGAATTACAAGATTATCTAAATTATTCTATAACTATAAAAAAGGATAATATTAATTAATTTATGCTGTTATGTTGCTACTAAGGTGTTATTATCTCCTATAAAGTCTATATTAAATCTATTAATATTCTTACTAAGGAGTAAGAAAATAATTTTATCTTTTATATATAAAAGCTAACAGCAATAAGCCTTTTACTAATAAATATAATAATAGTAAACTTTATTTATAACCTTATAGAATATTAGGTTTATAAGGATTTTGTTACTAATTAATAGAAGAAATACTTAGATATTTTAAAGTCTTTTTATCTTACGCTAATTAACTTACAGTGTATAAAAGCTAACAATAACTTTCTATATAGTTAATACTTTAATTTTATAAAGAAAAAGATCGCTAAATACGACATCTAGTTACATAATATATATAATATAAATAAGAAAGGCTTTCTTATTGGGGTACTAAATAAACTAAAAAGAATCTACTATAGGTTAGATTATAAGTTAGGAAAGCTTAAAGGTACTAGGTAAGATAGGAATAGGGATTAGATTATAGTATTAGCCTTAATTTATGTAGATAGATTTTACCTTCTACCAGCGCTTATTTATAAGAGCTAATCAGAAAATATATAGAACTTATAGCTTTAGGATTATAAACCTTTATTCTAAGAGGCCTTTTTTACTATATCTCCTACTAGCTAAACAAATAACAACCTAAGATTTAAGTGGCTAATAAAGGTGTTTAATCGTTACTTAAAGCTAAAAATAAGAAATAAAAGGGACTAGCGCTTACTAATTGTTAACAGCTATAAATCTCATGTTAATATGCGATTCATTAATTAGGCGATTGCCTATTGCATTATAATCCTTGTTTTCTTTTCTCACTCGACTCATACGCTTCAGCCACTTGATGTAGGGCTATTCCAGCTACTATTAGATTATTACACCTAGGAAGTGACGCAGTACGTACATTGGACGCAAGGACTTATTAGTATTGCTAAACAGGACTTCTTTAGATTCTTTTGGGTTGCCTTTAATAAGGCCTTTATAAAAGACAACGTATTTAGTGGATGGCAGAGAACTGGCTTATATCTCTTTACTCCTGAGGTAATTCTCAACCCTCAGCTAAGAAAGCGCACAAAACGGGTCCCTACACCTCCTCCACGGCAGGAACCGATTGTGCCTTTATCAGTAAGAGATACAAAGAAGATCCGGAAGCTACTTGATGCTATAACCTTAAGGACTAGTCAGGAAGGGAAGCAGCTCTGATCAATAATATGGGAACTAGCGGATGCAAAGAACTTGCTAAGAAACGAAGTAAAAGGGCTTAAGCTTACCCTAAAAAGTGAAAAGAAGAAGCGTGCACGCAAGAAGGGCTTATTTGAAGAGCTTTGAGTAGTGGATGAAGGTAATTGCCTCTTCTTCAGCCCCCAAAAGGTGTCCCTTGCACGTGACCTTCAAACTAAGAGGGAACAGGCTGTTCTTCAGGAACAGGCAAGAAAGGAAGAAGAAAAATAACTTAAGGCGATAGCTAAGGAGCAAGAGAGACTTGCTATTGAGCAGAGGAAGCGAGAACGTGAGGCTGCGAAGATCCAAAAGGAGATCCAGCGTGAGGTGGAACAGGAGAAGAAAAGGCTTGCACGCGAGGAAGCTCTGTACGCTAAGGAAGCTGAAAAGCAACTTAAAAACGACCTGAAATTGATGTAGGGTAAGGGGAAGAAGAAATCTACCGCAATTACTGCTATTACAGAATCTCTTTTGGATGTGGGTGAGAAAGATAGTCCCCTAGAGGTGGATCTCTCTTTATCTCGCTCAGGCCGCGTGAAGAAGCTTCCTGCTCGCTTTAGAGACGATATAATTGAGATAGGCTAACTCGCCGATCTCGATTTCCTATTACACCATAATTGAAGCGATTTTGACGATTCTTTGATTGCGAATAACCTCAATTTTTGAGGTGGTGATGTGGATGACTAAGCGTGCACGCTAACCGGCCGTGCACACTAACCAGAACAGCGGTGGGATTGTAGCGCTAGGATCCCATTGTAGCCGGTTACTAGCTAATAGCGCTAATATTCGATATTAGCGCTACAAAGCAGCTTACTTAGTTCGGTAAGCGTACAGTACTGGACTAGCTGGGTCCGGTTTACGGCCGCAGGATCGTCAGAAGTAAGAAATGTATTGTAGACCCTTGATCAGCTGTTTTGTATGGGAAAACTCGCCCTTGGCGGTCTCTCTGGCATCGTCAACTTCCATCAAGAATATATCAGTTTTCGTCCCAATCTTGCCTCAATTATCAAGTACTCACCCTACGATGGCTCCTAATCGTATCACCGTCGATATCGATCATTTCTTGCCCTTTGAGAAGCCAGGATCGACTGCGCAGTCGGTGCTCTGCAAATACTGTCAAAATCCAAAGAAGGGCAGCTTTGTACGCTCTGGCAAAGGCCGATTGCTCGCCCATCTTGATGCCTGTGAGGCGTACAAGAAGCACCTGAAGCAGCTGGAGGAGAGTAATGGAAAGCCTCTCCGTCAGGCGTCAATTAAGGACGCTTGCCTCCCTATCCCAAAGGCGATTAAATCGTTCATCGACGCTGCCCTCGCTCGCTCCGTGATCCTTTCGGGGTCGCCCTTCAACTATTACGACAAAGTCGTAAATCCACACAATTATCACCTACTTACAACCCTTCGCTTAGGCTACGAGCCTCTATTGCGAAAAGATCTCTCGACGAAATGGCTAGATATAATATACATAGAGTTGAAGGCGCAGGTTGATCGGATTGTAGTAAGGCAGGAAGCTGTTAACTTCTGTATGGATGAGAGCAGCTCAGCGTTAGGCGAGAGGATATAGAACCTGTGTTTCTCGTCAACTGAAGGCACTGCTTTCTACTTGCTTCACTAGGGCCTTGGGGACGCAGATTAAACCGCTAAAAGCCTTTTTGTACGCACGAAATCGAATATTGCAGCTCAGTTGGAGGCAAGCCGTGACGACGGCTTTGTAAGGTAGGATAGAGTCAATTCTATTGCTCAGGACACCTGTGTGGTGAATCAGGCAATTCGAGAGCTAGCAGCTCAAGATCCTGACCTCAAACACGTCTTTTTTGTTAACTGTGATAGCCATGGGCTTTAGCTGCTGTTCAAAGACTTCACAGAGGGTAAGTATGCACCTGCGCTGTTTCAGAGCCTCTTCCGACGCGCAAATCAGATATCGCGGGTAATTAGGAAGTCCAAAAAGTCGCACGCAATCCTGAGGGCGATCCAAAGGGCGTAAATGGGGGGTAAAACAGCTTCCTTTACGCTCATGTGCTCAACGCGTTGGGGGACGATCGAAGGCTTATTTCATAGCTTGATTAAGAACGAGAAAGTCCTATAGGCGGCGCTTAAAGACCCAAGGTTTCTAACAACAGTAAAGAATAGGAAACCTATGTGGATTACTGAAGGAGAGGCAGTTGCGTCAACAATTAAGGACACTAAGTTTTAGGAGACCCTAGGTAAACTCCATAAGCTATTTGAGCCTATCCATGAAGCTCAAGTCATGAGTGAGTTAGGCGGCTCACTGGCTGCTTACGTACTCTCTCACTAGCAAGCTCTAAGAGCTCATCTTATTGAGTTTCAACGTACTTCTAACCTACCTCATCTCAACGAGCTGATTACGCTATTCAACCGACGGATGAAGAAACAGCTATAACCCATCTACTACCTAGCAGCTGCTCTTGATTCTCTAGACTCTAGCAAGTTAAATTCTTGGCCAGCTGAACACCAGGACGCGATTATTACTGCTTTTCGAAACCATGTGGGAGAGACCAATTCTAAAGCGAACAATCAACACGTTTTTAACCTACGGATGTAACTTGATGAGTTTACAAAGCAGTAGGGCTTCTACTCACCCCAAAACTTTAAGCTCTGGCATGTCAACTCCCATCCATCGACTTTCTGGACCCACGCTGAAAAACGTGATAAATTTGACCTCCCGCGACTCGCGCTACGACTACTTAGTGTTGTTGCTAACTCTGTGCCCTTAGAACGATCCTTCTCAGCTAGGAACTACGTCCAGGACACCTATCGTACACGAATGAGCGTCGAAACTATGCACAAATCGGTCTACTGCTACATGAACGCGCGGGCGCTTCGACAACAGCCTTACAATGAGAAACTGCTAAAAGAGCGAGAAACGCAGCGTCGACAACGGGCGAAGGCAGAGATAGCCGAAATTAAGAGGATTAACTTGCTAACGCTTCAGCAATTAGTCGAAGCGGCTCATCAGGATATGTTGGCGCAATTTGCGATTGGCAACCTTGCTACCTTGCATCATTATGTGTAACCGAGCAAGGGTTTTCATTCCATTATTATTTTCATTCCACCAGGAGATTGCAAATCCTCCCTTGTCAACATTAAGAGGATAGGAATCCTCATTCCAGCTCATCTCACTCATTATTTAAGTAGGATAGTCATCCTTAGTTTTTCAATCAATCCAATCCTTATGACAATCTTTATGAGTACTTCCAACTGCCAAATATGACCTCCATGAGGTTATGAGCCCGGCTGACGAATCTCATATATCACTCGTTTTCGTACGACCTGATCCAAATTGTCTATCAATTGATTCCTCACGGTTGTTAAAAATGACAAAAGATACCGGAGTACCAAAGCTCAAAGGAGCTGCAAATCTTGCTATATGGCTGTTCAGGCTTGAAAAGTATATGACAGCAAAAGGCACATGGGACGCAGTTGAATTTGTTCCGTACAACCAAAGTACGCGGTAAAAGTCTCCATCAAACCCACATCAGAGCGACAGTGGAACGTCCGTTGCTCCTAACAGTTTATTACAAGAACTAGTTAGAGAGACAATTGAGACAGAGACACCCTCACCTGGACAGATAAAAACTGATCCGGAAAAGAAGCCGAAATTTGGAGCTACAAGTGACTACCAAAAATTCGACTTTAGCCTGGAATTTACGAAGGACCAAAACGACTGGGTACTACATCCTGACAATGGTAAAGCAATTAACGACATCGTTATCCACTGCAAGGACATACCAGCACGAAAAGTCGACGGAATCCTGGCGGCTTGATGGGTCATCGACACCCTTATCAAGCACTACAAGATCAACACAGAACTTCAGAAGTATCTAGTTATTGAATGGATTTGGACTACGACGTACGCTTCATGCAAAGACATGGAAGACTATACCAACAAGTTCAGAATCCTTATTCAAGACATTGCACGGTAAAAGATCACAATTGACTTTATGCTCAAGCATGCAATGATCCACAATCTTAGAACATACTTTACGTCCTTTCAAGAACGAAAACGTGACACAGGCATCGAATCGCTTTCGTATGATACTCTTATAAGTCAACTCCATAACGAAGAGCTCGTGAACAAATCTCAATCCAAAGCTACTTCACATACAACAAAAGGTAAGAATTAAAGTTAAAGTAGATTGCCTGGTATAGGCAAAGAACACAAGTCAAAGACTTACCCATGGTGTAAAAGGGAAGGCAAGAAAGAAGAAGACTGCTGGTTTAAGCACCTGGAAAAGGCTACAAATGGCTGGCGTAAGAAGCAAAAGGATCTTTAAAAAGATAAAGATAGCAAAGCGACATGGCTTACCCTGACTAATACCCTAACTAATATCTTTCTAAGTTTCTTTACCTACAGTGATAAAAGCAAGACAACGTATGACACTTTATTAAAGGTTAATATCTATAATAACCCTACCTGGTTCACTGAAATGCATGCTGCCAGCGGGACCCTAAGCGGAACTAGAAAAACCGTATAAATTTCAAGTAAAGGAACGATACGGCTTTTATGTCAGCTTCAGAACGGCAAAACCTCTTTCCATACTATTAAAGATGTTTAGTATCACCTAGACAGCCCTATTAACATCTTGTCAGCTATGAGAATAAGACGTGGGGGCTATACTCTTAATTAGAAAAATAGAGAAATCAAAGATCAAAAAGGCAACGAAGTGGCTATAGTATATGAAGAAGATGGAATTATTCTTGTATGCATGGTAAAGATAGTAACAGACCCGTATATGACACTAGCTATAAAGCTATTACTAACTAAAAAGGTGTTAGTAGAGCAGCTCTATTAAATAATAGAATATATAAGATATAGTAACCTTATGAAGCTTATAAAGAATACTACTGGACTAAAGCTAAAGAGCTATCGCCATAGCACCTGCACATGCTGCTTAGAATTTAAGCTTTAAAAACAACCATTTAGTAAACGACAGCGCGTAAAGTGAGAAGGAGAAATTCTCTACCTAAACCTTATACTAATAATTAAACCAGAAGGATACGATTAAAAGCGTGGATATATTTTTATAACTGATGACTATACTACCGGTATAGAAATAGGGTTTATTTGCTTTAAGGATGAAGCTTTAAATCACGTAAAAAAGCTACAAGCTTGCCGAAAAGCATAGGGAAAACCCCCTATTACGTACATTTTCTCAGACCAAGATTCTATATTCATGAGTTAAGACTTTAAAGAATGGATAAAAGAAAAGGGGATTACTTACCAGCCTACTATATAAGACACTCTATAAGAGAATAGACTTACTAAAATTACCTAATTCCATCTCCATAAAAAAGCAACGTTAATGCTAGCAGATTAGAATCTTCTAAGATTTCTCTAGCCACTAGTAATTAAATATGCTGCTGAACTAAAAAATAGAAGCCTAGTACGAAGACTTAATGGTAAATTGCCAT
Organism: Zopfia rhizophila CBS 207.26; assembly: GCA_010093925.1. Taxonomy (NCBI): domain Eukaryota; kingdom Fungi; phylum Ascomycota; class Dothideomycetes; family Zopfiaceae; genus Zopfia; species Zopfia rhizophila. Next base: position 624,451 of record ML994654.1, read on the forward strand.
ACGAAGTCATTAATAAATGCAAGCCGAATCTTTCCAAAATCCTAATATTCAGAATAGTTATATACTATTAGAATAGCTAAAAAGCTTAATCTGAGAAGATTACACCACGTAGAATTAGAAGGAGATTTATCGGATTTGCAGACGGATCTAATAAATTAATTATTAAAGTCTAGAAAAAAGGAACACGGCAGATTATAGAGGAACGAAATTTTGAATCTAACGACGACTGTAAACCGTACGATAGATATCAATCTATAGAAAATAAAAAAGAACTTAACTTTAGAGAGAAAGCATGGCAATCTTTAATAGGAACTTATAGCTAATTATTAAATTCTCTACTTAACCTACATCCTGAACTAGTAATTAATAGTCAAATAGTCAATTAATAAAGGGCGTATGAATCTACTATTAAAATGATTAAGTAGAGCCTATCTTATAAGAGGGAGCTAGACAGGCCATATAAGCCAAGCCCTACACTATTAGAGAAAGAAGAAGACACTCAATACAGCAGAGAACACATGTAAAGTGTGATTTATATTAGGCCACAAATAATTAAAAACGCTGAAAGAGAAGCATAATAAGGTGCTATAATAAGCCCTGAGACAGAATTACTAATTTAGGAGCCACTCTCTTTAGTAGAACCACTACAGTAATTAACACGCAATAATAGAGGGCAGCTACCTCATAAATTCCATAACGAGTATAGGTATGTAATTTTAATAAAGCTAGTGACAGCAGAAGCCGCAGCAAGCGTATAGAAAGTGATTACACTTACTAGAGCCCCTAACAAGCATTTCTACACGCTGTATATAGTAATACTTGATGAAATTAACTACGCCTATTAAAGCTTCTACTTATACCTTAACGACGCTTTAGAGCACGCTTTGATCGTAGCTAACACAGGCATCTACAAGGAGCTAGGTCTGAATAACCCAGAACTAAAATCATTTACAGTAGTAATAGAACAGCCAGATAGCACGAAATGGAAAGAAGCAACAGACATCAAGATACAGCAGCATTAAGAGAATGGGACGTTTAAACTTATTGAATTACCCACAGGGCGTACAGCGCTAGATGGAAAGTAGATATTTAAAGTCAAAAAAGGAGCCAACAATCAAATTACCAAGTACAAGGCTAGATTCGTAGGGAAAGGATTTATACAGCAATTTGGCATTAATTACGACTAGACATATGCTGGAGTTATATAAGTATCTTTAGTACAGACGATATTCACGCTTATAGTACTATTTAACTATGATATTATACAGCTCAACTTCGTGACGGCATACCTTAATTCAGATCTTAACGAAGAAATCTATGTCAAGCAAGCACCTGGTTACATTCAAAAAGGCAAGGAACATCTTGTTTATAGAGTTAAGAAAGGCCTGTATAGACTGAAACAATCGGCACGTAAGTGGGCAAAACAGCTTACAAGCTTTCTCATTAAAATCGGATTCAGGCCACTTACGGCAGACAACAACGTGTTTGTTAAAGGTACTATCTGCACGGGACTTACGATTACAGTCTACGTGGATAATGTTAAGCTTATTAGCAGTGATAAGCCAGCTATAAAGCAGGTTATTAATCAGCTAAGTAAGGAATTTAAGACGACTAACCTAGGAGGCATTAAGCACTACCTTGGAATGGAAATTAAGCGTGACTGTAATGCAAAGACAATTACGCTCAGCCAGCGAGCATACATTGAAAAGATCCTTGATAAATATAGGTATAGCAAGCATGGACGCAGGGTAAAAACGCTAATGGTAACAGGTCAACGCCTTGAACCATTTGACGGCATCGCCACTAAAGCTTTAAGACAAGAATTTGCTGCTCAGCTAGGATTGATTATGTATGCCATGATTACTACTCGGCTAGATATAGTATTCGTAGTCTTATTTCTTGCACAGCACACAAATAACCCTGGACCCGAGTATTGGGACGCACTTAAAAGGATCTTCTTCTACCTGCGCAGTACGATCGATTACTGTATCATATTTGGTGGAGAAAGCAACGACAAAATTGCTGGGTATATAGATGCCAGCTTTGCTGAAGATTCTGCAACCAGACGCTCAACGGGAGCCTACATTTTTACCCTGAACGGAGGACCTATCAGCTGGACTTCAAAGCGTCAGTTGACAGTCGCTCTGTCGACTACAGAAGCAGAATACATGGCCATGTGTCAAGCCACAAAAGAAGCCACCTGGCTCAGGCAACTGCTTACTGAATTGGGACTTCATCATGAATCCATCAAGATTCACGCAGACAACAAAAGCGCTATAGCTCTGGGCAAGAACCCTGAATTCCACAAGCGCAGCAAGCACATCGACGTACAGTACCACTACGTACGAGAGCAGGTGCAGAATGGACGAATCACCGCGCCCTACCTGCCAACCAGTCAAATGATTGCAGACAGCCTGACTAAAGCTGTCAGTCCAGAACTGCATCTTCGATTCATTGATCATTGCCGGCTTGACCCAGACAAAGCAAAGAAGAGGCATGATTAAAGCTCCCCAAAGGCATCGTACGCAAGCTTGAGAGGGAGTGTTGGCGCAATTTGCGATTGGCAACCTTGCTACCTTGCATCATTATGTGTAACCGAGCAAGGGTTTTCATTCCATTATTATTTTCATTCCACCAGGAGATTGCAAATCCTCCCTTGTCAACATCAAGAGGATAGGAATCCTCATTCCAGCTCATCTCACTCATTATTTAAGTAGGATAGTCATCCTTAGTTTTTCAATCAATCCAATCCTTATGACAATCTTTATGAGTACTTCCAACTGCCAAATATGACCTCCATGAGGATAATTAGCCAGGAACTGACTGGTGGAATCTCACTGAGCAGGAGCAGCAGGGCCTTGAGAGTACTGCGTTCAAGCAAGCTATTGATGACGAGGAGGCAGCAGATGAGCTAGTTGCTGAGCAGACAGAGCAACCAGTGGATCAATCAGTCGTTGAAGCAGAGACTGAGGCAATCGTACCTCCGCCTGCTCATCCAACCCATCTATTACCTCAGCTTCAAACTCAGTACTATCCACCTGCTTACGCGCTAGCAGCTCCATCTTTCGCCTCTCAGCAGCCAATTTTTAATCAATCGCATGGCCAAATTATCTATAACCAGCAGAACGTGTATCCTCACTTCCCTGAAGCATCTCAGATGTCTCCACACCAGAATTTACGCCACAAACGAAGCTGGGATCAACGACAGAGCGTGGATGAGACCCATGGCAATCCTCAGCGGCAAGGCTGGGCGCCGGGAGATGGCAACGATTCACAATTTTGAAGATTTTGTAGAGAAAAATCACGTAATCAATGAATAAATATCATATTTTACAGCCCATTGTAGCCGGGGTTTGATACTAGCCGGTTATTAACCGCTACAATCGATTCTAGCGCTGCTAATATTAGCAGGTTGCCACCCCTAAACCAGAAGACTTCTAATGTAGTATTAATTACATACTTTACATTAAAAAATAATTTAGTGTTTATTTTATATATTATTTTTATTTTTATAGTACATTTAGTAATTTACTTTAAAGCTATTTATTTCTCAATAAATTTGTATTACTTAGCTTAGGCTCTTAGTAGTTAATAAAAGAGTTAAGTGAACAAGAAGTACGAATTAGCTCATAAAGTAGGTGCTTAAGGAAATAGGTGGTTGAGAAGATTGGTGGGAACTTATTTGAGAGGAATACGCAAGGCCTTGCTGCGCGTCCACGGCATACGACTAATGCGTCAGGTCCTGTGTGCCGCGCTACTCTTGGCAATCACCTTTACCAAACTGGGCTAAGCGTCAAACAAGGGGTTGTACCTCCGACTTGATCAAGTGGCGATCTCATGAGCTGCGCCACATGTGGCTCTACTCTCCCATAATCAACACTTCACGCTCCTATGCTAATACAATTCGAAAAATTCACAAGGGTTTGGCGGGTGCAGGTCGGCCAGCCTCCCTGTCTGTGGTGGCAACTTTCTACTGCAGATAGCTTTCGTTACTGTTGCATATCACACATAAGCATTAGTTGAATTCATCTTAGTCTATATTTTTGCACCCTTGTCAAGCAGTAGCCTCACAATCTGCTTATGGCCTTCTGCTAAGGCCGCGTAGAGTGCGTTACCGTATCTTCCACTCTGCGCGTTGACGTCAGCGCCCTTGTCAAGCAGCAGCCTTACAATCCGCTCGTGGCCTCTGAATGCAGCCGCCTGGAGTGCGTTGCTGTAGTCTTCATCCTCACAGCCTTCATCCTCATAGCCTTCATCCTCATAGTCTTCACCCAGCCAGCCGGCGTCGTATATATTCTGCGCGTTAACGTTAGCGCCCTTGTTGAGCAGCAGCCTCACAATCTGCTCGTAGCCCCTGAATGAAGCTGCGTGGAGTGCGTTGCCATAGTATCCACCCTGCGCGTTAACGTCGGCGCCCTTGTTAACTAGCAGCTCTACAATCTGCTCGTAGCCTTCTGCTGAAGCCGCGTAGAGTGCGTTACCACATCTTCTACCCTGCGCGCTAACATCGGCGCCCATGTCAAGCAGCAGCCTCACAATCTGTTCGTGGCCTCCGGATGAAGCTGCGTGGAGTGCGTTGCTATACACTCTACCCTGCGAGTTGATGTCGGCGCCCTTGTTAAGCAGCAGTTTTACAATCTGTCCGTGGCCTCCGGATGAAGCCGCATGGAGTGCATTGCCGTAGAATCCACCCTGCGCGTTAACGTCTGCGCCCTTGTCGAGTAGCAGCCTTACAATCTGCTCGTGGCCTCCTTCTAAAGCCACCTCGAGTGCGTTTCCACCCTGCGCGTTAACGTCGGCGCCCTGGTCGAGCAGCAGCCTTACAATCTGCTCGTGGCCTTCTTCTAAAGCCACCCCGAGTGCGTTTCTACCCTGCGCGTTGACATCGGCGCCCTTGTCGAGCAGCAGCCATACAATCTGCTCGTGGCCTTCTTCTGAAGCCACCTGGAGTGCGTTGCGGTAGGCTCTCCCCTTCGTGTTAACATCGGCGCCCTTGTCAAGCAGCAGCCTCACAATCTGTTCGTGGCCTCCATATGAAGCCGCATAGAGTGCGTTGCCGTAGAATCCACCCTGCGCGTTGACGTCAGCGCCCTTGTCAAGCAGCAGCCTCACAATCTGCTCGTGGCCTTTAGCTGAAGCCGCCTGGAGTGCGTTGTCGTAGTCTACATCCACGTAATCTTCATCCTCATAGTCTTCATCTTGCCAGCCGCTGTCGTACACATTCTGCGCGTTAACGTCGGCGCCCTTGTCAAGCAGCAGCCTCACAATCTGTTCGTGGCCTTCGAATGAAGCCGCACGGAGTGCGTTGCCGTAGAATCCACCCTGCGCGTTGATGTCAGCGCCCTTGTCAAGCAGCAGCCTCACAATCTGCTCGTGGCCTTTAGCTGAAGCCGCACGGAGTGCGTTGCCGTAGAATCCACCCTGCATGTTGACGTCAGCGCCCCTGTCCACCAGCAGGTTGAGCATCCCATCATGCCCATGTTGGGCTGCGAGGAACAATGGAGTCTGGCGGCGGCTGTCTCTCGCGTTGACTGCAATCACAACCTCTGTTTCTAACCTGCATAGAAGCTCCTGTGCTAGACCGGACAATCCGAATCGCGCCGCGAGGTGCATTCCTGGTGTTCTTCTTGGATAGTCTTGGCTATAATATCCGTACTTGTAGTCTGAAACTAACATTACCTGTGCGGCGCAGGAAACAGATCCACTGTGGAGGAGAAACGCACATGCTAGCTCGCACACCTCGTCTTGAACTGGTAGTATGTGTTGTCCCCAGTGCTTGGCAGCATAGTCTAGGAATTCGTTTTGTCGAAGCCTCTCCTCAAACTCTTTGTCAGTGGAACAGCTACCACTTTTAAATGTACCAAAGGAGAGATAGGTAAGACATGTTAAGGCAATATCTAGCTGAGCACTAGGGTTCCATTCATTCCTAATGCGCTCAAAGTACTCTTGTGTGGTGTAGTGCACAAGACGGATTATGGCGCTCTCCTCGTCGACAACGACAAGGCCGGCGCACACTGACACCAGGTCTTCGACGTCCGGTATATTCTCCGGGTCAAGCTCATTTCCTTCTGGCTCTACCGCTAGAGCACAGCATATCTCAGCCGTGGTTAGCGGTCTTTGTGCGTATGTAATCCATGACAGGACCTTCTTGGCTCGTTCGTAGTCTCCGCTAAGCTGGCCTTCTATTCTTTGGATGGCTTGCTTGTATGCATCATCGAGCGCGATGGAGCCTCTAGAGAATGTAGCTAATGTGGATTTAACGTCTTTAGGAGTCCTCTTATCCAAGAGTGAATCTGTATGCAGTTGAGCGAGGAGAAACCTAAGAACTTGTAAGTCTATATCGCTCCACCAAGCTGAACAGAACGCGTACATGCCGTCTACAGCCTCTGTTATCTTTTCTTGCACCATGTCCTGCAGTGCAGAGTCGCGCTGAATGCATTTGGGCAGTCGATAAGTCTGGCCAGCCACGAATCGCCTCACGTCCTCATTACTGGCCCGTACCTCTAGCCTCAGCGCTTCTCTGAACTTATATACAATCTCTGGTATGAAGCGCGAGGTAATCATTAGTCGAAGATCTGTCCCCGCTTGTAGATCTCGGAGTTTGGCCAGAAACTTGCTGCGAGTACCGTCGCTGTCTCGACACTCATCTAGAGCATCGATTACGACATGAACAGTAGAATAATTCGTAAGCACAGACCGTAGAGCCCCAAGGATCTCGTTACATGATGGCTTAGTTCCTCGTATGACATGCTGCTGGTGCAATCGTTCTACGGGCTCTACGAGCAAAGATCGGGCTTGTACTAACTGCTTGAGGATGGCCGCTAGCAGACTGGTAGCATCCTGCTCCTCCTGAGCTTTGTAATTACAGTACACATAAGCAACTCCGGTGGAGCTGCTCTGCACTGTTCTCAACAGATGATCGATCGCGATGGCCGCTATCATGGTCTTGCCAGCCCCAGGGATTCCGGGGCAGAACAGCGTTTCCTTTGGTTTGCGTAGCCATTCCGCAAACTGGGTCGCATCAAGAAGCCACTGGCCTGTTCCTTTTTGTCTGCGGCCTATAAAGTCGGATTGTTGAGCAGGAAAATCAGTCGGCGATATCCATTCCATAAGCTTGCCGTGCCGTGCAAGGTCTTGGTCTTGTCGTATCGTATCGAGCCCGGAGTTTATAGTCGATATATATGTCCGAATGAGGTCCGAGTCGTCTTTTATTGCTTGAGAAAGTTTGCTTTGATATCTGAGCAGTAATCTTGCAACGACAGTAGATGCTTACAAGTGATCCATCTGCAACGCGACCTGCACCAATGTTTTCAGGCGTTCCATCCTGCCCAATATGCTGGTAATCTCTTCTCTCTTGAACTTCCATATTAATGCGTCGCCCGCCTTCCTCATCTTGCCTCCCCCAGTCATTTTGCTCTGCAGCTGCTCCAACGCTTGCTTGAACTGATCAAGTGGCCCATTCTCAAATGCAAGGGCCCGGACGGCAGGGTACCACGGCATGTGGGGACTTCCCTCCTCAAGGCGGAACCTTAGGCTTGTGAGGAGACTGTTGAGGTTCGCAGCCTCGACGGCGCACTTTGCGCGGTCTTTTGAGGCATCCTTGACATCGTTTAGATACCCGACGACTTTGTTCGAGAGCTGGAGGATAGCGATAATGCTTGCCGTGATACTAAGGGGGTCCATGGAGAAGGTGGACAGAAGTTGAGGATATGTACGAGGGCGCGGTGGAGAGGAACAAAGGCATGATGGAGACAGAGAGTCTGGTGGACCATGCTGAAGAGGAGTTGCGGCCGCAGCAAGGATGAAAAGCGTTGTTCACAACGCTCAGCCTCATCCTGCGCCGCGCCTTATCGATAAGGCAAAGCATCCCGTGTCGCACGCGGATAGTGATAAGAGATGAGCAGATTATGCTTCCACAAGAGAAGGTCAACTGACTTTGTCGTCATGTGAAAAGTCTTAAGATGGCAATGAAAAGTCCATAGCGCAGCTTAACATTGAATTACCGAGCTCCGTCAGCATGTATCCTGATTGTAATAAATGTGCACTGGTAGTAAATATGCCAATTCCTAGGCCACCATTAAGTGAAAGCCTAGGAATTAAGAAATTAGTAAGTATTATATAACACGGCAGGTTCCGGTATAGTTTCGTTATAGTATTTATAGTATATATAGTATAGTTTTACTTAGTTTAGGGCAGTAAATTATGTGAATTCTTTATTAATTAAAAAACTATTTATTATTTATGTTTTTATTCTTATTCTTATTCTTATTCTCTTTCTTAATAAGATCAGTAAGGTCACGGAGGGCGGTAGTAATATAGATATAATAAAAAATATAAGTAAAGCTAATAGAGATAAAGAAAGTAGTAAAAAAAAAAATAAAAAAAAATAAAAGAAATAAGTACAGGCGGTAGAGAGCTACTAAGCTATAAAAATCTATAAATATAAATAATATAAATAGTATAAAGTAATAATAATTTATAATAAAAAGAGCAGTAAGTATTTTTATTATTATAATAATAATTAATATAATTACTAAATAGAAATTCTAGTATAATTATATACTTTATAAAAGGCCTGAAGGCGCGGGCGTAGGAGCTATAAAAAATAGAAATAAACTAACTATATAACTAAATAAAAATAGCTTTAATATTTAAAAAGTAAATAATAAAGGTATAAGTATAATACACACTATATTAGACATTTTAATAAAGGTAAAAAGAGTAGTAATAAAAAAGAATATAAAAAGCTATAGCTATAGCTATATTAACTATAGTAATTTTAGTAATAATAATAAAGATAATAAAAAAGAGCTGCTAAAGAATATAGCTAAGTAAAACTATAATTTAATTAATATTAAAATAATAGTAAAAGAAAGATAGTTATGGTTTTATAGTAATAATAATAGTAATAGTAATAGTAATAATAACAATAACAATAACAGTACTATAATTTAGTTAATAAATAGATAGAGTTATAGTATAGAATTAAAAGATACTTATAAGTTTACTACTACTACTACTACTATAGTAGTAGTAGTAGTAAATAAATAGTAATAATAAAGACTATAAAGATATTAGAACTATTAATAAAAAATAGTTTTATAGAGAATACTTATAGCTATTAGGGCGGAAGCTATTATAAAAAAAAATAAAAATACTAAAGTCTATAACAAAATTAGTACAGGCCATAGTAGATATTTATAATTAATATATAAACTAGTAATAGAGGTAAAGGTAGTGTAGTAATAGTTATAATAATAGCTAAATAAAAAAAGAAATAGCAACATACTTATAATAAAAACATAAAAAGAAAAAAAAAAGTTTAAAATAAGAGTTAGGAATTATATATATATAGTAGTTATAGTATTAATAGTAGTCTTAAAAACTAATATAATAGCAATAATAGAAGAGCGTAATAGCAGTAAAGGGAAAATATAATAAATAGTAAAAAGAAAATATAATAAATAGTAAAAGTAGAATAGATTATAAAGAATATAACTTTATACTACGGGTGCAGTAGAATCTCTGGATATATAATATTCTAGACTATAAACTCTTATATATTCTTTATATAAAGTAAAAGAATTAAAAGGCCTGCTATAGTTATTACCTATAATAAAATAATATATAGCTAACTATATATAAATATAAGACATTATATATCTACGCCAGCTATAGTTAGTAACTAGTTCTATAACTTATTTATAGATATAGTAAAGCTTAAATAGATAAGAAACTAATACTATATAAGTAGAAACAGTAGCTTATTCTTTATAGAGATTAATTTAATCTATAAGATTAACTATATATAGCCTATAAAGTCACTTATAAAGATCTTTATTTATAAGTAATAGTAGCTAAGCCTTATAATAACTAAGCAGGTACTATTATAGAGCTCTTTCTTAAAATATAAATTCCATAACAGAATAATAAAAGCGCTAATCTTTAAGTAAAGCTATAATAAAAAAAGACTAGTAAACTCTAGTAACTATAATAGCTTAATAAAAAAAGTATATTATATTATATTATTATTAATTACTATAGAGTTTATAAATAGAAGCTTGATCTCTGCGCCTAAGAATTATAATAATAGCTAATAGTTAATTACCATAATAGAGTTATTATAGATAGTAAGAATAGTATATTCTTAAAACACCTATTAATTTATTAGAGTATAAGTAAGTAAGAGTATAGAGTATACCATAACAAAAAAATAATCTATACTATAAAAGGTAGTAATAGAGAGGAGTAGTTTAACAGAATTTTCTACTATAACTATAATTAGTATCTAAACTTATATAGTAAAGTATTTATTCTTAATACCATTCAGAACACGCATGTTCTTCTGTAGATAAAAAATAGTTAGTAATAGCTATATAATTAATAACTATTATAGATAGGTATTAATAATTACGGTATAGTTCTTATAGTAAATAATAAATAAAATCTAAATAAAATTACTACTAAGAATAATAAATAGACTGCTAAAAAAAGCGTTGCTAGAGTAAATATTTATAAGTATATAGTAAACAGCTTTAAAGCAGTAGTAGTGCTATATTAATATCTTATTTTAAATTATAAAAATAGCTTATTATAATAGGTTTATAAACTCTAAATTCTTTAAAACTACATATATAAATTTATTATTAATATTTATTAGAATTTAGAAACAAGAGTGCGCGGTCTACCTATTTAGTAGTAAAAAAACAATAATACTAAATAACATAATATAAAGAATAATCTTTTTAGTAAAGTAAAAGTATAAATAAAGATAGTACTAGAGAAACATTTTTCCTATTTCTACTAGCCTTTATAAAAAGAAGTAAATAATCTATAGCTGGTTTATAATTATATTTATAATTACTATAAACACTATATACTAATTATTATTTAAGTTTCTATATACACTCTAAAAGTAACTATTCTTAAATTCCTAATTATAAGATAGCTTAGCGGTTAAGAGCTAGTTTCTATAGATATTACCTTAATTAAACTAGTAAAATAAAAGGCTAAAGTTATTAAGCTTCTTTCTAAAATTAGTAAAAAAATCTATAATAAGAAAGAGACTATAATTAAGGTATGTAAGTGAGTTATTAAAAGGCACGTAATTAAGCTCTACTATAATATAAACCAAATTATTATAGAAAATAACACGGAAATAGTGCTAGACTATAGCTAGATTTATAATAGAACTATAAAAAAAAATACTAATAAAAAATAGCTATAGCTAATATTCTATAGTAAAAATACTAGTCTCTCTAAAGCTTAAAATTTATTTCTAATTATTCTCTAGTAAACTACAGTCCACATATACTGTCTAAAATATTAGATATTCTATACTATTAATATTATAAAAGTCTTTAAATAATGTTAGGCCACGCATAATAATAAGTAGTAACTATAAATAATACTATTTACTTTATAATAAGTTATAAAAGTATATATAGCTAATTATAATCCCTCTCTATTATAGTTTCCAGATTATTAACTTTTAATTAAAGACGTATTATAATGGGAAGTTCTAATAAAGCAGGTTATAGCTATTCTTATACTTTATATTATACTAAAAGAAGGCTATAAGGGTTATAGTAAATTACTCTAAACGCTCTATAAACTCCTCTATAGTTATATTCTTAGTAAACGTAATTATTTACTAGCTAGAAAGATAGACTATAAGCGCCTACACTAGCAGTTACTTTTTATAAATAAAGAACTTAAAGATATGCTAGAGTGCTTTAGAAGGGCTAATATAGCAGCTCTTTAAATACTACTATATCTTATTAGTACCTATAATAATAAGTATAGCATAATCTGTTCTTTTATAGATATATTTATAGATAAATTTTATAACATGTATAGTACTGTAAATCTCTACGTTAATATACACAGTATATTTATAAAGGAACTATAGGTAGTATAATATAACCTAGCTATTATCTAGTAAAACCTTAGTTCTATAGCACCGTACGGTAAGCGTCTTTCTATTATTATGGTAGCAGTATTCCAAATACCCGTCCTCATAAATAACCGTTTCAGGGCTGTACGGCTTAGGAAATTTCTTTAAATACTATAGTAAGCTACTTACAGTCTTTATTATATAGGAAGCGTTAGAGTTATAGATGCCGTAAGGGCCGTAAAGTATATACGCCTAAATAATCTCCGTAAGCTGTTCTATAGGGTCTTCTTTAGCTATAGAAATTTCAGCGCATATAGTTAAATTAATAGTAGCAGAATCCGTATACCGCTCGCGGTCATTAGGATCTAGAAAAAGAAGAAAGTAAATATATAAAAGGCCATGTTTCTGATACTTAATTATATATACGTTCCTGAAGTAGCGGCCGAAGTGGTTTTGATTGTGGATATCATAAAAAAGCTCACAAACCTTCTAGCGGAACACGCGGGTAATGAGATTAAGCCGGTTCAAGCCTATTTCTCCAGAACGGAGCTCACGCTCGATCTCCTGCCACTATAAGCTAGCTATAAAAGTAATAAAAAAGATCAGACAGCCATAGCGGTAAATAATAGCCATAGAATTCTAATAGCACTACCCGATAAACCGCGCACTACCAAGATAAGAGAAGGGGAGAACAATACGGCAGCTGATCTCTATTATATCCGTATGATCATTAGCTATAGTATCTACAACACTGCTATATAGGTCTACACGGAGCTGCTTCTAGTTGTTACAGGCCTAATTAAAGCAGGCCTGGTCACAGATCGCCCACACGTCTATAATAAACTACTGGAAAAGACGGTAAAAGGCAAACGGAACAGTCGTCCCGCCAGGCCGTGAATAGAGGTAGTGGTGATAGTATACCTACTAGGTAACAGTTATCCGCGTCCGCTCCTCCGCCTGATCTAATAGATATAGGCCAGAGTGCCAGCCCTAATCGCCGCCTGGGAACATTAGTACATAGTAGAGCGGCATGTACGCGGCGTGTGCGGTGCTAATACGCTTAAACTAATACTAATCTATTCCGCTATAGGCCGCGAGGACGAGGGACCGTACGTTAGCTAGTACAGCTAAATCAGGAATAATCATAGCTAGCTTATTACTTGTAAGAAGGTTCTCACGGCGTTGATCTGCGCCTATCTCAAGCGTAAGGCGAAGCTACGGAGTAAGAATAACACATGCGGTCCCTTCTGCAGACCGTAGCCGCTCACAAGCCATCTAGTACATGCGGATATACAGATTATTAATCTTATAGAGCATGGCCGTAAGATCCTGTAGCGTCTATAGATTGAGCTGTGGATTTCTCTGCACGCGGGCATCTACGGCATACTGTGGGTTGTAAAAATAGAGCTAGGCATACTACAGAGCCCTATCTAGTCCCAGCTCTAGCAGCCCCTAAACGTGATATAGGGCACCGTGGATCTGGAAGACCTGCACCCCCCCAGCAGATACGCCGCAGTCTGTAGGTATATAGTTAAGAGACGTAAACGCGAAGGCGGCGTTGTAGGCGCGGAGGTTAGTTCGAAACTCCCGCCCCCGTACATCATTACCAAGAAAGAGGTTCCGTAAATACCGTGGTAGCGGACCGTATAGGGGCAGGTCTACCTCTCCGTCTAAGCAGCAGGACATAAACTACGGATCGGTTGCTGTAGAGGGAGCTGCGCGCTCTGTAATCTAGTGGTACGCATCACAGAATCTACAGCTAGCCATCATAGGCCTAAGGTTAAAATCAGCAACTAGTATAGGGGCATGAGGACGGATAGGAAGCGGAGCCGTAACAGTAAGAGTAGGGGGAGCAGGAGGAGCAAGAGAGGTAGAGAGAGCGGGGGGAATAGGAGGAGTAAAAGGAATAGAAGAAGCAGGAGGAGCAGGATTATCACGGCGGCGTTAAAGAGGCCGTTGATTGGCCGCAGTAGACCGTTGCTGGCGTCAACGAGAGCTGCCTGTAGTAGAGTATTCTACACAGGTAGTATACGGAGCGCCTAGACGGTTAGTACGGAAATTAGAGATAGGGCAATGGCGAAGACAGGAAGAGCAGAAGCTGGTGTTGCAGGGCTGGCTCATGATAGGGGTAAAATCCGCTGGCTCCTGCAGCTCGCGACGACGCTGCTTGCGGGCGCCACAGAATGGAAGGTGTTGGCGCACATTGGCGCATTGCAAGGCTTCCACTGCTCGGACGTCTTGGCATGACTCTGCTAGGGTCTTGGATGACTCATTGGTATTGCTGCCTGCTTGGGAGATGTGTATTTAATCAGTCCTTACCACCCTTCTGAGCATCTTCTTGCTCATGCAATCCATTATGTTACCTGCCCTGCTGCCTGTCTTCCAACAGAAGGGCTTCTCGTTGAGAAGTGCGGCAGGGTTGGCAGGTAGAAAGGCGGGTCCTGTTACGGTTACGGGGAAAGGTAGAAGCAGGTAGCTGCTGGGTGCAGACATTACAGGTAAAGGGCATTTGTTAGAACGAAAGGTGTACTAGATCGGGAAGAATGTAAACATAGCACGGACTGTACGGAACAAAATAGGGCCGGGCGGAGTTTGAAAAACCTTCTAAAAACCTTAGGGGCACGGACAGGAACACCAGAAAAATCAATAGGTAACACCAGCAGTGCACGAGGCAAAAAAGCGTAATAAAGGATAAAAATAATGAGAGGATGTAGCGGACGCGATGCGGGACCTTTTAGTACGAATACAGTAAAGTCAACTCCCGCTACGCGGAAGTTGACTTTACTGTATTCATTATATAGATTGCTACTAGTAGTAGGGAGGACAGCCGACCCGCTCCAGCCATACTACTGCCATAAAGCCGAGCGGTAACATTGGACCGCCCAGCCCGACGTGTCGCACAAAGAGCCAAATTGAGTAATTAGCTTCAAGTCGTTACCTGGATCTGGTAAGCCACATGTTGAGGGAAAATTGGTATGGTAAAGCTCGGATGTAACGCACAATACATTCGAGCGCTTCAGCCTAGTTAATATCTGACTAACCTTTTTTGTCTTGCGGGCACTCGAGCTCGTCAGCTTCTCATTATCTCTAGGTAGTCTCCCTAACTCAATGTATTTTCGGGGTGCGTGTGTCAAGAGAAACCCTGGAATATCCGAAAAATGAAAGCTAATGTACTCTGTTTGTGAATAAGCCATGTACCCACCGGCGGTTTCAACGTTCGTCCACTCAATCGCTAAAGCGAAGCATTGATCTTCATGGTTGTGACCTTGTGACATTTTGAGCCAGATGGACGCGTAGTGTGTATAGGAAACGCGGATGATAGCACTCGCAACCGTGAAGGAGAGGCAGCCACGAACATTCTCGCCCACCTCTTGCATCCACCACGATGCGCTGAACATAACTGCACCATATATTGACATATCATCCGGTTGCCGACTATGAACGGCAGCTGGCATAAGTATCCCTTGAAGCTTTATCTATCTTGTCGATTGAATGGGCACACGAAAAAAAACTAATCATTAAATAACACGCCCACTCTAAAGGCTATTAGCGATTCTAGCGAGGCATCACCCCAAATTAGGCTTTCACAGGTCTGATACTAGTCGATGCCTTTAGATCCCTGCTACTCAAGCCCGCTGAGAGTGTAAATGCCCCTGCCGGGATCAGCCACTCTTGACTTACAACATCCCAATAGCTAAGATCCCTCCTCATCAGTCCGAAGCTTACGGTCCGCGTTTCGCCAGCCTTAAGGAATACCTTCTCGAAGCCGCGTAGCTGTCTAGGCGGGGTACCGGCAGGCGTGGTATCTGATGGGAAGCTCCCGTAGAGTTGTGGGACTGCTGCGCCGTCCGTGTCACCGGAGTTGGTTACGGAAACGGTGACGTTGTAGATGGTCTCCCAGAGCGAGGGATTACCACCCGGCTGAACGGCATGATATGCGGGGGCAGATGTCAGTGCATCATCGAGAGCCTCAGCCTGAAGATCTGAAAGCTCGAACGTCGTGTAACTGAGACCATAGCCGAATTCGTAACGTACGGAGATGTTATTAGCATCGAAGTAGCGGTAGTCGATCTCGAGCTTCTCGTCGAACCAGCTTTGCCAGTCGTAGACTCCGGTTGTGTTGACTGCTGTGGTTGGCGGCGCATTGTAGTCGGAGCCGTTGAAGGCGATAGTATAGGGTAGCTTGCCGGAAGGATTCACGTCACCGTACAGAATATCGGTAAGCGAGTAGCCGGACTGCTGCCCTGGATAGTGTGCAGCAAGGATGGCGGTAACGTTGGGATGATCGGCGAAAGGAAGGGTATTGATTCCGGACGAGTGAGTGACAACTACGGTGTTGCTACAGTACTTTGCCACAGATTCTACAACGTCGTTACCATCCCAGTCAACTGAGAGATGCAAGCGGTCAGCAGCCTCTTCAGCCCAGGTCTTCAGAAATACCAAACAGACGTCCGGCTCCTGTGGAATCCATAGATCTGTGACATTAGAGTTGATAATCAGAGTATTGTTGAGCCATTGTTGGACGAGAGCATTGTCCCGAGCAGCGCGCTCCTTGATAGCAGCCAACGGGGTGATCAGATAAGTAAGACGACCGGTTCCGGACCCGCCACCAGCTACGAGCGTGCCGTATTCGAAATCGACCTGGTTGTAGAAGCCCTGCGTATCTTCACCAGCATCATTTCCAAAAATAGCGATATTCTTTGGTGCTTTGAGAGGAAGGGTCTTGTTCGTGTTCTTAAGGAGCACCGTGCCAGCCGCGCCGTGCTTCCGGATCAGCTCGCCATGGTTCTCACGCACATCACGGCTGCGCTCTCCGGTCAGATTGAATTCCCGCAGCCACGTTTTCCGCGGGCTAAAGGTGTTTAGATCGGCGGTGGATGGGTCTACAGTGGGAAAGTCTTGATCCTGGCCTAGCCAATAGTACGGAGTCATAACCCTGACAATCATATCGTCCACGCGGGAGACGTCAAGGCTACCGTTATTAACGGCGATCGTGACATTGTCTCCAAAGAATGACCCGGCTGCAAAGAATGTGCCGTACGTGCCCAACCCTCCAGGCATATTCATGTCGAGGCCATTGTCGATGGATGAGAGGCCGGAGTGCACCGCACCCCAATCAGACATGATGTAGCCCTGGAATCCAAGCTCACCCTTTAGAATACCATTTTGAAGCTTGGAGTTTTCGCAAGCATAAGAGCCGTTCACTCGCTGGTAAGCGCACATCACGCTTGAGACCTTGGAGTGCACGGCATTTGCAAAAGGCCATAGATAAAGCTCGTGCAGAGTTCGGTCGTCAACATTGGCGGAGATGGCCTCCTGGATAACGTCGGTGATGGTCCCATTCGGGTTGTAGGTAGGGTTACGTTGGGTTTCTTGCTCATTGAGGATGTAATGTTTCGCCGTCGCCTGAACGCCAGTCGATTGTATTCCTTCAATGGACAATGACATAGCAACGCCAGTCAAGTATGGGTCGGGCGAGAAACCTTCCCAGTTGCGTCCGGAATATGCACTACGACCCATTGGGCCGCCTAAAGGGCATTAGTACATGACAATTGCGAGGCTATTGCAATACGTGCCCACGGGCGTGAGAGCGATGTGTGCTCCCTTAGCCCTGAATTCCTTGCCCATGGCGACGCCTCTCTCGTGCAATATCTCCTTGTCCCAGGTAGCAGCAGCCGACACGCCTGCAGAGAAGACACTTGCATAGTCTGCCACACGTATTGCCAAAGGTCCGTCCTGGAGACAGAGACCGGGGAATCCTAAGCGAGGAATTTGATACTGGCGAAGTCAGCACGTGTTAAGGAGTTGGATTGGGCCACATACAATGTTGCCGACGCATGGTCCAGGTGTACCTAACCAAGTCAGTGCGATAGTCCGCGCCCAGTTCAAGAAGGGCCTTACCCGTGACCATAATAGCCTTCTCCTCGAGGGTCAGCTGGGCTACGAACGCTCTGGCTTTCTCTAGAGCACCTTCCCAGCCGCCAGCTCCGGTGATATTTGCTGAGAACTTATCAGCTTGAGATTACAGATATTACTTTGCCAATAAGACTCACGTGAAGGGAGGACAGCGGGGCTATGGCCATATGGACCCAGAATTGTTGTGTTCAAAGGCTGAATGTAGCTGAAGGCGTCATCGGTACGTTGGGCTGGGGTGTATGCTTGAGCATTTGCAAGAGATGATAGGAGCAAGCCCGAAACCAAGATGGCAGCGGCCATGGCGTCAAAGATGGTGAGGGTGAGGGTGAATGTGCTGGAGAACCAAGCATACGACGTCCCGCACGCCAGGTTATATATTTTCCTTAGAAACCGGGTTTTGATATCGTTAGGTAGCATGCTACCAATGCCGATGTTTTTCCATTATCCGCCCGCCGAAGCCACACAAGCCGCTAAAACAAAGCCAGTTCTGCAGGGCGTTGCCAAGCATAGGCTCATCGATCTTGTAGTAGCCGAGAGCGGAACGAGAGGCTAACCGCGGAAGTTGAAGAAGTATAGCTCCGAAGAGCGCAAAAGCTACGCAGGCAGTTCTGGATACGTCTTCGATGTCAGTCGTAATGTGGATAGAGCCCTGAGCAATGCGAAACATGGAACGAACTCATATTACCGGCGCGGGTACTCCTCTAGTCGCAGAGCTAGTTCCGCTGCTGAGACGCAACAGCGCGATATGTCCACAGCCATGAACAGCGGAGGCCGCAAATTTTGCCGGCAAACACTTCGGTCGGTTCCCGTTCGCGAGCGGATCGCGTGCCGTGGAGGGGAAGACTTTGCATCCAGGCTTGTTGAGGTTGATCGCAGCTCTTGCCCAGTTCCAGTTGTCGGCCTTTACCATGCGTCATCGGCCCGATCTCCACACCCCGCGCCCGAAGTTTAGCCCTCGCCCAGTCAGCGATCGTCAATCATCACAGCCCTCCGCAAAGCTTGACACCCCCGCCAGCCTCGGCCCATGCTAATCCGTGGAAGCGGACAGTTTGATGATGGAGTTGGTTGATCCGAGTCATGAACTGCAGCCTCCTGATTGAATTTTGACATTGCAGCCGACTCAAATGCCGCCATCCAATCGCTTGTGTGGAAGAGCAGGGGCAACACGTTCACGAAATCATGCAAGTTGGTGACTTTTAGTGTGAAAAGAATTTTCTACGCAGTCTACGGTAGTACTCTCTTGGCTATTATATACTATTATAAATAATGCATAGCTAATAAAAAGGCAAATGAAATCTTGGACCTGTATAGATACGCTAGCACTTGCTGTCGGGGAAAAAAATCTATCACTATAGTAATATAAACATATATATCTTAACTCTTTTTACTAGGGGCTAAGCTTGAGCTATACTAGAATAGCTATTACATATATAGAATGGGGTTATAACCTTGTCTCTTGTAGTAAGAGTCTGCTAGTGCTAATGCAAACATCCTGTTGGTAAAACTAGAATGGGCAACCTTGCCACTTTGCCACTTTGCCACTTTGCCACCACTTTGCCACCACGGCAACGTGAGTCACCAAAGATTCGTACTATCGTTACTGCCTATTTGACTATTATGTATTTAATCAGTCATTACCTTCAGTATTGTAGGAATCAATTCATGGAGGTCTTATTTGGCAGCATGAAGTTCTCATAAATATTGTCTTCAAAGGAATGATTGCATTGATTCTTTACTGAAGGTAATGACTGCTTAAATACATAATAATCAAATAGGCAGTAACGACATTACGAATCCCTGGTGATTTGGAATGCCGTGGTGGCGTTCATGGTGGCAAAGTGGCAAAGTGGCAAAGTGGCAAGGTTGCCCATTCTAGTTTTACCAACATCAATGCAATCATTCCTTTGAAGACAATATTTATGAGAACTTCATGCTGCCAAGACCTCCATGACATCCTTTGTGCCTCTCCTCTATCCCTCACTTTGTTACTCTTGTTGTTATTCTGGCCGCTTTAAAGTGTGGCATTAATTGACGGCAAAAGTAGGTACGGTGGATGCACCACATTATCTTCGTGGCCAAGATTTCGTTAGGCGTTGGAAGGCGGTCCAAAGGCGGGACGGATTGCTGCTGATTTTTTAGAGTCTGCGACCTAGATATCCGTATAATGTAACATGATGTGCGCAGCGTCGCGAAGTTACGTGGGGAGTAAGGGACGGCTATGAGGAGTTAGCGAACTGACTTTCTTGTAGGAGGGGCTGCTGAAGCTGTGTTATACGAGGCTGGAAGCTCATGCGATGACATTCCAACGTCAGGTTGCCAGAAACTTTGGCGTCGGCGATCACTGTAAAGGGTTCGCAATGGGTATGACTCCCATGAACACACAAAATCATTAATGAATCGGGTAAGACAAGCCTGGAGCGGTTGTTGGGATGGAGTGGTTGTTGAACTGGAAGAAACTCGACCCCAGAAGAGGCATATTTGGTTTGCGATCTGGGGCAGGGCTGTTGGTATTGTGGTTTCATCCTCTTAGCCACGACTACTTCCGAACAACTTCGCTACTTTGCCCTGCACAAGTAGGACGAGAAGCGGAAGTTGAAGCGGAAGTTGAAGCGGAAGCGGGTGTGGTTAATAAGTCAGGCTTGGACAGGGGTTGAGCGAGATACTCGCATGAGCTGGTTAGATAAAAGGGAAGGGTGCTAGGCCCCAACAGATTCGGTATGGGATAAAAAGCACGAGCCTTTTTCCCTAGGGATTACTAAGTAGTAGGATCCCACTAGATATTTCCCTTTCCATCCCTAGGGAGATGAGATGAAAAGATTTCCGTCCCTAGGGATTTCCTTTTCCCGTGGTTGGGCTAGGCGTATATTCTATACTAGTGAGAAATTTATAGTCTAAAGTAGTAGTTTACTTTCGCATATAAAGAGACATACTAAAATATAAAGTACTTGTCTATTCTAATACCACTACTAGCTATACTTTAAAATTCCCATAAGAAAAGTAACAAAAGAATGCTATTCCAAAAAAAAAAATAACGATCCCGTTGACCTAGTGAGCCACGCGCTCTAAAAGGAGTGCCTATTCCAATCCATGCGCCGAATCGGAAAGTGTTCAAGATACGACAGCCGATAAGCTGCACCATTTGCACCGCTCCCAATCACTCAAAAGGAATACCACACTTCTTAGCACAAGACTCAACAATGCTAGTAAAAGAGCTAGTAAGCGTCGGCCTAAGCCCCTTAATCTGTGCCGGAGTCAGGAAATCAGAGAATCCGGTGCTAGCAGAAATGACCTCATCAGGCTCCGCAGAGAAGAAGCCACGAGCAGCCTCCGCCCGGCCAGGGTCAGGAGTGTCGAATCCAGCGACGAAAACAGCTGGCTCGCATTCGTTATTGAATTGCCAGTGGATCAGGCCCTTCGGGAAGAGCATACCCGTGTAGTTGGACAGAGTGGTGTTGATCTGGGGCAGGGCACCAATGATCGGCGCGGGACCGCCGACCACGTTGCCGAAGCCGTTGTCGTTCTCGAGGATAAGAGCTCCAATTAAGCTGCCCTGGACGACGGTCAAGAACTCGTTGGCGCGGGGGTGCCAGTGCGGTGTGTTGAGACCGCAGGGATTGACAAAGCCGACGGCTTGGGCGAGACCAGTGGCACCGAGGGCTGGGAAGTTGTTGATCGTGGATAGGAAGATGGTGCCGCCGGTAGGGGGCGTGACGGTGTTGTTGATGAACTGGAAAGTGTCGTTTGACGCGTTGGGCGGGTTGGGGAAGAGGATGGCCTCGCGAGCGGTCTCAGATTGCGCAAGCAGAAGTGCGTTGCGCTGCGCGGTGAGTTGCTCTGGGGTGAGCACATTCACAGTATCGGGGTTAACATTGCGCTTGGCCAGTGGGTTCATATCATCCCAACGTTTGTACTGGTCGGCGGTGCGAGCTTCCAAAGTCTGGGTCTCTTCGACAGCCACAGGAGAGGCGATTGATGCCGTCACCAAGAGGGCGAGGACGGAGCTGAGGGAGTGCATGTTGACTGGTAGGTAGCTTTACTGTCTATAACGAAGGCAAGAAGCGTGGTGATGAACGTTTCGCTGGGAGTATCGGGTCCTTTTATACCTCTGCGCCTGTAGGAGTGAATAGCGGAAGGGGCGGCAGCCTTTCCATCCTGCTTGAATAGACCATGTGATTCTGCAGATAATCACGGACGAAGGTATTTCTCATCATTAGGTGGCTGGATGATGCTATGAGCACGAGGAGGTATTGGGGACGTCGGAGGCGTTCTCGTTAAGAACGCAGGAGTCATCACCAGCAGGCACCCTAATATCTCATCCAGTAGACTGGCAACTGTCTGGGCGAGACGAATGTATCTTGACATATCCACTTTAAAAACTAACTCCTCTTCTCAACACTCCAGCTAAAAACTAGAACTACAACCTATGGATACTCATTGTTCAGCGCCACACATTGACAACCGCGGAGTCAAACGGTGAGAGCGATTTTTGGATGCAAATCCAGTAACCTTCGTACGTCTCATATCTCCTTGATATGACTGTACATATGGATAAGCAATGCGTGCGCGGCTTACCGTGGACACGCTTTCTAGCTTGAGGATTATTTCCAGTATAAGCTTCAATTGTAAGTCACACCTCGCATCCGGTGATCATGTCTCATACTCTGAATGGGTCGTGCTTCAACGTAGGCTCTACTGTGCTTCGAGACGGGTTCGTCTGGCCGGGTCGAGAATCAATGCGACACCAATTAGAAGGACAAGTAGTGGCGCACGTGTGGCGATATATGCGTCAACCCATTTATTCGTTAGCTTGCTTACATTAGCAACTGAAAGTCAGCTGCACAGGAAAGCTGTCTTGAAAATTTGAAGCTTGAAGGTAACACACGATGTCGTCAACGAAATCGAGCACCAATCATATCCGTGGATTTGCTCTCTAGCGAACCTCACATTTGTTCAGTAAGCTCTGTGTGTCTCGGGCATGATCTCGTTGCTTATGCGGTATTTTCCTCATCAAAGCTTGATGAGCTTACACAAAAGTCACCCGATCGCTTTGCTGAACTGCAAACCTCTTAATTACGACATCGCGCAGAGGTACGCACCAAGTTTTCTCTTACTTTACCTTCAGGTCTCGCTACTGAACCACCATCGGACATGAGGCTCTACATCTGTGGATTCCCATATGCAATTGTGTTCATGAGCTCTTCTAAGATGGCTGATAAAAATATGTAGATTGGATTGTATCGCAAGGACAAAGCTTTGCTTAGCGCACAAAATGCTTAACTTACGGAGTCAGATCTCTCATCCATCCAACTCGCGTTACTCAAGGCAGTGGCCTGAGCCATCCACACAGACCGCATTAAGCGTACGAATTTGTCTCCAAAGTCTTGCAACATCCGTCTCACATCGTCGTCTCCTGCCTCGTCTTCGGATACGTCTCCTGCCTTGTCTTTGCCGCCAGGTGGCTCACTCGAATCCGGAAAGCTACTACGCATCCAACTCCGTCTAAAGATTTCCGCTGCGTCCCTGGCTTCCTGGCTTTGCGAGCGAACGTTCTTTGCAATCAGGTAGAAAGAAGACTTTTCAGCATGGAATTTCTTGGGTTTGAATACTTGTATGTCTGAAAACTTGTTGAAAAGCTCAAGGAGAGCGAATGTACGCCGTTTATGGGACTTATGGAGAAGCGCTATTATAGTTCCCCCGACACGGACTTTTTGAAGTGCAATGGCGGGTTAAGAGTTGAACAAACGTGACTGTTCGCACAGCCGCCTGTACTGGGGTACATTTTGTGTCCGTAAAGCCTGGCCATCGCATATCACAAGATCATAAATTTGCTTCGAGTGCGGCCAGTGTGCGAGCAGCTTCTGTGCCTCTGGGTGGTCTTTCGGAACGCTCTGGACTCCAAGTTCCGCGGCATACATTGTGACGTCAGCAAATGCAACCTTGATTAGAGGATCCTGATTGTCTAGAGGTGGAAGAACCCGATGGCCGCCTTCCTGTCCTGGAAGTGTAATGGAATCCGCAAGGCCGACTGGAAACCTGTGAAGGAAGTATGATAGAAAGCCACCAGGAACCATACATAGATCTAAGACCTTCGGCTGCTTCTCTGTGAAAGCAAATGCAGAAGTCTTCGCATCCATTTGTGCGGCGATCGTTTACATCATGCTAAACAGCCGTTGTTTTAGCTGCATCATTCACGGAGATGGCTTTCGATTGATGATCCCGAAAGGGAGCATTTCCACGAGGGGAATTCCAGCCCTGTGCGGCCGTCAATGAAGTATGACCGCAACTGAGAATTGTGGGACGCACCTTCACTTGCAAAGAGTGTAACCTTTTGAATGTCTCGTTCTCAAGTAGAAAATCTTGGAATCGTTGCGACGGTAATGCTCTACCGCAAGTATCTCTGCGATCGATATTGTCTTCTGCTGGGATGGGTGGTTGTTGATCCATTTATTGACGCTGCGGACGTGGCGAGCCGTACGAGGGTATGGCACTGCAGAAGGAGGTATTGCGAGGGAAGCCTAGGTGGCGTGGATGATCTGCGTCGTGGGCGGCGTCGTTGGTGAAGGAGAAATCGGTAACTGCAACGAGAGCCTTGAACGGGTTTGCGCAGCTCATCAGCGGAGATGATGGGACGGTTAGAATGGTTAGGATGGCGAGAAGCCGTGGGAGTGAGCGGAAGGCGGATGTGACAAATTGAAATGACGAGGCAAAGGCAATCAAGTTGATGGAGACAAGGGCGATGCCATAGGATGTGTTGGCCAAACTTGAGGCCTTGGGATCAAAAGAGATATGAGAACTGCGTTGATTGAAAAGGGCAGCAGCAGAAGGCTGCAACGACGGCTATATATACATCCAGTGGGTGCAGCTAGGCCATATGAGGCCTGGGCTGCATTTGCCAAAGCAAGGTGCTGAAACAGGGGCCAGGGATACTCAACAGGATGCACGACGGTGAAGGTGGTTTCTTTAGAAGAGGACCTCCATTCGCCATTGTGCTTCCGACGACGTTTCTTCTTTCGGCAAACACACTAAGTAAAACGACTTTCTTAGACCCGACGCGTTAGTCTACATTAAACTTCAAGACCTCTCGTTTCGCTTGAGCCTTCACATGCAGGATGTCGATTGCGTTAGCTCAAACAAAGGTACAGCACTGGAATTCTTCCGGCATCTTGGTCCTCTACCTATCTTGTAACCGCACTCACCAATACGATTTCGATCAATGAATGTATAGTGGCGAATGGCGCCGAGCCTCTGACTGCACTGAACCTGACCTCTTCAAAGATTATGAATTGCGATTTCCCTTCAACGAGACCACGGGAGATATTGGATTTTAAGTGGACAAAATCAACGGAAGATACGTGACTATAGGGACGTAGGTGTGCTCTAGAGACGACTTGTTACGTGCCACAGGCAGCACTAGGGTAGGGAATGTGGTGCCGTGGGATAAGCGCCGAAAGTAGGAAGAAGGGAAAGAGGTATATATTCCCGATAATATTAATGAGGTTTTTTAACGATTAAAAGAGTACTTTGGTGGCGATGAAGACGAGACGTCCTCATGCCTTAAGATTGACTATACTATATCGCGCCTCATTAAAGGCTATATAGACTAGCTAAAAGAGTATTTAAACTTATCTCCTAAGGCAACTCTCCTTCTTTAGGGCGTGGACGACGTGCAAGACACAGTCTTGTATATGGTAGCTCGCGAATAATGACTAAAAACACTTAAGCTACTTCTTTAGCATAGCGTTAATATTAACGCAACGAATACTGAAGGAAGGGTACCTCTTATAGGGGCTACGTTCTAGGGCAGGCTTAGTAATGCTTCTTTACTCCTCTAAAATGGCGTAGGCTGGGAAGCCATAAATGAGGAAGGATATTCAGCTACTAACTATACTACTCTATCGTAGAAGAATGCCAATAAACGATGTAAAATCGAGCGTGCTTTTAATATCTACCCACGTGCATCCGCTATATATAACACCTATTAAAGAAATACGGAGCGTAGGTAAATTATTAACATACTTAAGGATAGGGAAGCATTGAAGGTGGCATCTTAATATCTCTTAACAAATAATAGTAGCACTTAAAATTTTAAGTTTCTTATAAGCATTAAAACAGGCTCTATCTCTCTAGTTAACGAGTTTCTTGTTAACAAGACGTCAAAGACTATTACACACCTAACGTTTCCTAGGATAACGAAGGACAAGTTTCCTCTAGTTAACGTAATAAGTAGCTAGAAGCACGGAGATGGCAACAAGCAGGTTATTATTAGTAGCAAGGACTAGACTATGAATATCATAGAACTTGTAAATTGTTTAAACTACGCGCTACTGGCAGGCGGCGATACGGACTAGGGCATTAGAGAACGTTATTATGCTTCTTACGTAGAGAAGCAGCTTGTTCCCTATTTCGTAAGCAAGCATGCCGTCTTAGACTAGGATTGTTTATGTCTTAAAGAAGCGATACGTCTAGTTATAATAAAAAGGGCTTACATTATGGTGAGTAGGGGGATGTGCTGTGACTGTAAAGACTTCGTTACAATTACAACCTAAAAGCTTAGTCTGAGCTTGGAGGTGACAGAGATTGATAACTCTACTTTTAAAGACAACAAATAATGTCCTTGTCCTTACATTAGTCTTACGTGTAGTGTAACTGTTACCGTAAATTGAGCTTGATGAGCGGCTGAGAGACTGAACAAGATTGCATTAAGGACCTCAGAATTTAGAGGGCGAGCAGAGGCTATATACAGCTGAGAAGTGCCAAGCCGGCTGATAGTATGTCCGACTAGGAGGTCGCTCTCACGGCAACAGTAACTATAGCACATTTTATTGTTTGGCCTGGCTAATTTGGATCTCTATATAAGAGAGGGCACGATGGGGTTATCAAGCTGCTCACGCTTAGAGAGGGCATCTATAATAAAGAATATCTCGCGTAGCTACTCTTAGAATATCGGCAATCATGTTTGGCCGTATTGGTGAAGACGACAGGCATTGACGTTGTCTGGAAAGTTATAGATGTGCAGTTTCAACCTCAAGGATAGCTAAAATTCTATACGAGGGTTTCCTGTTCTGCTTTGGTCTCTAAGAGCTTGGTTCTGATGTTCTTAATGATGGTGTTCTGTTTAGAAATCGTTTCCTTGAGGTCAGTGTCCCCTTTGTTGCGGTCGGTCAACACTGTTATGTTGTCATAGTTTGTGGTTGCCATCGGTCAGGCTCAGAGGACACATGGCTGCCCATGGACAATTCTAGAATCTTACATAATGGGACGTTCTATTTCAAGTGCATACCCGAACACAAAACGATGTATCATACTTTCGATACAGCACAACGTAAGCTATAACTACGCGCTAAGTCTTGGCACGTGTGACACTTGTACCTTCCCTTCTCCCCCAAGAACTCCCGGAATGCCACTTATTGAGGGCTGAGTGTCGATGAAGCATCACACAATATTCATTTCTAGTGAGGTTTTCGCAGCATGGCTGAGAACTTTGAAGAGCTCCCGATATCCATAATGTAGCAGGGGAGGACAGCTCTAGCACCTCTCCGTGCGATGAGAGAATCGACCGAGGCGATGGTTAAGACCTGCGTATTTTCTCGTAGCAAGTAACAATTATGTAGAGTACAGGCTGAAAAATAAGTAAGGATTAATTAATAGTGTCTAAGAGGAGCGAGGCAGGACTTAGGATGTAGATTGGTTTAAGTATCTTCGTCACGCTGGGTTTTTCGCGACGCAGGAAGGGAGGTAACTGTCTGCTCTCATTTTCCTTCCAGTCTCGTCTGTGACATGTGTTGACTATCCCCATTGGCTGAATCTCCGCGGAGTTCACCTAATCCGGATGTAGTTAGCTGGCGCCTCCTCATGGTGTATTTAAACCGTCTCAGAGTTGATTCTTCTTCTTTCTAATTCAACCAACCTCTTCATATCTTTGTTCCCAAGGCCTCATTTGGCCAACAACATATGATCCCGTGACAAAAGGTCGCAATCAGGGTAAGGAGAGGGGTAAAAAATGCCCTGACGATATAATTAGAAACATTGAAGATCGTAAGTGTCTCTGGTCTCGGGAATCCCTGGACATAGCACAGCTCAGCTACTACTGCCAGCAGAATGACAGTCAGCGTTCGTGTACAGAGCCTTGCGCAATCGGCTTCAGGGTTTCCGCGCACACGTTTTTCAGCGCATGGTCCTTGCTGTGTCCAAACCACACACTTTGTGATTAGCTCAAATCGCGCGGCCGCATTAATCAAAAGTCGCTTTCGTTAGTCGTATCTTAACAGTCTTTTGTACGATATACCTTTAATTGGTTACATTACTCTTATTACGGTTATACTACTTACGTTAATCGACTTATAGCTATGGCTTCTTAGTAAGATTATTACACGGACACTACGACGGAAGTAACTATTAAGTGGTATTTCCTCGATCTCGCGAAAATGCTTAGAAAGGGATATTCTCTACCTATCTAAACGCATAATGATATAATTATTTAATATCTTATACTTAGTAGGTGGGATTTACGTAGTAACAAGAGCCCGTATTAAATGAGAGTAGGCAGAGGAAGCTATATAGTATAATAGAGTGCGAATAAAAACTATAGGTTAATAAGGAGCGAGCGAATGCGCGCGTTAAGCTTCTTCAAGTATAAATAAGGCGATATTCCAGCGAGCCGGACAGAGCGGAGAAAGCGTCGATAATATATTAATAGGATAGATGTGAGTTCATTTTTAGACTTGTTTAGTGGTTATGAATTTTAGAATCCAAGAAGGATGAATTAGGATAGTATAGGGCGGTGCGGGAGCTAGGCAATAAGAGCTAATAAAGTTGTAGAGGTTAGCACTTTAAGTGCAAGTAACTCTAAAAGCGGCGACAGAAAACCTCTAAAAAAGGAGTCAAAAGTCCCCGGACAGAGAGCTACCGTGGTAATACATGCTCCTTGAAGAGAGTTGCAGAGATTTCATCCTTTTTTGGCGCATTGTTTTCATGCCTATTTAGAATGTATTCTTCTTCTGAAGCTCCTATAGGAGCAGCTTCTTATATTGGCGTTTCGCCTCCGGCTGAATGACCTTTTGAAGTGTCGTTATTGTTTGATAGCGATTCATGCGAGCGGCTTCTAGACGTGTCTGGAGTAAGTAGTTGCTAATTTGCTTTGTCTTTTGCTGGCGTAGCTGGCAGAGAGCTTAATGGAGAGCCTGGTAATATTACATTATTTGAATTAGTTTCTAAGTTCAGATTTATAGCGTGATGGCTAGTTTCATAGTCGATAGCTATTTCAGGTGCTGGAATTGGCTGTTCAATGGCCTGAATCGTGTCTTTAAGCGCATCTCTGACTAGGAGGCTTAGGGTCTGTGGATTGGCGTCGCGGTAGTCGTTTTCATAGATATGACATCTTTTGTGCGAATTACCTTGTCTTTCTCAGGGATCCAGATGTGATAGATGTTTGTCGGGTCGTAGCCAACCAAGTAGCCAATAAATACTCGCGCATTCGGCTTATTTCCCTTGGGGATCTTTTTGTTTAGAGCATATGCCTTACATTTCTATACTCTCAGATATTTCATGGGTGGAAGCCTGCCATAGACTATCTCATAGGGTGTACGCCAGTTAAGCTGCTTATTGGGCGTTCGGTTCAGAAGATAGACTGCACAAAGGAATATCTCTAGGGCTAATTCAGCCGGTAGTCGAGCTTCAAGCTACATTGCCCTAGCACGCTGAATTAGTGTTTTGCCTAAACGCTCGGCAGCACCATTTTGCTTAGGGGTATATGGAGACCTAAGTTCTATCTTAATTTCTTTTCTTTACACTATTCTTTTACATGATCGCCTATTTTGCCATATCCTTATTGTTAGTTTGGAGCTAAATAACGTCGATACCAAATTCGCGCTTTATCTCTGCTGCTATAGATTTGACAGCTGATACTATAGTGGCTTTATCTACATGTGCTAGTATAAGAACTTGGTTGAATTTACTAACCGTGCCGTATAAATGTAGAATGTAATAGTAGTTATTATATGCTTTGTATAAAAGCTCTATAATATCGATAGCAATTCTTTTAAATAGCTTTGCTACTGGGAATTTGCAATTAATGCTTTAAAACACTATTTAATATAGTTTCGTTTCTCTATATATACTATATTTATTTACAGCTAGTGCTCGTTCTCTATCTGTAAAAGCTATGCGTCGAGTTTTAGTAGATAGATGATTAATAGACTGCTTACTAAGATAGCTAAGGACCTTATAAAAATGCTAATAGGTATTCCTAATTAGTTGCTTGTTAATTAATGGCTTTTATGAACGTGGACAAGGCCGTGTAAATGTAAAGGTTTAAAATGTTTTATAAAAGTTGTACTTAATTAATGCTTTATAGGTTTTAAAGGTAATTAAGTAATGAGTCAAATACTACTGTTTACTAATACGCTTAATAGTGTACATAGTAGTATCTAAGCTACTATTGTATAGTACGTTACGACTTGAATTAAAATGGATGTTGTTCTTAATTACTTTAAAAAGTACTATAATGTTAGTAAAGAACAATCTGACAAGTACAACGTTTTATAAAACTATTGCTTGTAGGCTAGTTGGCGTGTTGACTTCAATTGTAATATTTCCTTATACCTTGATCTGTAATTGACTACTACTAGTAATTAAAACATTTTTATTAGGAACAACAGGTTTTGTAGTTCAAAAATCGGTGTTGTTATTATATATATGTGTGTCTACTCCAGGATCCAGGATCCAGCTGTTTTTGAGAGAATACGTTGTCTTTGAGTAGGCAGTAGAAAAGCTTGATCTGTATATTGCTGCAAATGATGTGAGCAGAGTTGTCTCTAAAGGAGAACCTGTGTCAATAGGTCCTTGTGGCAGTGTTACTACGGAATTACGTTGCTTCTCTTTCTCTTACTTTTGTTGCTTCTTAATGTTATCTATGGTTGCTTTTAGTCTCCAGCTCTTTTAAAGCTTATTCTTAACTTTCTTTTCTTTCTAAGCATCTGGCTTCTAGTCTTTTAATTAATTCCAGGTAAAGAGATATGGATAATCACGTAATCGATAGTTGTCGTCACATAAACAAGGTGTGTGTGGCTTCGAAGTTGAATCGTTGCCAGGTGTAGGTGTAGGTGGCAATTAACCGTTTAGCGCGGTATGAGCTGAATAGCTAAAATTGACCGTTTTAGGTCCTCCAGTTTTACGATGGAAGTTGAGGAAGCGAGCGTGAAGGTCTTCAACTATAGGAAAGGCCTCATTCTTCAGCTGTAGTTCTAATAGATAAACTTCAAGCGCTCCAGCAAACTCAGGGTGTATAGCCTTGATGGCCTGTATAAAATCTTCTTATACTCGATTCTCATGAACCTCTGGCAGGTCCAGTTTCTTTGCTAGCACATAGGTATTTTGCCATTCTTCAAGCCACTTATTCACGTTCTGTCTTCCTTTCCATAGCCTGACTCGGTTATACTCAGCAGCAACCTCCCGTTTACGGCTTGCGTCTGTTGAGCAGAGTTGCTTTGCAAGGGCCTTTAGTTGGTCGTACGGCTCGGTGAGGTCCTGGATAATTGATATATAGCGTTTATCGATTGTCCTTCTAATGTATATTGTAATCTCTACAAGGGCTTTCCTGATTCAATTGAACTCCTGTAAATCATCACGATAGATCGAAAATTCTGTGCTGTAAACAGCTAGGCGATCTCTGTTCAGGTCCCTTACTGATGCGGCTGTATTACGTTAGACCGTCTCATTGGCATCTAGCTGTGCTGGCTGAATCTCCCTAGGTAAAGGCTTCTTTGGGGGAACGTTCTTTGACAGCTTATTTTTAGCAAGATCAGGATTAATGTAAGACCACACTCCAGTGTTTAGTGCCGTAACCTTAACAAGAAACAACCAATTGTGGAAGTCTTTCGAAGTGGCAAGAACTACGGTCGTCTTGTAGATCACCTGATCATTAGATAAAAGAGATGAAGCCATGGCAGTGATGAGAGATAAATCAAAAGAAGTGCTGAGAAAGGATGCAAAAGATTGACAATAGTGATGAGGTGCTAAAGCGTCGCTGAGCTATTAGTGTAGAGGATTAAAGGTTACCTTAGTAGCGTGATCCGGGCTTATAACTCTGACCGGACGCAGAGTAAAGATGTACCAGCAACCTCATGAATTAGAAATTATGGATAGCTATCCTACTTAAATAATGATCTTGTAAATATCGATAGGGGGATCGTCAGGAGAAGATCGTTAGGATAGGATCGTCAGGAGAGAATCAACAGGAGAACTTAGTATACAAGTAATGGTGCTACCTGAGAGGCCAGCACTTGGTTACACTTAATCTTGATCGTTTAGCTTTAGTAGCCTCTCAGACACAAAGCAGCATATATTGTATCTCATCTTTACTTCACAATGTGGTGTTGGCGCACATTGGCGCATTGCAAGGCTTCCACTGCTCGGACGTCTTGGCATGACTCTGCTAGGGTCTTGGATGACTCATTGGTATTGCTGCCTGCTTGGGAGATGTGTATTTAATCAGTCCTTACCACCCTTCTGAGCATCTTCTTGCTCATGCAATCCATTATGTTACCTGCCCTGCTGCCTGTCTTCCAACATGTGGTCCTAAGAACAAGTTAGTGAATTGTTCTTTACAGAACGGCTTCTTCTCAGGCTTTTCTCTTCCTGATCTTCAGAAAGCGGTGTCTTACGTATGTATGTATGTGTTGGCATAACCGCGATAGGCAACCTTGCAACCTTGCTGTCTTGTGCTAAAGGTAGGCAGAACTCAAGGTACCAACGGTCGTTACTGCGTATTTTATTATTATGTACTTAATCAGTCATTACCTCAAGCATTCAATTCAATCAATGATGTTCAAGACAGTGTTTATGAGTACTTTCAGCTGCCAAGACCTGACCTCCTCCATTAGAAACTGTTGCCGTAAAAGCGACCTCCTGCTAGTCGGATATACAATCAGCCGGCTTGGCATTTCTCATCTGTATATAGCCTCTGCTCGCCCTCTAAATTCTGAGGTCTTTAATGCAATCGTGTTCAGTCTCTGAATCTCCACAAGCTCCAATTACGGTAACAGAAACCTTCTGGCAAAATCTAATCCTTATAACGAGACTCTATTGTAGTCACTCATTGCGACACAATCTCTACTATTACGGCAATGAGCGGGGAGGGTTCGATCCGTGCTAGGTGCAGCCAGAATTCTACAGCCAAATGCGCTAGAACCAACCTGGCTTTAGTTTGTTTAAGACTTGGCATATCACCTGACCTTTGAGAGGTACTTAGAGGGTCGACAACGGTAAGCCATATTCAGACAATGACCCAGGGTGCATAACAAAGTACTTGTTATGGATAATGCCTCATTCCACCACTACGATCGGATCAAACAGATGTACCTTGACGCAGGCGTACTTACCACCTCACTCGCCAGATCTTAACCCAATTGAAGAGTTCTTTGCAAAATTGAAACGTTTCATCAAGAGGAGTTGGTATGGGTACGAAAATAATCCTACACAAGCTGGAATTTATCACTGCGGACATATGCAGGAGCAATCAATCTTGCGGCTAGACTTCATGGTCGAAGGTAGGGAAGCGGAGATGCTAGCCACGGCCCGGGCAAGAGCAATATTGTTCGAACCTGGAAGGAGAACAGTGGCCTTGAATACTACTTCAACTGTCACTCCTCTCCGGATTTGGCACCTATCGAAGACTGCTGGCAACCAGCAAAACATTATGTCGAAAAGTTCCCTCACTGGGATAAACAGGAGGCCCGAGAGCTCCCACTTGAAGGCTGAGAGAGTCTTTTAGAAGTTTATAAATGCGAGAGTATATAGTATGCCCTAGAGGCACAAAGATGTGATTGAAAACGATGGGCAATTAACTGGTTATTGATCGCTGTATATACAAAAAACGCGTCTTGATTGCTCAACCTCAATACCAAAAAATCAACCTAGATAGAGCCTATAGCGTAGTTTACAGCTTCAACTTGCGTCAGACCAAATATCGTGAGATGTGACCAAAAAACCTCGATTGTATAGGATTTGTATGTGGGAGAGGTTTGGTGAGGCATTTTTGGTGTGCGGGGAATTTTGCTTGGCGGGTGCGAGCCTCGAGGGCAAGTGCGCAAAGTTGCGGACATTTTCAGGCAATGGCCGTGCGTCAGAAGATGTATCGGTCCGCGTGCCACCCTGCTTATCGGGCCCACTTCTTTATCTTAGTCGCTTTTCAGGCAGCAGGACATCGCTGGAAGGCGTTGAGCGGGTCGCAGCTGCCTTTAAATATTTATCCCGTCTCATCTGACAGAGCCGCACCCTGGTTGGTGAGACGGCCTTGCCTGGGTGCGCTATCTCGCCTGTATAATCCTACTCCGCCTGTTCCTGCCCGCCGTTCCAATATTAGTCTCACGGAGCCGCCCTGGGTCGCATATTGAGGTTTTATTCTAAGCTTGCGTCGTGCTGTACGGGATGTTTGACTTGCTCATACATACCCACGAGCGGGTCTGTACGATGAGGTATACTCTGTGCTAATTGGCCAAGCTTCCCAGTCCGCCAAAACGTTGGTGTGCACTCAGGACGTGCATCAACTTTTGCTCCCTGATACCTACATATCCATCTCGACTCCTCGCCCCGGAATACGCGTCCATGCGCTGGCACATGAGTGCCTTTACTGCCCTGAGCGCAATAACAGCGTCCTCGATGATCTGACGCACCTTCTGGGACCGCACGGACCATCATCGATCATGCCAAGCTATTTGCAGCAGTTCACTGCAATCAGCCCATTGCAAGTGGATTAAGCCAATCCACTAGCGACGTAGTGGTTGTAATGACCATATCTGCACGCTTATTTCATGAATTGGGTGTTCAAGCAACTGTCCCTTTCCTTAGCTTCTAATTCCTTGATTCTCTGTGCAACCTCTGCCGCATGATTCGCTTCGGATAAGATGAGGGACGAAGATCGAGGCTTGCATATGCGAGAAACGGCACGAAAAAGCCATATATAAGAATTCAGAGCCCTCTGATTTCAAGAGTGTGGATTCCATAATCGGCCACCGACCTCAATTATTACCTTCCAGTCCCATTCCTTATATCATCTTTACCTTGGCGAATCATAGCACCACGCGAGCTTGGCATATTTTCTATAAGCGATAACATTCCTCTGCCGTACGTCTACCCCTCTTCGCATCTTCCGTGACTTTCTCTGTCATCATTGCGGCTACTCGTCTCTTTTTCTTACGTATATGGGGCTATCGTTTCATTGTCTCTATTGCTTAGGATGCTCCGAGGTAGCAGTGACCTGGGCTTTATATCCATCCTCCTCCCCCCTTCTCCCAACCTCACCCCACCAAACCCCCTTCTTCCCCTAGGCAGTAGCTTTATGAGTTCTCCTTTCGAATATGCGTGCTTCACTAAACCTGTTGTCCCTACGTACCATAACAGATTACTAACGGGTAGTATAGAGACAAAGCCATGTATCCGGCTTCTCTAAACACCACCCATCAGAATACTACCAATTCGAGGGTGATGGGCTCCACAGTGGCTGCAAAAGGTGTTGCATCCCAAAGTAAGCCGGCTCAATCACAGGGTGATCTCTTATCGGCTCCTCTACCAAATTCGTCAAAGACGCAATCTCTAACCGAAGCCGCGCTCGATGCGCATAACGCCTCGACTACAAATAACACATTTGAAGAGGAAGCTGTTAAGGCCTGGGTAGATAAGGTTCAGCGGGCAGGTCGAGACCTAGGGCTTAACTTGCCAAGAGAATGTTTCGAGCTGGAGAAGCATGAACTGGAGGAATGGGTGGCGGTTCAGTGTCGCTGGTCTCTTAAGATTGCGAGCTTACCGGATGGAAATAATTCACAATAAGGAAGAAGACGGTGAATATGGAAGGATAATCAGTGCGCTATGACTTCCCAAGCAAATGATTGCGTAAACGTATAGTACTCTCTACTGTCACTACATCTTCGATACCAACTCACAGTCATGGCACGGACTTTATGTCGTACGTGAGGAGAAACCCGTGAGCGATTTTATGTAGAATTCTCTACACTGTTGAGTAGGGACGAATCTCGTATAATTTAAAAGGTACCTCATCGCAGCTACATATTAAGGTTAGCGCGTGGTTGACAAGCTCTTTGAAAGTTTTAAACTTACTAAAATGCTCTGTGCCTACCGTACCCGAAACTAGGTCTACATGACCGCGCTGTGAAAGACTTGAGCTAAGGTCCTGAAACAACTGGTGGTGTGGCTCTCTTGTCTACTTTGAAACCCTTGTAACTGGAGTCTTTTACGATGAAGTTATTTTCTAATTATATACTCTGAACGAACTGTGATTTTTGAGATCAGTATCATCAAACAACAGATATGCAAATTGCCAGGACGTATGAGTCAGACAGCTCTTGTCCACATCGTCTATGTATATTTGTCAATCGTATTCTGGTAACTAATAATCCGTTTACCCGCTCCAAGGACTACTTATAATACTCTCATCGCGATATGCCTAAAGACTTAGAAGCACAGCGTTAGTCCTTACGGTGGGAAGGATCCAAGCTCCTTACAACTCTGGTGAATACTTTTACTTAGTGTTACGCAAGAGTGTACTTATTAAAACTCTCACCCCTCGGATAACCATAATTGCAATATTTGAAACGGAAAAAATAACGTACTCGTCTCAATCATAAGGTTGCTCAATGACCTCCTTGGTATACTAATGTGAGCGAGTAGGTGGGAATTGAGGAGCAATTTGATGAATTGAATGCGCGAAAAATTACTCTACATAAATAACTAGGGAGATAAGCTCTGAGGGCGATTCGTAAGCTATATCAGGATTGACAGGGGGATAAGCTACGGAGTTGCTCGGTTACACACTCGCCTATCTGGACTGAATAATGAAACATGTCAAACAGTACAACAGCGTAAAACGGGCATATAATAGCCTGTGACTTGTTATCGAGCTGGAATATTGATGTGCTTGGATCTGGCCTGCAATTTGGTTGTCGTATTGAAATACTGACGTATGGGCATTCGCCAAACCAATGCACCTCCTGGCAGATGTATGTAGGGGTACGAGGTTGGCGTTGAAGTGTTGCAAAGGAGCGATTAGAAACGTCAAGTTGTTTTGGTCGCAGTCGGACGTAGTTTTGGAGGGTTTCAATGAGATCCTCGAGCTTTTGGAGCGGCTCCTTAGCTATCTCCTTCCTTAAGAGATCATACGACATTGATTCTGCGAATTCTGGATGGATAGCGTTCTAACGTAGGATCTAATTGTCGTTGACGTCCGAAGGACGTCCTGCGAGCTTCTGAGGAACGATCCTCCTAGGAGACCTCTCAGGGCTAAGGGTGCTGGGTAGGTGGCCCTAGACCAGGCTCTGTCCCAGCCCATTTGTCCTAGGGCAAATCTATATCCAGGACAGATACTCCAGGCCAAGCAGCAACCTGGGACGAATGGTGCTATAGGACCGATGATCTACAGTCACTAGCGAAATCGGCTTCCGCCCCAAGTGCGCCCAAAACTTTTGCTGCTCTAAGCTAACCTATATGCGGTTAGACAACCTTAATTTGGATCATACAACATTAGAAGCCTATCCTTTTGTACATACATGGCGTCACTCTATAAACTACAATGCGGGGGAAACCAAGATTTCATCTTCGCCTTTCATGGAGGAGGTCAGGTGTTGACAGCTAGAAGTACTCACAAATATTGTCTTCATTGAATTGAATGCTTGAGGTAATGACTGATTAAGTACATAATAATCAAATAGGCAGTAAAGACAGTATGAATCTTCAATGACTCGCCATGCCGTAGTGGCGTTGGTACCTTGAGTTCTGCCTACCTTTAACGCAAGGCAGCGAGGTTGCAAGGTTGCCTATCGCGGTTATGCCAACAGTCTTTACCTAGCGGCACCGTTGTCTGGATAAGATGGACAAGGAAATAATTTTCAGGCAGTGGTTCCAAGGCGTCGATTGGCATTGTAAAGAAGGCCCGTTCGTCACCCTTTTGAGATGGAGCAGATGGTGACGGGCAGCCCCAGTAGCTACTGAAAATCTCAGCAATGACCGTGTACCTAGGATACTTACCATGGATATCAGGTATTCCCTGAGGACTTGGATGGACAATTGCAGGTGTAGTCCATGTCGATATATGCAGGAAGCACGACGGCAGATGCAGCTGACTTCTTATTGTCATTGTTTGGTACTCTCGCAAGTTGACAAGGACGCCATCAAGACACTCGATTCGAATGTCCACCATTTTTTCCGCATTCATGCACGCACACCTATAAGACAACGGACATTCGTCTGCGGAATCGAGGTGTGGCCAGAAAACAATTTCATGTACCCAGCCTGCCCAAGCCCAGCTTGGTGTACTGGGTCTTCAAACTAGCCTGAAACTTTCAACGACACCAGTCAGCGACATGGCCCAGCACAGTGAGAATGAGAACTTGAGAGAATCGCTCCAATCTGAATTAAACATCTGTGCGGACGGCCGAAGTGCCACACCCCAGAAGTGATAAAATAGAGTATTTGCTTGAAACCAGGCGAAAACTCCAGAAATAACATTGATAATGTCTGAAGGGTGACTGAGCGACCGTCTTGAATACGCCTCTACGCAGTAGATGACGTCGGATGCCCGACGGTGGAGCCAAGATAAAATATATTTTGGGTTTCCAAGAGCTTGTCGTGTGTTGATAGATATTGTGAGGGAGCAGACGCCCAGGATTCCTGCCAGTTAAATTATCTGTAAGTGAGGCACAAGGAACTTTGCCAGCTTGAAAGGCTCTCTCCAGGACGGGGATTCGACTTCAATATCGATATCCGGGGTACCACCGTAGGTTCTGTGAGCCCTCCCAATATATGGTTCTATGATTTTCAAAAACTTTCGGCGGAGTGAACACGCTGTTGAAGTGTTCGGTAACTATGCATGCGATAGCGCTTATCTTCTAAGTATTCTATGAAATAGATCTGGCGAAGCGACATCGAAGTTTCAAAGTAGTTTATGCCGCTCTCAAGATCAATACTTGTGCACCTCGAGCAAAAGGCCCACATTACTTGCACCGGGAAACTCGTTGCCATATGTGTTCCCGATTTCCGCAACAGGAGAAGGGAGATTCGATAGTTCTGACTGTTGTAGGTGTCGCGGCGTTCTAGAAGAAGGTGACCGGGTGAATAACCATCTGAGATCTACACGACGTTCTATGGATTTCACACGTTTTCGTTGCTCCTCCTCCTTTGAGGGACGGGCGCGCAGTCAAAAACCTTTCAACATAACATACTTGTCTCAAGGCACTCGGAGAATTTCTCCAAAGTTCGTCCTACACTCTAAATTATTGGAAGGCTTAATAAGTCCAGATTAGTCGATTTGTTTAATGTTACAACAACTTAAGGTAAGAAAGGGAAGCAGGAACAGCTAGCAAGGAGAGCTTAATATTCTTCATCGCTCCTTTAGAAAGTCGAAACATCCACTCCTCACGTTCTTTCTTTAACTGCCTCTCGCGCTTTCTCCTAGCTCACGAATCATGATTAGGCGCAGTCAAATAGTTAAACAACTACATATATTAATAAGCTCATGCTCAACCTAGTTAGTAATAGTAGGATGGCGCACAGAGTTGTCTGGCATGCGTAAAGTACCTCCTTATAAGTCAAAATTAGAGTAAAGCTAGAAAGGCACTAGTTATGCCTGTTGGCTAAAGCTATATAGTTACTATTAAGTCCTACCTAGTACTAGAAGAGCTGTATTACGCCTTTAGACATCTACCCATATATAAGTTAGCTTAGGAAATAGCACCTTAGTAACGCTAGAAAATCTCTAAAAACACGCTTAAGTAGAAGCTAATTTGCTAGCAACTTATTTTATATATTACTAAAATAGTTTACTAAAGACTAATATAGCTAATTAAAGAGTGTTACATAACATAAAATCTACTACCTCTAGTTAGCCACATTAGTTTTTAGCAATTATATAGTATCTAATAGCTAATCTAGTAATATATGAAATAACTATAATAGTATTCTACTTATAGTATTTTAGTTATTACGTTTTTAATAATATATTCTAAAGACTTTACTTTATTACTTTTATTTTAAAAGTCTTTAGTCCTAGAATATCTACTATAAGTAATACTCTTAAAATCTATAATCTTATGTTATAAAACTATATAGTAAATTTGGAAATAAACTTACTAAAAAACTAATATTACTTTAAGAGTCATGTAAATGTATTTAACTTTCTTTTCTATTTTTACTTATAATTACTACTTAAATTTTTTAGTTGTTACACAAAAAATAGTTTATAACGTTATTATAAAATATAAAAGAAATTATAAAATAAATGTTATGAGTTGCCTTAACTTAATGGTACGTTTTACGTTAGTAACTCTACCCTAACTAATTACTTAATAAGTTCTTAGCTCTTTCTATATCTAGAATAGATAGCCCTAGGTTTAACAGGATAAAGTTTATGCTTTATTACAAGGTAGAAAGAAAGATGTATAATAGATTTAATAAAATAGTATTAAACTATTTCACTTAAGTTTAAGTCTCAACTTAGAGATAAGATCTTGATTTTAGAGTAACTATAAGAAATCTAAAATATCTTAGAGCTAGTCTATGCTTTATATTTATAGGAAACCCCTCATACGTATATTATATATCTATTAGTAGTATATTAAATACTACTAAAGAAAATAGAAGAGCTTAAAGCTCTATTATTTCTATTTTATTTATCTACTAAGACTCTGTCTTAGTCACGTGCACGACTGCTTCTAATCCTAGAGTATAGTTCTATATTTCTGTTCTTATTTCTTAACTCGTATTTTAGCCTGTGCTAAAGCGTCCTATGCATGCTTACAGTTCTTTCTTTCTAATTTAAATATATATTTCTATTCTAGAGCTTTATTAGCTATTATTGTTAGTTCTCTTAGCCTTTTAAGTATAATTATTTTATTATTACTGTCCGTAATATTATCCCCCTCTTCTAAGTCTTCGTTCTAGAAGATAGTTTCTTTTTTCTATAAGTAGTATAAAGGTAGTAGGTCTTTTACTTAGTGTTTTAAACTATAAGACTCTTAACTCCCTTTTCTTTCTACCTAGCTTTCTAATAATGATATGTCTTAAGTTATCTCTAATACATGCTTACTGCTTAGTTTCTCAGATCTATAACAAATCCTATTATATACTATTACCTTATTCTTACTGCTGTGATAATAGTTATTACTATTTAGTTTATCCTACCTTAAGCTATTACTCTAAATGTATTAATTATAGTATAAAGTATAATCTCGTTATAACGCAGCCCAAATGGAACCGGTTAGATCATAATAAGAAAAAACTTTAAGATTAATTTTATTAGGCCTAGGAAGAGATGGTTACTACTTATTTTTAAGAATTACATCTCTATTAACAGTTAGCCTAAATAGATTCTTAGGAGAAGGAAATATTCCAGCGTGAGCTTACCTCCATTAACGAAGTTTATATAATAAAAAAAAAAGAGTAAAATTATTAAACTTAATCTAGTATACTACTATCTATAGCATCTGGTATCGCTTCTTCTTTTTTTTCTAGTTTTAAGTAGAATATTTTATATTTTCTTTATACTTTAGACTTAGCTTTAAA
This sequence comes from Zopfia rhizophila CBS 207.26, assembly GCA_010093925.1. NCBI lineage: Eukaryota > Fungi > Ascomycota > Dothideomycetes > Zopfiaceae > Zopfia > Zopfia rhizophila. Next base: position 665,828 of record ML994654.1, read on the forward strand.
GCAAGTCTTTATTACTTTTTCTAGTAATATTAGTTAATTAGCTTTAAACTATTCTTTAAGTTTCTAATTAGTTCCTAAGTGTTGTTTTTATGTCTGTATTTTTTTTATCTAACTAGGTACTTTTACTAACGCCTAAACTATTAGTAGTTTAAAACCTGTTAGACTTTATACTTAGTAGTATTTTTTTTAAGTTTAAGTTTTATTTATACCCTAGCATCCCGTAGTGCTAGTTCTAATTTAGAGATATAGAAAACTAAGTAAATTCTTATATCCTTAGGTAATTATAGTTCGTAATTTATAGGTTCTATTTATTATTTAACCTTAAATAGTCCTAATTTGACGTGATCTAATTTTCGTGATAGTTACTTTATTTCTAAATTTTTCTTTTTTAAGAAAATCTTATCCCCCTCCTTAAAAGTTAGTCTCTTAATCTTAGATTTATCTTTACTTTACTTATTAAGATTACCTTTATAGGTAATTTTCTATGCAATTTCTTTATATAGTATTTATAAGTTTTTGACTTTTCTTCTTATAAATTCTAATACTTTATTTAATGTTCATAGTTCTTGATAAGCCGTAGACTTATAACTATAATTTACATAGAATAGTGATTTTTCTGTTGTTAATAACTTTATAGAGTTATATATAAACTTAGCTATCAGCAGTAGATTAATCCAGTTATTTTATAGTTTATTAATATATATTTATAAGTATTATTCTAATATTTAATTTGTCCGCTCTGTTTGTCTATCTATTTATGGGTAAAATACTATTAAGAGGTGATACTTAGCCTCTAGCCGTTCTATAAATATTCTTTAGAATATTAACGTGAATAACTTATCTCAGTCTATAATAAATTCTCGTGGCATCTTATATTATGTAATTAGTATTTTAATTAGTAATAACGCTAGTTTATCTGCTTTTATTTCCATATAGGTTAGTTTAAAGTAAGCGTACTTTATTAGTCTGTTAATAATAACCAGTATTATATTATATTATTAACCTGTTAAGGTAGTAATTATCAGTATTCTTATAATAAAGTTTATTATAACTAATTCCTATAGTCTGTTTAGTAAAGGTATTAGTTGCATAAGTCTATATTTCTTATATCTTAATGCTTTATTCTTTTTGTATTTAATATATTTTAAAAGAATATTCCTAACCTTACTCTAAATTCCTGGAATCTAGAAGTGTTGGTTAATCTATTCTATAGTCTTCTCAACTCCTTAATATCCATGTATTTTAGCTAAATATTAGTCTTTAATTAATTTAGTTTATAATTCGTCTGGTATATAGATTGTCCTTTAGTCTAAATTCTATAGTAATCATCTATTATTAAATTCCCTTATTTGTTTTTTCTAAGTGTTTTTGATAATGACTACTGATTTAATATTTATTTATAAGCTTCCCAGAGATCCATCCTGTCTTTACTTAAGTATTATATTATAGATTTCTAGTATATCCCTTATATGGTCTGCTTATTAGCTGAGTGTGTTAGCTACTATATTTTCTTTTCCTACTTTATAAAGTATTTAAAAATCAAATATAGAAACTAATTTCTATTATCTAATTTATTATTAATTTAGCTTCTTTATTGTTGTAAATGCTGTTAGATTTTTGTAATTTAAATACACAATAATTTAGTGTTTAGCTCTTTCTAAGTAATGTTTCTATTTTTTAAATACTTAAACTATTACTAATAGTTTTTTATTATAAATATTATAATTTAACTCGGCTGTTGTAAGTTTGTAAGATAGAAAGTCTACTAGATATTTATACCTATTATTTTATATTTATAGTAGGATAGCTTTTATAGCTCCGTCTAATATATCTATATGTATCTCTATTTCAAGTCATAAATTAAACATCTTTAATATTAGTAGTTTCTAGAATATTTTCTTTAGGATTATAAAAGCTTCGTCTTCCTTAACTTCTTATTTAAATTATTAGTTTTTTTTAAGTAATTCCGTTAAGAGCGTTGTGATTTTTAAATAGTTCTTAATAAATTATCAGCAAAAGCCCGTAAATCTAAGAAAAAAATAAACTTCTTTTATGTTTATTAGTGTAGGCTATAATAAAACGTTCTTAGTTTTATCCGGGTTAACTACTATTCCGTCTTAGGATATTAGATATTCTAAGAATTTAATTTCTTTTCTATAGAATACACATTTCTCTGTTTAAATATATAGGTTATGTTTCTTAAGCTTTTGTAATACTTTTCTAGTATACTTAATATGTTTTTTTAGCGTCCCGTTCATGTACACAAGCACGTTATTAAGATATACTATTATAAATACATCTAGATATTTCCTTAGCATATAGTTAATAATTGTCTGGAATATTACTAGTACATTTATAAGTCTAAATAACATAACTAGGTATTTAAATAATTTATATCTTGTCTTTAGTGTGGTCATCCATTCGTGTTCTTTAGCTATTTATATTTTATAGTATCTATTTTTAATATTAAAGAGGCTAAACTATTTAGCTCCTCTAAGTTTATCTATAAGTTTTAATATTAAAAGTATAAAGTAATAATTTTTTACTATAGCTTTATTAAAATGTCTGTAGTTAATACACAACCTTAATTTACTATTTTTCTTTAGTATAAAGAGTGTTAGTAATACTATAGTGCTTTTACTTTCCTATATATATCTTTTTTTTAAGTTTTTATTTAGATATCGTCATAACTCTTCTTACTAATTAATAGATAGTTAGTATAATAATCCTAGTTTTAGATCTATTCTTTCTTTAAGTGTGATCTTATAGTCCTAGTTTTAGTATTCTAGTAATTAGTCTTTAGCTTTTTTAAAGAACTATTTTCTAAATTCCCTCTGGTATTCGTTCAGCACAATAAACGTAGTATTATAAAGAGTCGTTTTCTTTATTTATATTATAGCTTATATTTATTTATAGTAGTCCTTCCTAGTTCCTATAGACTTTGTTTTCTAGTTAATTAGTAGGTTCTATTATGCTAGCTAGTTCCATCCTAATATAAAATCCTTACTACCTAGATTTATAATTTTAATACAGCGGTTATTTATGTAACCTGCTGTCTTAATAGTTATATTCTCTATTTTAAGATTAATTAAATCTCTTTTAAATGTTACTGGATTATTATTTATGTGTACTACTCTTACAGGTTCTTTTAAAACTCTAGTTAAAATATAGTATCTTTATATTTACTTATTTAATATAAGTATTTTACTAGCCCTGCTGTTTATGAGTGCTTATGTTTAAAAGCTATTAATATATATATTTATATATAGCTTATTTTTATGTCTTTATTTAAGTCATATATAGTTAAGTAATAACTCTTATATTTTAACCTTAGATTAGTTCTCTAGCGGTATAGTCGTTGCTCACTAGCCTTCTAGTTTTTTATTAGTTATTAACTTCTAAGTAATAGTTATTTCTTTAGCGTTTCTTCTTTTAGTCTATAGATAGAATATTACTAGAGTTAGTATTAGTTCTCTTATAGTATTTTATACTCGTTTCTTGCTTCTTTTCTATAATCTCGGTACTTTTATTTTAAGAAACATTTCTTAGTCATTAGTTTAGCATGTAACTCTGTAGCTAACTATTTATTTTAGTGGTATTTAGCTTAGTAATATTAGCATTCTAGTTAGCACTTATTCTAATCTAATTATTTATATTTCTTAGTCTTTAGGTCCTGAAGTTCTTCTTTGGAATCTATATAGATTAGTTCTTACTATATGTTAAGTTCTTACTTCTATACTATTTATTTTAATACTTATTTTATTATTAGTTTTTTAACTTATATAGCATAAGCTACCTATTTATATTCTTATCTAGTATGCGTTTTTTCTTTATATATCTAGCACTTTTTTTATATAGTTCTCTTGGCGGCTTCTTCGTCTTGTATTTATAAAATAAATAAAGTAAGTTCTTTCTCTGGTTTTTTCTTTTAATCCTATTTTAACTCCGGATATCTAACGGGGTAGTAATAGGTTATATAACTTATAAGTAATATTAGTTCTTATTTATAAATCTTATTTATCTATATAGCTAGTTTTTATCTACTGAGTTCTTTATACTGCTTATTACTGGCTATTTATAATACTTATTAGCACTTATACATCCCGTCTTCTAAAATAACTTTCTAGTATTTAGTGATATAGTGTTCTCTTATATAGTATTTTAATTTATAAATCTAGTAGTATTCCTAGCTTACTTACTGTCTAATTATTATAGACATTAGCTTTTTATCTTCTATTATCTCTTAATCTTATTGTTATCTGAATTTCTAGTTCTTTTCTCTAAAGGGTTCTTCTTTCTATTAAATTATCTTATAAAATTAGTTAGCTTCTTCTATAGAGTTGGCCTGGTATTATTTAATAGTAGCTTTTTATATAGTAATAATTATATTATTAGCCTGTCCTACTAAATAATCCTTAATCTATTAATATAGTATCTCGTATTCTTATCTAAGGTATATGTGTTTTCTATAGATCTAGTATTACTTTTTCTAAATTCGTTATATAATAGTCTCTTTAGTTATCTGATCTTTAGCTAGTTTTACTTGGATTATAGTAATTTTAATTAGTGCCTTAGTCTAAACATAAGTTTATTTAACATCTACTTTCTATTATTTATAGTTTTTAATAAAGTGTTTTTCTTTTCTGCAACTAAGACATGCTCTTTATATATATTAATCTATTTATTTTTTAGTTTACTTATTTTATTTTCGCCTGTTAACCCATGTGTTTTTAATTGATACTTAGTTAATTTCTATTACCTTATAGATTTAGTTATCTTTTCTTTTTTTTTATAGTATATGGATTACTAGCTTAGCGTTGTTTTTCTTTTCTTATTCTCTTTAATACTAATAGTTATTAATAGTTATTACTTATTTAATAATTTCTAGAAGCATGCTAGGTTATTTCCTTTAAGAAATTTTATTCTTAATCCTATCCTTTAGTCCTACGTAGTATATTATAACTAATAGTTAGTTTACTTAATTTAGTTAAAATTAAATTTACTTGAATTCTACCGTGTAGTTGGCTACTGACGTGCGTTATCTAAGTTATTAAAACTTCTAAATTACTTCTATTTTTTTATTAATCTCTTTAAAGACTATAATTATTTCTTTTTTAAAGCTCTTATAGTTTCTAAAAGTTCTCTAGATATTGCTATTATAGTTTGTGAGTTTTATAGATCCTAAATTAGGGTCTCCTCTTACCAGATAATTCTTTACAAGTAGTTTAAACTATTTTATAGCTTTTTCTATTATGTTTATACCAGCTACCAGAATCTGATCTTAGTTAGTTATAAATAAAGATTAATTAAACTAACAGTAGAGGTCTATTATAGCTATAAAAGTTTTAAGTTTATCTCTATTACTATTAAACTTTATAGAGAGTTATATTTTAGCGGTTCCTTCTCTACTAGTTTTACTTACTATTACTTATTATTATAGGTTAACTAAAGCGTCATGTAACTCTATAATAGCTGTTTTTTATTTTTAGATAACTTATTATATACTCTTATCCTCTCTTAATGTACTTCTGGTAGTTAATAAAGATTCTACTATAGCTTCTTCTTTACTACTACTTTCTTCTAATAAATAAAGTTCCTATTTATCCTTATAGTAGGTCGTTATAGACCGTAATTAGAAATTTATTATTAGAATTAATCTAACGTCCTTTTCTATACTTTAAAAGGGTAGTTATAATATTACGAGTTGCCTTAACTTAATAGTATGTTTTATATTAGTAACTTTACTTTAACTGATTACTTAATAAGTTTTTAATTCTTTCCGTATCTGGAATAGATAGCTCTAGGTTTAATAGAATAGAGTTTATGCTTTATCATAAGGTAAGAAGAGAGATGTATAATAGATTTAATAAGATAATATTAAACTATTTCACTTAAGTTCAAGTCTTAACTTAGAGATAAAATCTTGATTTTAGAGTAACTATAAGAAATTCAAAATATCTTGGAGCTAGTTTATACCTTATATTTATAGGAAACCCCTTATATATACATTATATACCTATTAGTAGTATATTAGATACTACTAGAGAAAATAGAAGAGCTTAAAGCTCTATTATCTCTATTTTATTTATTTACTAAGACTTTATCTTAGTCACGTACGCGACTGCTTCTAATCCTAGAGTATAATTCTATATTTCTATTCTTACTTTTTAGCTTGTACTTTAGCCTGTGCTAAAACATTCTATATATACTTACAGTTCTTTCTTTCCAGCTTAAATATACGTTTTTATTCTAGAACTTTATTAGCTATTATTGCTAGTTCCTTTAGCCCCTTAAGTATAGCTGTCTTACTATTACTATCCGTAACAATAAACTACTTACTATAACTAATTTTAGGTATTAAATTTAGAACTATAGTATTTCTAAAGTAAATTTATATTTTAAGTAGTTATAGTACTTTATAAAGCTATACTATATATATTATAAATACATTATTATTAATACATTTTGTTATTTAAAGTAACTTTGTAGAAATTATATTTAAAACGTTTTTTCTTAGCTCTTAAGTTCTTTTTTTTAAAAAAAAAGTTTACTAAAATTTCTTAAAGTATAAAATAAGTATATATACTTTTTAATTAATAGCCTTTTATTACCTAAATAAATAAAACTTATTATTAGCTTTTTTTTCTTTATATATTAATACTTTAACTACTTTTTATAATTTTACTTTTATTATAAATATAAAGTTAAAGTACTATATAAAAAAATATCTTTATATAATATTACATAATAGTATAGTATTATGTAATTAAAATAGTTAGTAAAATAAAAAATATTCTTTTCTACTTTATAGCTAGTAAAAATAATTAATTTTTATATAACTTTAAGACTTTATAGTATTATGTGTTATGTTTTTTATTATACTTTTTTATACTTAACTACTATAAGTAAATTATAAATAGTATAACTTTTTATAAACCAAAACTATAAAATTCTACTTTTCTTAATATAATAATTATTTAAATAATTAATATAATAACAAAATAAGCATAAAATACTTTATATTAAAAATATATTAATTAAATTTTTTGTTATTTGAAGCTAAAAATAACTACTAACTAAATAGTTATTTACTTTTACTTTAATAATATAGCTAAATATAAGCTACTATAAATAACTATAAATAATAAAAAAGTTAATAATAAAAAATAAATAGTTATATAAACTGTAACTTTAATTAATATTTTATAATAATAATAATAAATAATAGTATTAATTATTATTATTTCTATTTACCGCCTGATTCGGTCCCTCTAATGGGTCTATATAGGCTAATTCCTTTTATAGAAAAAACTTACTAATAAGAAAACCTATTAACGTGCTATACTAGAAAGGCGCTAATGCTCTACTATTATAGCACTTCTTTCCTACTATTTTATTTTTTATAGGGTCTATGTTTTTAGCTATCATGCTTATATCTTATAAACTTTCTTATCTTTTTCTTTCTCTTATACCCTCTTTTTCTTTCTCCTACTATTGGTCTAGGCTCTGGAATGGGCGGAAGTAGTTTATTTTCTTAGTATTAATCACTTTTACTATATAAAACTAAGTGAGTATTCTTGATTTTATAAACTACCTTACAGCTACTTAAGCGCTATCTCTTTAGCTTAGTATTTTATCTAGTTATTCTAATAAAAATAACGCTATTAGTTCAGTTCTCTTAAGCTTAAGATAATAGAAAAGAATATAGTATATAATTTACACTAGCTAGCTATAGTTATACTATAGGAACTTATTTAGAACCCCTATTTTTACTAGCTAGGCGTTAAGGCTAAGGACTTCTGTATGTAATAAAAGTAGAATAGTAGCTTCTACCTTTAGAAGTCCTTTATAGAGTAGGATTATAGGTGTTTTCTATAAAGTATACTAGGTAGTTATTATTTATTCTTTTACTATACTTTACTATTAGTATTACTACTTCTTATTTATTTACTTTAAGGTAAGAGTAGCTGTGCGCTAGTGATGTTAATAGCTGCTAGTATAATATACTTATATTTCTCTTACACGTTTCTATCCCTATTAGTGCTGGTAATTTCTAGAGGTTTCTTTTATAGAGTAGGCTAGGACTTCTTTCTTATATTCTTTTACCTACTTTTAAAGCTTTTCTAGTAAAGTTAGTAGTTGTATTATAATTCACTATTAACTTACTAGTAATGTCTAGATATTGTTAAGGGTACTTACTATCTTTTTTTTTACTAAGTCCTAGCTAGTATCTAGGGTCCTCTAGAGAGCTATAATATTTATATAAAGTATAATTAATAGAACTGTTATCTCTCTCTTAATAGCTATTATTAGTATTCTCTTATATACTCCTATAATCTTATAGAGACACTAGTTTTAAGTCTTCTAAAACAGCAGGATAAGATTCTTTATTATTAGGTTACTATTATCACGAATTCCCTATATCTAGGCACTGTAGAGTATTATTGGGTAGATAATTACTATATATAAAAAACGTGAGCGTCCCATAAACAGGCCTTATATTAATATAATAATTTATAATATAGCTTTAAAAGCTGCTATGCCCTTCTCTACTGCTTTATAAATATATTCTTTTTATTAAAGCTTTAGGTCTACCTAGATTCTAAGAATATATATACTTAAGCTTTAGAGAGTAGCTTTATAGCTAGTAATTCATACCATTAACACTAAGTCTACGCTATTATAGCGTCTTTTTCTAGTAAAATATATAAGCTAGTATTTCTTTAGTGTGAATATAGCGTTGTGGTGTTTAGCCTATACTATATATTAATTATATATAGCTATTAGGCGTTAGTAATTCTCAGTGGCTAAGTTTCTTTATAAGATAAGATTTATATTATTAATAAAGCTAAATACTAGTGTATTACTGTTTAATTACTAAAACTCCTTCAGAAGCTCTAATATAAAGAAGAGGAATAAAATTAGTAAAAGTAGAGATCCCTATAGGATACCTATTTATATTTAAATTTACTTACTTTAATATCTAGAGAATATAATACGCGTTCGTTGAGTAGTTATAAAGCTTTATATAAAATAAACTATCTATTCTAGTAGTCTCTTCTTCCTTAGAATATATAGTAAATATTTATAGGAGACATTGTTAAAAGCTTTAGCTAGATCTAGACTTAGTATTAAGATAATATAACCTAGATACGCTCTCTACGCTGTTTAAATACTAGAAATAAGTATACTAATTACTAAAAGCATTAAGCGCTTCTTTCTTACTTCTATTTAATTCTAAGAGAGTAGTTTATATCTCTTAGCGGCTACTACTATTATATTTACTACTTATTTCTTAATTACCTTAGCTAGAGTATTTTCTAGCGTGATTAATTAGTAACTTTTTAAAAGAAAGTAATCCTTCTTACCTTCTTTATATAAAGTAATTATAATTAATTTTTTAAGGCATATTAGTATTATTCTGCTTTTAAGGCACTGATAGACCGCTTATGCAAGCTCCTAAGCTATTAATAGAAGTATAATTTTTAGAATCTTATTTAGTATACTATTAGAGCCTAAGGCTTTTTTATTTAGAAATTCTATAATTAAATTACTTATTACCTTCTTAGATATATATAAGTTAATATTAATTTAGGTGTGCTCTAGCTATATTTTATTATTAATATCTTCTAAATTAGCTTTATCTATACTTAGGAAGAATTTCTTAGCTAAGATCTTTATCTTTATAGTGTTATCTTTAGTAAGAGAGTTACTAATTAAATTTCTAAAATTAGAAAATAAAGACTATTTTTTATTATATTAGTATTCTTTTTATTCTACCTTAAAAGAGTCTATAGCCTTTTATTATATTGTTTTATAAAATCTACTATAAATTCTTATATAAATTATTTCTAGTTATTTCTTTCTATTTTTTAAATTTCTTTTTAAAGCTGGTTGGACAGTGCCTTGTAGCTTTAGTAGTTATAATTCTTTTTATAATTATAATACTAGCGCTTTACCTATTTAATATTTATAAAAAACTAAATTACTTTTAATAACTATATTTTACACACTTATAAACTAAGTCTTACGTGTGAATAGTAAATCTTAAGAGTATATATAATTCCTTTCTAGAGAACTTCTAGAGGTTCCGGGGCTATTATCTACTTAAAATTTTTAATATCTTAAAGAAATTCTTTTATGTCTAGTTTTTTAAGTATATAGTGTTTATTTTTCTTTTATAGATAAATAGCAGCATCTATTTAGATTTATATTAGTATATAGTCTTTTATTAGAGTCTATTTATCCTTAGTTCTATAGAAGCTAACTCTTTTATATATTATGTCTAATAGAAATATAAGGTTAATAATACTCTTTTTTTATTCTCTTTTTTATATTAGTTTATTTTATAGTATAGCGAGTTAAACACTTTGTGCTTTTATTTTAAAAAGTAGATATTTTACTTATACTTTATTTATAATATAGCTTTTTTTTTATATTAAATAGTATATATTAAAGTCTTTAAAAAGTATAATTTCTTCTTCTGCTTTCTTAATTACTTTGTTAATCTCTAGCTAAGTCTTTATCTATTAGTAGTTTTTATATAGGTTATAGATATTAATAATAGTAGTCTCTAGCCCCTCTAAGTAAAGCTAGAGTACTATAATAAATAAACTATATTATTTATATTTCTAATACACAGTATTAATATTTTAGCTAATTATAAAGTATACTTTTATTATAGGGTTTTCTTTATAAGCCAGAGCGTATCTATATAAGTAGTATATTAATTTAGTATATTTATTATATACTAGTTTTTAAATTATAAGTACTTAGTATTTTGTTTGTGTTATACTATTAAAAAAAAAATAGCATACACCTTAGTTTACGTTTTTATAGTTATATTAGATAATAATAAGTTTACTTATTTAGAGTAGGTATAAAGTCTTTTATGTTAATATTAAAGTTATTATTTATTTTTATTTAGACTAAGTATATATCACCTGCGTTTAGTATAAGCCTTAATTATAATATATTTCTACTATTAACTTTTATATAAAAGAGTTTATTTAGTTCTCTTTTTAGTAATAGTCCTCTATATAGGTTACCTAATAGAGTAATCTATCTTCTTTTTTTTCTTATGATAATAATAAAGTTACTTTATATAGGGTTTAGTTATTTTATTTATATTTCTTCTATAATATAAATATAAAGCGTTTGCTTAAAAAAGGCTATTTTTTTTACCTAAATTTTTTTTAAGTAGCTCTAAAATGTCTTATACTCTTTTTATTATTATATTTTATAAGCTTTACTATAGTTTACGCAGGATACTCTTTCCTAAGAATATTCTATTATATTATATAGATTTATGTAATATCTGTACTATACTTTTTTTCTATATATATTTTAGATATAGCCCTATTAATTATATTAAAAGCATTATTTAATAATTATATTATTATTAAATAGCCTTACTTTAAAGAGCTGGAAGTTAATAACTAATTTATTTTTTATAATCTTCTATTAAATCACCTGTGTGGGTGTCCTAATAATTAGAGTACTATAAATCTTTTTTAACTTTTCTAAGCTTTTTATAATATTTCTATAACGTATCTCCTATACCTTAAAGTTATGTAGTTATTAGATTTAGATAATAGCTATACTTAGTACTAGCTATTTAATAGCTTTATATATTATATATATTAGCTTAAAGTTATTTATATTTTTTTTCTTATTAATTTTTATCTCAAGTAGAACTCTTAAAACCTTTAAGAAATAGTTTTTTTTTAGGATTTTAAATCCTAGCATATCTGGTCTATTTATGATTTAGTTTTTTATAGTTTATAATAGCATGTGAACGTTAACATTACTACTCTTTAAAATATTTATAGTAAAAACTTCTAGTATTGTATTCTATAAGCGAGCTGCGCACCCAAGCGAGCTGCGCATCTTGGAATTCACCAAAATATCGAAATTTTCCACCTTAATATCTCAACAACCACTTAATGATAAATTCTAAAAATTGAAATTTGAGCTTTCCTATACACATTACAGCTTTCATGAGAGTTGCATAAACATTGGTTGAGTAGTTTCTGAGATATAGCGATTTGGCTTCGTTTTGGCTCCTAAATCGCTATATCTCAGAAAATACTCAACCAATGTTTATGCAACTCTCATGAAAGCTGTAATGTGTATATGAAAGCTCAAATTTCAATTTTTAGAATTTATCATTAAGTGGTTGTTGAGATATTAAGGTGGAAAATTTCGATATTTTGGTGAATTCTAAGATGCGCAGCTCGCTTGGGTGCGCAGCTCGCTTATGGAATATAATATTATCTTTTTTACTATTTCTAGTATCTCTTCTAAGTCTTTTCCCTGGGAATTCTTAAAGTAAATTTAGATAATAGTTTTCTATAATATAGTAGTAATAGTTATTATATATAATACCTATACAGTAATAGCTGTCTAAATTTTATTTTATGTTTAGAGAATCTCTAGGCGGTTTTCTTTGCATATTTTTTTTCTAATTTTATTAATTCTAGCTTTAATTTAGTTAAGCTGTGTCTTGTTCTTATTTTAGGTAACTTAATAACATATCTAAAGATTTTAAACATATTATAGTATCTTTTTTATATTAGTAAGAATCCCGTGATGTGGCTTTTTTTCCTTCTCTTTATTAAAATTATCTTTAATTTTTTAGAGAGTTTTAATTACTTTCTGCTAGTCTTAATCAGACTAGTATTTATCCTTTTCTTAGTATTATTTATTTACTTATTAGTTAATTCCTAACGCGTTGTGGTTATAGTTTTTATAATTATAAAAATAAAATTATAACTTACTATTATCCCCCATACTCTGTAGATGGAATATAGAGAGTTTATTAGAAATAATTAAGTACAGAGAATTATGTTCTAGTATCTAATTTCTTTTTAAATAGTTTTTAGGCTTATTTAGCTGCTGTTACGGCTTCTAGGTTTTAATAGTATTAATTATAATACTATATTAATAAACTTTTTTTAAGTAATAATTTTAGTAATAATAAAACTATTTTAACTCATTAATTATACTATAGTATGTTTTTATTTATTACTAAATTTTATACTAAATAGTTATAGTTAAATACTTCTTTTTACTTAATTTTAATTTTAGTACTTTTTAGCTTAAATTTATAGTATATATTTTAATTACTATTATTTTTTATAAACTTTTTTTTAGTTACTTATACTTATTTTATTATAAGACTTTTTCTATAGCTTAACTTGTTATTAAAAAAATTAAAAAATTAAAAATTTTTTAATAACTAATATAAACTTTTTTAGTATAAGCTTCTACATTTATTTTAGTTAATTTACTAACTTATTTTATATACTAATTATATAATATTATTTTAAAACACTATTCTATAAATAATAGTTTATGTATTTTTTATTATATGTTTAAAAAACTATATTTAATAAAAGTTTTTATATTAGAATATTTTATAATTAAATTCTTTAAAATATAATTTACAGTTTTAAAGTATTTACATACATTTACTATATTAGTACTTTTTTAATAAAAAACTATAATTTCTAAACATAATGTATTTAATTACTAAACTATTAATATATTTTTTAGTACTATAAATAATATATAAACTTTTTTTAATTATGTTACTTCTAGTAAATTTTAAATAATAACTATATTATTAAAATCTTTTTTAAGTATAAAATAAGTTTTTCTATTATATTTTAATAATTAATAAATACTATAGTAGTAAATAATTAAAGTTAAAGTCTTTAATATTATATTACTACTTTTACTTATAGTAGTTTATATAGAGTTTTAAAAATATTATAATAATTAAATACTTTTACTAACTATAAAACTCTTTTTTTAAGTAATATATTTAACTTTAATATTACGTTTTTTAACTAACTTAGTATTATTAGCTTATAATTCTTTAATTTACTTACTTAAAATAAAAACTCTTTATAAAACTATTTTAACTATTTTCTTAATTATAAGTAAAATAAATTACTACTTAAATTAATACTATTATAGTTTAATTATTATTTACTATTTTTTTACTTATTATACTATTTTAAAAATATTTAATACTAAATTAGCTAAAGAAAATAAAAAAACCTAGTAAAAGCATTAAAAAATTAAATTTACTTAGTTTAATAAAACCTTATTTAAATAAAATAAAAAAATAACTTATAATTTTAAATACTATTATAAAAGCTTTTTTATAAAGTTAAATACTATAATATTTAAAAGCTAAAGAATTTATAAAAAATAGCTAAGTAGTTATAATAAAATAATATTATATTTTTTAGTATAGTATTTAAAAAGCTTAGTATAATAATTATTATATTTATTTATAATAAGTAGCTATTTTGCTTTTATTATATTTTTAGTATTTAATTTAAATATATTTTTAAGTTCTATAAAGTCTAGCTAATTATTTATTTAATTTATTTTATTAATAATAACTATGTAATTTTTAAAATGCCTAAATTTATATTAAACTAAATATTTTAAAATACTTTATTTTTATAAATAATTATAATAGAAATAAAGTATTTAACTAAATTAATATATTTAATTACTATAACTTAGTTATAATTACTAGATTAAATATAGTACTTTATACTTTTATAAATAGTAATAACTTTAGTAAATTTAATATTATTTTTTTAAAAGTTAATTTTATTTATATTATAAATATTATTATTCTAAATTTTATACTTATTTACTACCTTTTTTAGTAATTAAAAATATTTATAAATTACTTAAAATTCTTTTATTTTATTTGCTAGTAATTATACTTTTTTAATTATAAAATTCTATTTTTAAAGTATACTTAATATACTACTAAAACTACTTTTTACTTACTAGCTTTTTTTTAATAGTAGTATTATATTAACTATGTTTTTTACTATTTACTTATAAAGTAAAAATCTATGAAAAGTTAAATTAAAAATTTATTTTATAAATAAAGCTTTTTTATTATAATTAAAATTATAGTTATTTATAAAAGTCTTTACTTAATATATATGTTTATTTATATAACATTTAAAAGTATTTTTATTTACGTAATAAATGTGTAATATTTAGTAAATATTAAATTTTTAGTTTTTTTTAATATATTAAGAGCTTAAAAGAGTTTTTTCTTTTTTTTTAAAGTAGTATTATAATATTTTAAAAGTATAGCATTATATTATAAACTATAATAAAAAAGTAACTATAATTAAAAAAGTATTATTATAAAAAGCATAGTATAAAAAAATATGTAAGTAATATTATAAAGTAAAAGTAAATTCAAGAAAATAGAACTTATAAATAAAAGTACTTTATAATAAGTTTAAGTTTTATAGAAAATAGTATTTAAATAAATAATTAAGTAAAATTATAAAAATAAAGACTTAGTAAATAACTTAAAATTAAGAAAATAAAACAACTATTTTTTACTATTTTTTTTAGTAGTATTTAATATACTTTTAATTAGTCTATAATATATACATAAAAAATCTATTATAAGTGTTATAGTATAGTTCTGTGGAGACTATTACTTTTAAGTCTATTTAAATTAAATACTATATAAAGTTTCTATACAGATTATGCAGGCCCCTTTATTTTTAAAACCTTATATATATTCTATTTATAATTTCTATATATAGTTTAGTAAGCTATGTTTTATAATCTACTTTATATTATATATTATTATTATAGTTACTAACCTTGTCTATACTCTGTTATTTTTTAATATTATGTAGTTTTATTTTTTATATATTAACTCTACAACCCTTACTAGTTCTATAAAATAAAAATAAATTCCTATAATTTATATAGAAATAACTATAAAAATAGCTAGACTATATTATAATTCTTTATAGTATCTATAAAGCTAATTATAGTGACTTATTACTACTATAATAAAGATATTAAACCTCTATAAATAAGTTATAATACTTAAGAAAGTTTATAGCTACTAAAAGAAGAAATTATAGAAAGTTTAAAAATAGATTATAGACTTATATATATAGTTATAGTCTAGAAGTTTAATACTTGCTGCTTTTACTATTTTTATTATCTTTATTTTTATTTTTATTTCTATCTCTACTATTATTCTAACTAAAACTAAACTATTTATAACTATTTTTTCTTTATTTATTTTTATTCTATTTTTAATTTATACCCTCTCTAAATGCCTACCTAACTTTAATAGGTTTAATAGTAACTAAAATAACTTTTAATACTTTATAATATAGATTTATATAAAGATGACTATAAATTAAGATTATTTTCCTACTATTAAATTTTATATAGCCTATATAAATAGTCGACTTAAAGATACGCTATATAAGTAAGTTCTTTTATATATTATTAATAGTGTCTACTATTTACTAAACTATTTTATAATACTAGAAATTTTAAAGTAAGCCTATAGAAACTTAAATTAAGTTTATAATACCTAATAAAAAATTTTAAACTTTACTAGAAAAATTAAGAATTTAGTGTGTTTTTAGTAGAATTTTAATAGTTAGCTTTTAAATTTAGTCTGTTTAAAAACTTCTTACTAACTTTTCTAAAAAATACTATTTCTAAGAAATTATAGAATATATTACTTTATAATTTACTATTAAATTACTAGTACTATCTGTTAGCTTGCTATTTATAAAATCTTAAGAATTACTACTATTATTATAACCTACCTACTTTTATAAGTAGCTATAAGACTTATAATCTTTAGTTTATAACTTAGAAATATATTACTTTTCTACTAATAGCTGCTCTTACTGCTAAATCTATGAATCTAAACTACTACTACTAACTAAATTCTTTAAGCTAAAATTATAAGAAACACTATAAATACTATTACTATAGCTTAAAAAGTTATTTTATTATCTACTACTTTTACTCTAATACCTGCTAGTTCTAAAGTATTTTTATTTATATACTATTTAGTTTACTATCTTTGTCTTCTATTAATTTTTTTATTTACTTTTATATTCTGTTATATTCTTTATTACGTAGTCTAGTAAAAGCTTTAAGCTATAGTTAAGTTTTAGTTTTAGAATTATACTTTTATAAGATCTCTGCTATTACTATTTATAAAATATTAATTAAGAAAAAGCTTAATTTATAGTTTTATATTTTTATACTATTTACTAAACTAATTTCTATTACTATTAAATATTTAATGTAGTTTACTAGCTATATTGCTATTACTTATAGCCTTATTAATAGTAGAGCTAAAAGAGATTTTGTTGGCTAAAATTAGATTATTTCTATAAACTTTCAGCTAAAATAGCTAAAAAGACTATTCTATTTTAATATTATAAATAGAACTAAGTTTTATAGTAGACTTATTACCTTATATATTATTATAAGACTTTATATTAATAACTATACTAAAATAATTTATTTATTTATAACTATTTTAAGGTTGTATCTTATTATACTAAAAGTATACTAATTATAGTATTATAACCTTTAGATTAACTAAGCTATAAATATTCTTATATTTAATAGCTTATTTTACTATAATTATTATAAAATCCTGTTTATTTTATTACGAACTTATAGGGTTATCTCTATTTTATAAAAATTAACTCTTAAATTCTACTATAATTAAAAGGACTATAAAAAGCTAAATGTTTATTTTATATTTTTAAAAGTCTATATTATATATGCTTATTACAGCAGCTATTACTTATTTACTATTTTTATAAAAAATATTAAGTAAGCTTTTATTATAATTAAAAGTATAAACTTATAAAAAAAGCTTTTACCTAATATCTAGAAATTTCTATTTCAGTTTTATTAGTTTTTTTTATTAAAAGAAGTTGAAAACTTATTACTGTATTACCTATATAACTATAATATTTAGCTAATAAAAGAAAAAATCTTGTTTTTTAGTTATTTATATTTAATATCTTATATAGAGCTATAAGTACTCTAAAAATAGCTTAATAAAAATCTTTAAAAAGAATTTATCTACTTTAGTAACTCTCTAATTATATTTCTAGTTCTATTTATAAAAAAGGTAGATAAAAGAATCTAATTCTATATTAACTATTATATATTAAATAAAATTATAGTAAAAAACTATTACTTACTACTACTAACTAAAGAATTATTAAATAACTTAAAAGGAATATAATATTTCTCTAAGATTAATATTTTATAGGCTTTTAATAATCTTTGTATTAAAACTAACTAAAAGTGGCTTATAGTATTCTAAACCTATTTTAGTTTATATAAGATACTAGTAATACTGTTTAAGTTAATAAATACCTTTATAACCTTCTAGTAGTATATAAATAATATTTTATAAGAATATCTAGACTGCTTTTATATTATTTATAACGTATTTAATAAGTAAATAACTTAAATAAGTAAGTGACTTACCTTAAAATTCACTAAAAAATCAAGAATTCGCACATGAATATCTCAACAACCACTTAATAATAAATTCTATAAATTGAAATTTAGGCTTTTCTATATGCATTACAGCTTTTATGAAGGTTACATATACATTAGTTTAGTAGTTTTTAAGATATTAAACTTTAGGGGCTAAAACTAAGCCAAATTGCTATATCTCAAAAAATACTAAACTAATGTATATGTAACCTTCATAGAAGCTGTAATGCATATAGAAAAGCCTAAATTTCAATTTATAGAATTTATTATTAAGTGGTTGTTGAGATGTTCATGTGCGAATTCTTGATTTTTTAGTGAGTTTTAAGGTAAGTTACTTACTTGTCTAAGTTACTTACTTATTAAATATATTATAGACAATATTTTAGTCTATAGCTATATCTATATTAAATATAAAGAATATTTTTATTTAATACTAAAAAGCCTATAAAAAGCAGGCCTATACGTAAAAGTAGAAAAGTATAAGTTCTTTATAACTAAAATCTAATTTCTAGGCCTAATTATAGGCTGTAATAGTATTTGTGTGAATTTAAAAAAAATTAAAATAGTAGCTAGCTAAGTAATACTAACTTATATTATAAATATATAGATATTTATTAGCTTCGTAAACTTTTACTATTATTTTATATAAAGATTTTTTTATATTACTACTCTACTAGTCTGCTTAATATAGAAGGATATATTATTTAACTAAAATAATAGCTATAAGAAAGCCTTTTAAAAACTAAAAATACTATTTACTATAGTACTTATTCTAGTACTATTTAACTAAAAAAAAAAAGTTATTATTAAAATAAACACTTTAAACTACGTCTCTATAAAAATACTATTATAATATAAAGATAATAGTATTTTATAGCCTATTATATTCTTCTTAAAAAAGCACTTAATAATAGAGTGTAATTATAAAATCTATAATAAGAAACTACTAGTAATTATTTACTACTTTAAAAAATAGTAGCTAGAACTTAAAAGATATGCTTTACTAATTATAGTAATTATAAACTATTATAATTTAAAGTACTTTATAATAATAAAGTTACTAAATTATTACTAAGCTTACTAGTCTAAATTTCTATTCTACTTTAACTTTAAGATTATATACTATTTAAAAAGTAAGGTATAAAGTTAAACTCTCTAACTAAAAAATTAGCTAATTTATTATAAAAGAAAAATAAAAGGCTTTGCTATTAAAGCTAGATTATTTTAAAATAAAAAAACTTAGAATTATTTTCTAGCTACTGCTTTACCTGCTATAACTAACTATAAGAAAAAAAATTATTTATTTCTTTAACCTTTTAAAAATCTTTATTTATAGAATTACTATAATAATTTATAACTAGCTCTGTTAATATGCTGCTAAACTATTATTATCTACTAAATTTATTTCTATTTTTATTTTTACTACTACTATTATTAGACCTATTATTATTTTAGAATTTAAATAGACTAAAAACCTATTATTACTAAGAATTTAGACTCTATTCTAAAAAAACTATTATACTAACTCTATAATTAACTTTATACTAACTAACTTATAAAATAAAAACTATAAGAATAAATACCTAACACTAACTAAGTGTGTTAAGATAGATGGATATTTATAATATAAAAAAAGATTCTATATACCTAATATAAATAAGCTAAAAGCTAAACTATTTTATTTCTACTATAAAAGCTTTATTACTAGCTATATAAGCTATAATAAAATATATAAACTACTATTCTATAAGTACTATTAGCTTTATATATATATAACTTTATTATCTACTAGCTTTATAACTATTATATCTATTACTATACTATCCTTTTAAAAGAAGTTTATTAAAAAGTTTTAAAATTACTACCTATTTTAGACCGTGCCTAAAAGAATGTGTCTATAGACTTTATTATTTACTTATTACTAAGTAGCTATTATAATACTGTAATAATTATAACTTATTATTTAATAAAAATAAAGTATTTAATTTCCTGCTAAATATACTATAATACTAAAAATACTCTTTATTTATTTTTAATATATATATAAAAGCTTTATAGTTTACTAAGTACTATTTTTTCTAACTATAAACTTTAGTTTATTTCTAAATTCTAAAAGTATTTAAATTATTAGCTAAAGATTATAATCCTACTATTAACTACATACTATTTTGAGATTAATAGTTAGTTAGAATAAACTAATATAGTTTTTAAGTAATACCTATAGTTATATATTAGTTACTTATAAAATAACTAGGTTAAATAGATACTATTAGCTAAGTTTACTCTAAACTCTATTTACTTAGAAAGTACTATTATTTCTTTATTTTTATAAACTACAGCTTTTACTTAAAAGCTAGGTTTAAACTATTAGCTATTATTTACTTTATATAAAGCTAAAACTTTAAAAAGCTTATAGTTAAAATATAAGGGATTATAAACTACCTATATACTAAACTATTAATTATATAAGCTTATTATAAAAATTAGACAAACATACACTACTATTCTACTTATTTATTTTATATAGGAGATTCTGTATAGTTGAATACTTAGAATATTAAAACTCTACGCCCTATAAAAAAAACTAGATTAAAAGAATTTAAGTCTATTTTAAGTTATAAAAACTATACTATTATATACTTACTATTTTAAATTATTAAATAAATTTTATTTTTATAATGTGTTTTATGTTAGCTTATTTTATTTTATTATAATTAATTTATTATTTTACTATTAGATACTACTCTCTTTACTAATAAAAATTAATAGTAAGTAGGAGTAGTTTATTAAAAAAATTATTAACTTTTATTAAAACTACTATAGCTATAATAGCACTCTATAACTAAAATATATAGTTAGATAGATTAAATATAATAAGTTAATAAAGACTTTTGCCTGCTAAATAAAAAATACTATAATTTAAGTATTCTATTAGTAGTATTTTAAGAAACCTAGTTTTTAAAACAACTATAAAAACTACAGCTGTAAGAAAGAAAGTACTATTATAATATAATTTTATAAAAACTATTATTTTTAAGCTTATTTAAATTAAGTACTATATAAAGTCTCTATATAAACTATACAGGCTCTTTTATTTCTAAAACCTTATATATATTCTATTTATAGTTTTTATATATAGCTTAGTAAGCTATATTTTATAATCTACTTTATATTATATACTATTATTATAGTTATTAACTTTATTTATACTTTGTCGCCCTCTAATAATAAGTATAAAATAATAAATAGTTTATAGTTACTTTTAGTTTTTTATAGTTACTTTAAAATTAAGATTTACACTTTAAGTAAAATAGTTTAATACTATTTTATTAAACTTTAACTTACTATATTACTTTTTTAATTTTAACTTAGTTTAATTAACTTTTATTAAGTTTAACAAGCTATTTAATTTAAACACAAAAAAACTAATTATAGTTACTTAATTAATTAAAATAACTAGTTACTAGTATAAGTTATATTAGTAAGTTAGTAACCTATAATATATTAATATAAAAAAATTATATTAAATATTTAGTAATATCTTAGGATGTACTAATAGTTTAGTAATTTTTTTAATTTAATAATTAAATATATTATAACAAGAATTTTAAAAATAAAAGGATTAAGTTAAAAAAAATTTAAAAATAATACTAGTAAACTAAAAAAGTTATATAGTAAAAATTTTAAAAATAAAAACTATAAGTTAAAAAATAAGTTTAAAAATAATATTATAATAAAGTAAATAAAATATTATATTACTTTATAGTTCTTACTTAATATAAATAAATAAAAAAAATTAATTAATTAAATTTGTAATAGTTAATTAAGTTACTAATTAATTAATAAATAATTTATTAAAATTTTTATAAAAGTAAATAAAATTATTATAATATGTTACTAAACTATTATTAAATACTTTACTTTACTATAATATTAGTAAACTAAAAAAATTATATATTATATTCTATAAGTAAGTTATGCACTTAAGGAAGTTATATATCTTAAAATTCACCTTAATATCTTAATAACTACTTAATAATAAATGCTAAAATTTGAAATTTAAGCTTTTATATATGCATTACAGCTTTCATGAAAGTTGCATAAAAATTAGTTTAGTAGTTTCTAAGATATAGTAATTTAACTTTATTTTAGCTCCTAAATTACTATAACGTTTTTCACAAGCGAGTGAACCATACAAGCGAGTGAACCACCTCAACCGACCCCCACTACTTCAACAGCTAATAGCAACCCACAACCATCAGCTATCATTACCAGAATTAATAGGTAAATAGCTAGCCTCAGCCTCAACCTGTGTACACTTCCTTGCATCATACCCAGCCTGCCTGCAGCGTCCGCAGCGCTTAAGCTGTCGTGGGCTATTAGCTCCACATCTCTTACTAGAACCTAATTCTACCCTTATCTGCGCATCAACATCAGCCTGAGCTAGTATAGCTACACCTTCTACCTGCAATAGAGTCCCTAATCTCTATATACGCTTCTTTTTGCGCTTCCTACGCTCTAATATAACCTTATTGGCCTGTTATAGGGTGGCCAGCTGTGAGCGCATTAGGACGCTAGCATGTAACATCATCAACACACCCTTCATAAGCTAGCCTAGTAATTCCAGAATTAACATAGGTAAGCTATTCTAGTGCTGCTTAATACGTCTACGTAGGTAAGTAGACTAACTGTCTAATTCAGCGACGTTACTAGGTGTCTAGGGTTCCCATAGAGTCGCCTCTGTAGGCAGCTCAGGTGTTTGTAGCCTGACATCTAGCCCAGATAGAACGACGTCTGGGTCAAATAGAATAAGGCCTGTACCTCAAAATCCTCCACATATATTACTTTCAGTAATCGAAGCTAGATAGGCTGCCTTGAAGAGTGGCAGAAAGTCAAGCTTAGTGACATAGAAGATGTGATTCCTGACCAGCTTATCAACCTCCTATCCGTAGGCTCACTTAAGAGGTGCAAAGCAGCCTACATCTAGAGACTATAATAGATACAACGCGTTTGCTGGCATGCAGAGTGTAAGAATATTCTTCTTCTTACAGAGTAGCTGAAATTCAAGAGACTCGTGGCTCTCATGGTCATCCAAAATCAATAGACGATTAACACCTACAGTCCTATCCTTCGTGTACATGTCGAAATGCTCTAGCCAGTCGATACCTATCGCATTTATTATCCAGCTATTCTCGCTCATTGAGATTGCCCAGCCTGGTAGTAGGTCCTCATACCAGCAGGATAGGTAATAGACTCCAGCAAAGATAATAAACAGTGGAATTGGCCAGCCTTGACTATTCACGCCTTAGATGACTGTGACCCATTCTCTATTACCTAGCTGTACAGCCTTAGGCTGACTACGTCGCTCAAAGCCTGTGACAACTTTGGCAGTTAACAAGACACCCATCTGAAAGCCTGTCTCGTCAAAGTTATACGTGTCTTTATCGGTAATGCCATGCTTCGCCTTAAAGTTGCGCACAAGGTTGAACCATGGCTATATAATAGCAGGATCCTCACAGCGAGCACGCTGATAGTCGTACTTCCTATTATATTTCATCTCAATTTCCTCAGTCCTTGACAAAGTTGTGTGGCCAGTTAACGCCGACTGTTAGGTTACATCACTCAGCCAGTAGATAATTAGCCATCTCTCTTACGTAGATAAGCTTAGGCGCGAATCCTCGTGAATCCAGGTCTAGAATGTGCAGGACAATAGCTCTCTCTTCTAGCTTCGTGAGTTTCTTTGAATTGGGCTCACAATCGCGTCGTGCAGTGGTTCCATCAATTCGTTGCTTGAGTATAGTCTTGTTAACTTCATAGGTTGCTGCCGCGCGTCGCATGGTCTGGATTTGATCCTACTAGATAGCTGAGATAGCTAGCAATAGTCTACCTTCGCTGCGGATAGATTCAGTCGTGACTTGTTGAGCCATAGTTGTTAATAGTTAACGCGTTATGATTCTCGGTTGAGGTGGTTCACTCGCTTGTATAGTTCACTCACTTATAAAAAACGTTATCTTAGAAACTATTAAACTAAATTTTTATGCAACTTTCATGAAAGCTGTAATGCATATATAAAAGCTCAAATTTCAATTTTTAGAATTTATTATTAAGTGGTTATTAAGATATTAAAGTAGAAAATTTTGATATTTTAGTGAATTTTAAGATACGCAGCTTACTTAGGTGTATAGCTCACTTATAAAATATAATAATAAAAATTTTAAAATAAAAATAGTAAGTTAAAAAAAATAAGAAAAATAAGTTTAAAAATAATACTAGTAAACTAAAAAAGTTACATAATAAGAATTTTAAAAATATAAATAGTAAAAGTAAAAAAAGTAAATTTAAAAATAATATTAATAAACTAAAAAAAGTTACATAACAAGAATTTAAAAAATAAAAATAGTAAGTTAAAAAAAAGTAAGTTTAAAAATAATACTAGTAAACTCTAAAAAACTTATATAAAAATACTAAAAATAAAAATAGTAAATTAAAATAATAAAAAAATACATAAATAATAATAAAAACTAGTAACTATTTTTAATTTAAACAATAATTCTTTTATATTTTTTTTATAATTATTAGTTATAGTTTTATTAATTTTATAAACTAGTTTTTTAATTTTTTAATTTAAGTACTAAAATTACTATTTATAGTAATACTAAAAACTTGTTTTCTTATACTAGCTTAAGTTTAGAAATATAAATTTAGGTAAAAAAAAGTTAATATTACTAAAAATATAACTAAACTATTTAATATTAAAAGAATTTTATTTAAAAAGTTTTTAAAAACACTTTTTTAAAATAGTTATTATAAAAAAGTAATTTTAGTACTAATATTATTTATAATATAGTTTTTATTATTAAACTATTAATAAAAATATATTGCTTTTACTATAAACTATATTTTAAGTAAAATTACTAAAAACTATTATAAATATTTTATATAACTTTAAAGACTTTTTATTAATATTTTTTAATAATTTAAATGCCTTTAATATATATTTTCAATTTAATTAAAAGTACTATAAAATACTTTAAAATGATTTTTTTAAGTTATAAATAGTATTAAATAGTTAAAAAAAAAAAGCTTAAATTAAATTCTATTTTTATTAAAGCTAGACTTAGTATACTTTTTATAATAAAAATCTTAATAAATATAAATAATTTAAAACTTATATACTTCTTTTTTTTAAATAATAAGTTTAAAAATATAGTATATTTAAGAAATTTTTTTGATTACTTTTTAAAACTTTATAAACTTATTAAAAGTACTTTAAAAATTACGTTTAATAGTAGAATTATGTTATAGTAACTATTTATAATATTTTATAAAAGCCTTTTAAAAAAGTCTTTTTTATAAGACTTTTTATTATATTATGTATTTATATATTAGCTTTATGTTAGTATATAAACTTTCATTTAAATACTTTATTTATAGCTTATTTTATTTCTTTCTTTTTTTACGTAATGTTTTGAATTATTATTTGGTACTATATATAGTAATTAATTAATACTTTTTTTTAAGTTTTTAATTTTTTATATGTTGTGATAACGGGCACGGTCTTTACACGTTATTATATAAATACAGGTTAATAGAATAAGTTAGCTCTATTTTAGCTATACTAAGATAGGAAGAGAAGAGATACAAAGGAGGCTTATTTTTAAATAAAATAGTATATAGCTTAAGTATAAGCTAGCTATACACTAAATTCTATACTAAATTATAATTAATATAGCTAGTTATAATATTATGTAACCTATAGTAAGCTAATTAAGTAGTATTATTATATTACCCCTCTCTAAAGAAGGCTTATTCCTAAGTTTCTAGGTTATAATCTTCTTTTTACTAGTCTTTATACTATTCTTATTTTTAAAGCTGCTTTATTATTTTTTTCTATTACTTTTAAATCCTTCTCTACTTTATATGCTTTTAACTAGGTGTCTAGTTATACTAATAGTTCTACTTTTTTTAAATAAGCCTTATAATAATCTCTTATTTTATATAAGGCGCCTATAAAGCCTTAGGCGTTATACTAGGTAGAATCTAGGTTATAAGCTAGCTAGAATACTTTATACTATAGTTAACTATAGAATAGGTAGCTATTAAGGATTTTCTATACTAGCCACTTAAAATACCCGTTAATTTTAATAGGTAGTTCTTTAGGTTTAATTTAGCTAAACAAAAAGTAAATAAAAGCCTTCTATAAATAGTCTATATAAAAGATGTTAAGTATATATATATATAGTAGTAACTTAAGGCAATAGAAGTATCCCTTTATGTCTATAATAAAATAGAGTCTGTATATCTACTGGTTAAGCTTTTAGCTAGATTAACTAGTAATAAAGTTTTTAAGTATAATGTATATCTTATTTTCTATAGAGAAGTCTAGCTTATAGCACTTTTATTAGCCTATTAAGCCTATTACTCTTATACTTAAGTAATTCTTTATTAAGCTATTTTTATAGCTAGTTTTATTATATTATAGTAAGCTTTAACGTAGCTCTGCGCTTCCTCACGTAATATCTATTCATAAATTATAGTAAATACCTTCATACGTTTTTCTTAGTTCCAGTGATAGATTAGCTAGTAGCTAAACTTAATTTAATAGAGTAATAAGCTTATAGTCTTATATAACAGAATTACTTAAGTTTAGTCTATATAGGGTAGTAAGTCTAACTAGTTATTTTAATAATAATTAATAAATAAACATAAGCGCTGGTTAATGTATTAGTTTAAAACCTTAGTATTTTTATTAGTTTAGAGATAATATAGCGTTAAGAGCTTTTACTTAATTCTTATTAGTTAGTATAGCTTATCTATAAATACTAAAGTAAACTAAAGACTATAGTTAGAGACTATTAATCTAGGCAGACTAAATACTTACTAGATATAATAATAGTATATATTAGCTACCTAAGCAGCTGTAGTTATTTTATAGTAAAATAATAAGAAATAATATTTATTTAACTAATTTATAATAATAAAAGTATAATTATATTCTTTTTTATTTAAAGAGAAGGACTTAAAGTCTATAGAAACATCTTACTATACTTACTTAGAAATTAGTAGTGATTTAAGTAAGCCTAGAGTCTTATTATAAGATATATAGTTTTATTTATAAGCTTTATATATAGCTATATAGTCATCTATATCTTTATTTATACGGTTTTAGTAGTAGTGGTTATGAAATAGCTTATTTATTTTTCTCTTACTTAAGTAAGTAATCACCTAAGTAGCATAAATAACTTAAATAAAATAAATTCTTAAAAAGTGTATAGTAAGGACTATAAGCTTATTATAGTATATAAAAAAACTCTAGCTAAGTTTCTATACTAGGTAGTTACTAAAGAGAGTATGTTTTTAGAATAGTTATAAACTCTTATAGCTATAATTCACCTTAATAATATAATTAATTAGTAAGTAAAGGTTATTTAAGGATAGTAAGGTTATAAAAGTATTAATAGTATTTACTTTAATTATATTAATAGCTAGCATGCTTTTTGCTGATAGCATAGCTAGGTTATTACTTATAGTTTTAATAAAGCTAATATTAATTTACTCTACTAAAAGAAAGATATATATTCAGGCTGTTTTATTTTTATTTTTTTAGGTCTTTAGTTTCTCTTACTTACGTGAGAGCGCGTCAGCTATTATATTAATTATACTAAAATAATAAATAAATATTAGGTAATAATTTACTATACTTATTACTTAGTATATTTAATAGGGAGTAAGTTTTTACTTTATAAAGAAATACTTTAGTATGTAGTAGTTAATTAGGATATTAAATAACTTTATAATTTATAAGCCTATAAGCTATAAGTGCTATTCTTAGAAGCTATAGATTATAGCTAATATTTTTTTATTATATATATTATAGTTCATCTAGAGTTCGCTTATAGTCTTAGAGTAAAAAACTATAAGTTACTAAAGATTATTCTCTTAAAGCTATAATAGTACTTTTATAATAATTCTATCACTTACATCTATCTTCATGCGCGTTTAGTGGTAGAATAAGTAGTAAACTAAATTATCTAATAGTATTAGATTTTTAGCTTACTAGAAGATTACTAGCTTATGTTTATTAAAGATATACTATATACCCTTCTTAAGCAGCTTAGTAAGTAATTAAATAATATATCTATAGTCTTTTAGAAAAGCTCTATAGAAATTATAGAATCTTAGAAAAGATTATAGGCTTTTAACTAATATAAGTACTGGCTATTCCTATATTATAGTAACCTTCTTAATATCCTTTTAGATCCTTTCTATGCTAATAATAAGGCCTAGGAACTTTATTCTAGTAATAGTAAACTCGCTCTTTTTAATATCTATTTAAAGACTAATATTTTAAAGATATTTTAGTATCTAAATAACATACTCCTTATACTATAATAAGTCTTCAAAATAGATTAGAATATTATTAAGGTAGGTAGTATAAAAGTTATTAAGTAGACTATAAAACACCTTATTAATATAGTGCTGGAATATAGTAGGGTTATTATAAAAACTAAATAGTAATATATAGTACTTATAGTTTCTATACTAAGTATAGAATATAGTTAAATCCTCTATATCCTTATTTAGATGTATATAATAGAAGGTTTATTATATATTAAACTTAGTAAATACTCTTACACGCGCTAGCCAGATAAGGGTTTTCTAAATTAATAGAATTAAATAAACGTCTTTTTTTATAATAGTATTAAGCTTATAGTAGTTAACATAAAAGCGCTATCCTTTTTTAAACTTTTTAGTAAATAATACTAGAAAAGTATATAAAGCATTACTATAAATAATAACACCTTATTAAAGATAGTTATTTAGGTAGATCTTAATAAGCTATAGTTACTTAAAAAATATACTATATAATAAACTTAATATTAGTATATTTTTAGTTATTAATTTAATATCATAGTTAACACCTTCATAATACGGGGGTAGTATGTTTAAGTTTTTTTTTAAAAAATAGACCTAAGTTATACTAATATAGCTAGAGTAAAATAGCTTTTATTTAATATACTATTAAAATTTCTTTTCTTTTATAAGGTTTTTATTTACTTGATAGAACCCTTTTAGTAAAGCTTTTACTAAAAGGTTTTAAAAGAAAGGTTTTAAGTCTAGTAGGCTAAGTTTATCTCTATAGTTCTAAATAAGCTTATTTACTTTATATATACTAGTATACTCTAGTATAGTTTCCTTTTACTATATATATATTATAAAAGTAATAGCTTTTATAGTATTAATTTTAAGGCCTATTTTAAAAAGGTTTTTATATAAAATAGATTAAGAATAAAAAGTTTACTTACTTAGCTCTAGCTATTATTATAAGTAAAGCTATTTTTTTATTTTTTTAAAATTTTTTTATTATACTATACGCTGAGGTGAGCGCTAAGGTGGTTTATAGATATATTATAAAATTACTATATTTATTAGCTCATCACGTTAGTTAGTATTAGCTTAATATAAGAGATTAATTTTAGTTAATAGATTTTATATTAAAATAATAATATCGCGCTTATAGTTAATTAGCTTATTATTTAGTTATTTAAGTATTTATTTCTTATAGTTAATTAAAGCGCCTACGTCTTTAAATAGCTTATAACTAATTATAAAGTCATAACAGCTAGTATTATAAAAAATAAAGTAAATTAATAGGTAGTAGTTATTTAGTACTAGATTAACTTAAAAGTACTTATTTACTTATTTATTTAGTCTATTATTATAGCTAGCTAGGGGGATAGATTTTATTTAATAAGTTTTTATCTTAAGCCTTTTCTTAATAGTGTGTATATACTTTAGGTATATTAGAATAAAATTACTAGCTCTAGTATTAAAAAGGCTGCTTAGCTTTATAGCTAGTTTACTAATAAAAATATAATAAAACAAGGTAAAAGCTAGTCTGCTAAATAGTAGTTAATAAAAGTTAAACTAATTAATAGCTTTAGAAAATAACTTTAGAAAAAAGACTTCCTTTAAGGTAAGTCTTTTTCTAATAGTTTTTCTATAGTAAGCTAAAACTCCTTATTATTACTAGTATCTTAAGGTGTATAGAGCTTTTTATTAGTATCTATAAGCTTAATTACTTTAGCTATAACTTAAATAAGTAATTAATAGTCTTTTATAAAATAACTAAATTTTCCGTAATTATAGTAACTAGCTAGCTTAGGGATGGGTATTAGTAGAATAATAGTAATTACTATATAAATTAAGCGCTTAGCTTCTAGATAAGATTACTAAATTAATAGTAATTAAATTTTTTTAGTTTTTTTATTAATTTACTTAATAGTTTTCCTAGTGCTAAGAGCTAGCTCTCTAGTAAAGTTTTAAACTAAGTTTATATACTTATTATATTAGTTATAGTATTATTATTAATAGATGCCTATCTGTGTACGCAGAGCGTTTAGAAGCTTTTTATAAAAATTTTCTATCTATTAGTCTACAGGCAAGCTATGTTCTTAAGCTAGATAAAAGAAATTACTTTAAAATATAATAAAGTTAGTAAGGTCTTTAAGGTAGAGCTTTTAGAAATTATAGTAAGTATTAAGTCTCTTATATAAGTTACTATATATTCTTTTTAGGTGATTTATTATATACTAGTAGCTAACTAGCTACTTACTCTCTTTTATTATATATATAAGTATTAAGAGGCACTAGTTAACAGGACTCTATATATATATATATATATATATATATAAAATAATATTCTTTTAAGTAATTTACTTACTAGCTCTAGTAAATTAATTTTAGTTAGTATATACCTTATCCTTTAGGATATCTCTTTATTAATTAAAAATAATATCCTTACTGTCTTTAAGTATTAGTAGATTAGGAAATTAGGTTAAGTAATTATTATCTTAATAGCTACCTATAGTAAATATAGTTAATAAAGTAGCTAGTATATAAAATAATACTTAAAGAGTTTAGTTACTAAAATCTTTTATATTAGAACTATTATTAGGTTCTATAGCTATATAGCTAGTCTAGTTCTAAGAAATCTATAATAGAGTTATAAAGTATATTTTCTTTATTAATATTAATAATAGCACTAGGCTAGCCTTTGCAGAGAGGAAGAAGTATATATTATATATAAATTTCTTTATCTATACTCTTAGTATTTTAATTTTATTCTCTTAATCCGCTACGTGCTTAAGTGTGTTATTTAGTAGCTAATAAAGCTTAATAAGCTTATTTTTAGTCTTATTAAGCTTAGTTTTAGCTATATTAAGCACTTTTCCTAGTATATTAATATAGTTATAATATGTGAGTACTTTAAAGTAGCTATACTCTAGCTCACTAGTAATTATTACTTAATTAAAAGTTATTAGAATAGAAAGTATAATCTTTATCTTTTAAGACTTATAGATATTAGTTTTCTAGATAGTGCTTTTAGTAGTAGCTATAAAAAATTTCTTATTATATTATATTTAAATATAAAGCTTCTTAACAGTATAGTCTTTTCTAATTATATTATTAAAATAATACGTGATAGTATACTTAAGTGATTTAGAAATAGATATATAGTTATTACTAGTAGCTATTATTTTAAGATTAATTCTTATCTCTAACATAAAGAGCTTTCCTATAGTCCTAGTCTATTTATTTTTATATATATATAGAGTTTTTAGTCTCTAATAGAATAAAGTAATTAGCTAATTCTCTAGTATAAAGAAAATAAGCTAGTAGTATTTACAGAAATTAGTTTCTCTAATAGGGAGAAAGTAGTTTCTAGAAGGGAAAAAAAAATAATTTACTAAAACTCTTATAACTCTTTTCTAATCTAATAAATATATTACTTACTATTATAGGTCTTTTAGTTATTTATTAAATTACTCTTAAGACTTACTGTGTAGGGCTTATATAGACTATTATTTAAAGTTTTAATTACCTACTACTATAAGGCTTTCTAATAGAGATTATATAATTAATAAACTAATAACTTAGTATAGTCATGTAATTAATTCTTTAGGTGCAGTTATTAATAAATTAAATACTTAAGTTAATTATATAACTTAACCTTAATATTATATCACTATTATCTAGCTAAGTTAGAAAGATTTTAGTGTAATATAATAACAGGCACAGTTATTATACATTATTATATAAATATAGATTAATAAGATAAGTTAGCTCTATTTTAGTTATACTAAGATAAAAAGAAAAGAGATATAAAGAGAGCTTATTTCTAAATAGAGTAGTATATAATTTAAGTATAAGCTAGTTATATATTAAGCTCTATACTAAATTATAACTAGTATAGCTAGTTATAATATTATGTAATTTATAATAAGCTAATTAAGTAGTATTATCACACACATAGTACTTTCGTAACAAATTATTTTAAATATTATTAATTTTTTTTAATAAAAAATAGTACTTATAAATATAAAAAAGCTACTATTTAATAAAAGTATACTTTATTTATTTTATTTATTTTAGAAAAGTATTAACTTTAAACTTAAAGTACTAAAACTACTTTTTATTTTAGTAACTAAATTAAAAATTTTAAATAAATAGTTTTTGGTTATATAGTTAGTATTTTAAATAGGCTTTTAAATACTTAAATAGTAGTTTAAAGATATTAAAAAAACATACTTATTAGACTATAAGCTAAGGTAAATACTATAATAAAGAAATTTAGTAATAAGTTTATAACTAAATTTGAAAGCATAAGATTATTTACTTTCCATTAAAATTAATAGAGCAAAACGGCCCTAAAAGGTCTATAATAGCAAAAAAGGTCTACTCTTAAAAGTGTAAATAAAGAGTCTATTACTATAGGCCTATTACTTATATGAAATCAAACTAATGATATGCCATCTCCCCTTTAAATTAGGTACTACTTCTTATTGTACAGATATTTCTGCTTTATAGTTCTTCTCAAGATCCCTTATTTTCGCATACTACCTCCTATATTTTCTATCTCAAGTGCCCCTCAACCTTTCCCTTGGACCTGTTCTCGAGCTCAGATATCCGTCTAATTGCAGAACCCAAATTCCATTAGAGACTCTCTAGGGAACCGTCTTGTTCCTTCATCTTCCTCTTTAGTTCGTAGATTTCCTTAGACTGATAGACAATCGGATTATGCACTGTTGCTTCAAATCTTTGACGACTATCCGCCGCGTTTACGTGAGGAGTATCGTTCGCTTTTTCACTTCCATTCTCCTACTAGTGTTTAGCTTCGCCATGATATAAAAGCCTTGACTCATACCTTCCGGGATTGAGCAGTAATCATCTCGTTTTAATATTCAACATACCTTAGCAAGTTCTTCATTGTCTCAAGGATAAATTCAAAATCGCCACCGTCTAGAGCGCTGGAGTCTGCGTGGACGGCATTCTTGTAATAGTAGTAGTCTGCCCAAAGACGGGTAGGATCTATGTTGTTGAAATGAAGCGGTAATGGAGCCGTCGACATGTTTTAAAGCAGTTGAGAGTATCTGACCCCGGTTGAGGCTGTTGCTGTTCAGGAATCCGCTGTAACCGTGAGGCAACGTGTTCAAGAAAGCCTGCTAACCGCCCATTGGAGTGTCCGTAAAAGCGTCGAATGAATCACTCAGCTGGTCCATCTATGGCTGCCAGAGTGGTTGAACCGTAGGGATAGGTATGGGCACAGATAGCCGTACGCAATACGTTCGTGTGCATCAATTTCAATGAGCAAGGATATTGGCCTTAGCTTTCGTTCAAATGAGGGGCGTTGCTAAAGACTCGGCAAGGTTTGGGGATATGCCTGTGGCGGATAGTTTGTGTATCGTGAGAGTTATTTCAGGCTCCTATTATTGCTGTCAATGAATAGAAGGTTTCAAATCCTTGCCAGACCCCAAATTTAGCGTTGGGCATTTGAGTGGGCGTTTTCAAGGCGAATAGGGCGCATTATGCTGTAGCGCAACTCAGCAGTATGCAAAGAACGCCTTCCATGTAATGTTATAAGCTAATTTTGCATAAGTGTCTGGCCAGGATACTCCCGAGCATAGCACCACGCGTCTGACGAGGCTAAATTCAGCAAAATCAGTCACATACAAATGAAAGTAGCATCCGATCACGTCGCCCTACGCTGCGGCCGCGCTACAGGAAAGAGTCGTCACAAGGCCGAGATAGAAAAGGCGAAAGAGAAGGGCAAACCTACGGCGCAGAAATTGGAATGTTTCATGCCGCCCATTGAACTCGACAAGCCCTTCCGGCATGCAAAGAGATCAGCACAAGTACCGAATACGGCCTCTTTCTTTCGCGCTAATGCAAAGCAGTGCCGACTTCCAGGTTTCGAGTGAGTCGGCATCGGAGGCTTCTCATGGCACTTGGAGGGGTTTCCATTGAGCTTGCCCAGAAAGTCGCTTGACCTTGAAATTCTGGTCAAGGTCGCATGCAGGCGGCTTACTGATGCACTAAGAGCATGATCGGTGAAGTGGGGTGGGTTCTCGCTGACATCGAATATTGAGGGGCGGGAAAAGTGGCGGCCTAGCTCTCTACGCTTCTGGGAGCGGGGTACCTGCATAGGGCATCGGGGCCGGGGCAAACTGAATGGCGGCGTGAGCTGGACCCAGGGTCAAGGCTATGGTTCGTATTTAAATGCATCCTCTCGCATTCGTAGCATGCAACTTGCGGTTTGACTCAATTTCCACGAATATTCGTGGAGTTTGGCGGGAGGAAAGTGGGCCGCTAAGCGAAGCGAACCTCGGTAACCCAATAGTGCTAGACTTATGCCCTTGCGATATAGGCATGCATGGATATATTGCAGGGCTCAGCTGGAGCTCCCCTGCATCATCCAAGGCGATAAGTCAGAGATAAAAGAGCGAGGATATTCCTTCGACTTCAGACGTCATCGCGCAAGCGGTTGAGCGGGGACGATGAAGTACACATTCGTCTATCAACTTGCCGCCTCTTTTCTTCTTTCGTCCGTCATCGCACTCGCTCAGACCGAGGCTCCCACAACCGAGAACATTGTCCAATCCGGCGGCCGACGCTATGCCTGCAAATGCTATCCAGGCGACCGATGCTGGCCGACTTCGCAGAAGTGGAAGGCTTTGAACGACACCGTCGGCGGCACGATCAAGGAAGTCATCCCCAACTGGGCAGTATGTTACAACACATTCGAAGGAAAGCCGACATACAACGCGGCCGCATGTGCGGAAGCGACTGCGAATTTTCCGCTTGAGCAGTGGACGTAAGTGCGATCATCGTTTCGGTATACTCATAGCATAACCACCTTTCCGGACGAATGCTTCAAGTTGCCTAGATGTTCCTATTCTCGGGAACTGTGAATATCTCTTCGTTTGAGAGACCTCCAGGATGCGCTGACGATACTCGCAGAACCGACCAAGACATCCTAAACCTCTGGATCTTCTGGACAAACAATACCTGTCTCCCCACTACCAATCCCGGCGATACCTGCACACTCGGGTACTACCCGGAGTACGTGATCCGCGCGAAGACCAAAGCGGACATCAAAGCCGGAATCGACTTCGCGCGCAACAACAACGTTCGCCTCATTATCCGAAACACAGGCCATGACTTCATGGGGCGATCGACGGGCTACGGGAGTCTGGCGATCAACACGCATGACTTCAAGAGCGTGGAGTTTACGAAAAGGTATACGGGACCTGGAGGTTACACGGGTGGTGCTGTGACGGTTGGTGCGGGGATTCAGGGGAGAGAGTTGTTGAGGTTGGGAAATCAGCAGAGTCCAAAAGTTGCTATTGTGACGGGAGAGTGTCCGGTAAGCTGATTATTACATCTGCTTGATGAAACGAGAACCCTTCTTCATATGGCGGAACCGGGGCTGACGGTTTCCAGACTGTAGGTTTCGCAGGCGGCTACATCCAAGGCGGCGGTCACGGTCCTCTCGCTACTCTTTACGGTTTAGCTGCAGACCAAGCTTTGTCCTTCGACGTCATCACTGCCGATGGCGTCTATCGGACCGCGAATGCACGCGAAAATCCCGATCTCTTCTGGGCGCTGAAAGGCGGCGGGCCGTCGACGTTCGCAACGATCGTGAGCGTGACTGTGAAGACGTTTCCTGAGACTAAGGCAGCGGGCGCGGTGTTCAGAATCAATGGGACACATACTAATGACACTGAAGTATTCTGGAAAGGTAAAGAGCTGGCCCACTAAAGTCCGAGTGCATTAATGGTTGCTGATGGAGAATTCAGGTTTCCGCGCGTTCCATAATTTGAGTAACCACTACGTCGAGAACGGCATGTTCGTATACTACCAGCTCTTGACCGACTCCCTGAACGCCCAGCCTTTCGTAGCACCCACTAAGACCGCTGCGCAACTCAAAGAGATACTGAAACCGCTCGTCGACCAACTTAATTCGCAAAATATACCGCACTCACTGACTTACCACGAGTACTCTACTTTCTTCGACTTATACATCGACTTATTCGCCGACGAAGGTAGCGGGGCCAACATGCTTGTTGGCGGACGCTTGTTCACCAAAACTGATATCAGAAATAACGGGAACGGGATTGTGGATGCAATTAGGCAGTCCACTGAGGCGAGTCAGTACGGAATGATTGGACATATTGTCGGGCCCGGCACAGGAGCGCCGGTGGTGGATAATGCAATTCATCCTCAGTGGAGAGATGGGTCTTCGTTTAGTATCTCAGTCCTGCTACAGCCGACTAACGTAACGTGGGCTGAGAAGCGGGCTGCGGAGGTCTTCCTAACGGATCAAGTGGATGGACCGTTGAGGGCGGCGAGTCCGAATGGCGCAGCATATGTTAATGAGGTGAGTAGACACGGTATGCAGAAGTGAGGAGATAGCTGCTGACTAAGTGCAGGGTAACCTCGAAGAGCCCAACTGGCAGCAGGCATATTGGGGAAGCAACTACCCGCGACTGCTGAGCTTAAAGAAGAAATGGGACCCGAAGGGCGTGTTCTATGCGAGGACGACGCCGGGAACCGAAGATTGGGAGGTTATAGATTATGGGACGAGGCTCTGCAAAAAAGTATGATTGATATCGTATGCAAGCTAGACCGGGTTGCGATCAGTATCGTGCCCGGTCAAGGGAAGGAGGATTTTGATCAGTCTAAACATGTCATATACGGAGGTCTTTGAAAGATCGTAAATTCTCCGCCTGATACCCTTCATCGTCTCATATTTTTCTTAGCCTGGCAAAGAAAGGTCACCGCGCCACAAAGCTCTAATGTGAGCAGCCGCACAGAGCCACAGAACGACAAGAATAGTCGTGAGCGCACTGCATACACCATTGACGCCCGGACTTTGTAGTGCTTGCCTAGCTTGAATAGCGCCGAGCACGAAAGACGAAAGCCCATCAGTTGAGCGTGAAGGTTATCCGTCGAGCGCCTGTGAGCACGGCAATGGTGCTTGTGCAGCAGAACCAGAAGGCGAAGAGGATCACGCAAAGGGCATCGACTACACTGAAATTTTTGACAAAGTCGCCGTCGGGATGTTGGTTGTCCTTTTGTTTGCTGGTATGACAGTTTGCGCGTGTTTCTTGTTGTATCATATCGGGTTCGATCAAAATTAGCATTGCGATCGCAAGAATGACTCACTCGCCGGGCCAACCGAGAGGTACATCCCAAGCCTCGTTGGCGGCGCCGGCAAACTTGCGCTCGTTAGCGGCTGCGTGTAGATCACCAGGGCCACGATCCATGCAATGCCCTAGAATGCTACCGCATCGGCCCGCATATCCCAGCCATTCGCTTTTGGTTGGTGAGAAATTAGCGTTCCCGCTAGTGGCCCAACCACCAGTGGTGGGGTAGATGGGGAAGATCCACGCGGGAATCAATGATTACATCCGCGATATTCAACCTATCTTTTCTGAGAGAGACATTATACAGCGGAGTATATCAGAACTATATCTCCAACGCCTTTATCAGCTACAGGCCTGTACTCGATATCGAGACTCAGAATGCGCCGCAAGGCCTTCAACGGGATGGTGTAGAGAGGCCGCTAGCTTTTGCGGAACGAGGATGATATGCGTGACTATAAGCCTGGTGAAGAGAATGAAGAGGATGATGTCGAGGATCAAGAAGATATTGCCGCTTGTTTGGGGACTCGTGAAGCGGATTATGGTTTGTGCGACGACGCCCAGGGTACTGGTGGACATTGTGACTGCGAACCATGGCCTAGAGATTTGTGAGCGATGGCGCGAGAGCCATGAGAAAAAGTATACCATTAGTGGAGCCTACTGGGTGACGAGCGCAATGGGACCGCGAAAACTAGCTGTCGAGGGCGGTTGCTCTTCTTCATCTTTCTCTCGCTTGTCTTTTGCCCTGCCGTGTTGACGTTTGATAATGCTCATCCCGTGTCGTATAGTGGCCATTGTTGCTGCATCGCGTGCCGGGTAAGTGGGTGTGGCGCGCCCGGGCGAAACGGGATGAAATCGGCGCGTGATTAGGTGCCACAGTGCCGACTCAGCCGCTGGGGCAAGGATGGCTCAAAGTGGACCAGGTCTCGGACGGCCGAAATATAGAAACGCTGTCGCAGTCCTCCGGAATCTGATTTCTTCTCAATGGCGCAGCGACAAGGTGTGAGGTCGCGATAGAGTTGAAAGGGGGTGACGGGTGGGATGATTGTCCCGAAAGTGCCCAGCGCGCCAAGCACCCTTGCTCAGGGAAATTTTCGCGGCGATAGCGTCATGAATCCCGACCTCAACCCTTGCGGACACGCCCGCCCGACCCCATGTTGGTCCTCTACGGCGGCATCGTCAACATTGTCACGCTCGTCGTCTACTTCGTCTACCTGCTGCTCGCGATATGGCTTGCCGTCCGCTAGGGCCTGGGCCACAACTACTCGTGGATATGCATGATCGTTCTCGCTCTCTGCCGGCTTACGCAGGTCTCCCTGAATTTGGCTGCCACGGAACTGTATCCTCCCCAGACGGCTGCGAATACGGCTCTTGAAAGCGGTGTGGCTATTCTGACGGAGATTGGACTCACGCCGTTATTCATGTCGACCGCAAGTTTGCTCAATGCCACAGATCGACCGAAGGGACGTCGGATGCAATGGATTCTCATATTCCTGCATGTACCGCTCTTTAGGTCCCTTATTCTCAGCTTTACTGGAACCAACTTACCTTTGATAAATCTGTAACCGAGCAACACGATTGTTTCAACCCCCTGTCGATCATTATAAAGCTTACAAATCCTCCTTCTAGAACATTCCACTCGTTATTTATATATAGGATAGCTTTACTCAGTTGTCAATCAATCGAGTTCTCTCCATCTTCTTGTGTCCCTCGAAGGTTGCTCGGTGACAAAATCCGGTAGCTCGGGGAATAATGGGGGCAAATTCGGGAATGACACACGACCCGGAGGGGTACCTAATCGAGAATCAATGAATTCTTTCCCAAAAATGAAGTCATTGTCTAGATGAATAGTTCAACAACATTCAACAGTTCCTCTCCCCTTACACGTTATATAGCCTATAGGACTCAATGGAATGCACGGACCACAATGCTACGCCGAAGTATTGTGGCCCGTGCTCACATGACCCACCCCCCTAAAACCCCTTTTTCTGGAACAAAGACATCTCTGTCGAAAGATCAGTCGATTCTAGTCGTCAAATGTAAGGTAACAATGGCATCCGCCGATGCTGTCCATTACATTCAACAGCACAATGTCGCATTTGTTTTGATCTTTTCCAAGGGCAAACCCTTTATCGCCTTTCGGTCCGTGGCTGAATGTCAACAACTCTTCATCCTCTTCAGATCTCAGGCCGTTGAGAGTTGTGTGTGCGCATTATTAGCAGCCCGATTGAGGGCCCAGTCCCCCCACGGACGGCAAGCCGTGCCGAATTTCATTTTCTACAACCCCCGCTCCGCCAAGACCCGATGTCCCGTCTCACACGTGGGGCGGCGCTCGGCGGTTCGTATCGCATCGCGCGGCGTGCTTTGACCTGAACGGCCCACTCAGCTGAAAGATGCCCCTCTATTGGAAATTCTTAGCTTCCACCTCACCGGCCTTTACGTCTAGATACTATTTTGTGGCGAAGACGCCTTCTAACCCTAAGTTAACTCTTTATTTCCATCAAAAATTGTTTACAGCTATGAAAGTCTACACCGGAGAGTGAAGAGTCGTCGTGGAGAGACGGCCTTCCATGGTATCTTATAACACAACCCTTAGAGAGAGCCGAAATAACGACAGGTCCGTTTCTGTCAGGAAGAGCAGATATAGGCAAGTTCACGAAGAAGATTAACGCAGCCCTCCACCTCGGTACGGCTGCAGGATTATACCGGCAATTGACGAGCTCAGAAGCTGCGATCGTCGCGCAGCTCCGAACTGGTAAGTCGTTTCACGAGGAATGCCTCCACAGATCGATGCGTCCAAGACGGTAGGCTGCCACTGCGGGCTCACAGAATTAATATCGCACTTCCTCTTCTCCTGTAGGAAGTGGGAACAGCAGAGAGCGAAGTTAAGGCAGCAGTATGGAGAGCGATTCAGAGACCTGTCGTACGCGGTAGGAGGCTACTCGAGCAGACAAGAAGGAGACGAGGGTATTGACGGGCCGATCGAGCGATGGAAGCCAGACGTCACCGTGGTCAGCCAAGATCCAATTCGCGAAGGACACTGGATGGCTACAACCAAACGAACCTGTGCTTGACCCCAATGGTAGTCTAATGTTGGCAGATCCAAGTCGTGCAACCTTGCTACCTTGCGCTAAAAATAGCAGCATTCAAAGGTGAGATTCCATTATCTCGTCGTGAAACATTGATGAGACATATTGTCATTACCGCACATTTGATTATTATGTACTTAACCAGTCATTACCTTCAATCAATCAATCAATGATGTTCAAGACAATATTTATGAGTACTTCCAGCTGACAAGACATGACCGCCATCATCTAATAACTCCTTTAGTGTGAAGATCGTTCAAGCGTGCTCTATAAACCACCTCAAACAAACGCTGTTACTGAGCGTCGCTGCCTGCTTGGCACCTTGCTGACTAATACACTCCTTGTATTTAAGATCCCTAGATAGCCCTCAATTCCACCACACGGTGGTTTCTACATCGCTCCTCTCTGCATTCTGTTATAAACGCACAAGAAACTGAGCCCGAAATGCAGCTGTATCCGACACCATGCGATTTTGGGAAATGCCAGATAGTGAAGAAGGGTGCCGACCAAATCCAAACGTTCCAATCCATGGCCCAGGATCGATTCAGCATGGTTGGGAACGGTATGATAGGGGAGTTCTTATCCATTGGACACCTCACAGTACAACAATACCATGCTTCGATCTTCCCGAACACCTGCAGATGGCAATTCACTCAGCATTGGCATCCAGCAAGGACAATTACACTGATCGGTATTCTGTCCTCTCTGTCCTTTTCTACGAACTACTTTCCCTCTATGATAGCTCGGTCTGGTCCGTAAGGAACCACATCTGTGACTGGGAGGCGGGGCGTTCAATCTACAACCTTTTATATGCTAACTGTTTGACTGACTATCGTAGGTACGATTGCAAGCGCACCATTATCCTCTACTGCATGAAATCGCAAGGCATGTGATCCACGGCAGCGAAACGCTGACTGTGGCATCAGAATGTGTCAAGGACCTTAAGCAAAAACAACGAGACTTTATGGCCGCGTGCTCTCAAAAGGACAGCTACCGGAGTTGAACCCAGAGCCCCTTTCCATTCCCGCCGCGAATACTTCAGGCCTCCTTTCACGATCCGAACCGAATAAGGCGCGGCTTCATAATGAAATTACGCTGGTAGGTTATGAATGGCGCGCCTGCGCAAAGCATCCGAACAGCGAGGAGGCAGCGACGTCAGTTGTGCCCTATAGGCAAGTGTCTTAAGATTAGCACTTTGTATGGGCAGGCGAACGCTCCTACCGTCTAGTTAAGGATGTCTACACTTGGACACCACGTTAGCAGACGCCGGAGCTCTTACGATCGATTGCACACTGTCCGGAAGCCTTGCGCACTAGTGCTGTACGTCCTCAGTGCAGCCGCGAGCTGACCAAGGATTTGCTAGGCCTTCTACACCGT
This sequence comes from Zopfia rhizophila CBS 207.26, assembly GCA_010093925.1. Lineage (NCBI taxonomy): Eukaryota > Fungi > Ascomycota > Dothideomycetes > Zopfiaceae > Zopfia > Zopfia rhizophila. The sequence continues at coordinate 708,132 of ML994654.1, forward strand.
AGTGCAGCGGGATACCAAAATCCAAGTACGGATTGGAAAAGAAGCAATAAAGGAGACGATGGCGATGAAGGTGGTTGCGGTCATCACCATGACATTCTTGCCTGCTACTTTCGTCTCGGTAAGCGTGCCTGACTTGTTTTGGCCTTTAAAGTCAATTTTCAGCATGTTGTTGTTCCATTTTGAGCCCTCCCGTGCTGGCTTGAGGGAGTTTTCAACAGTGTCTGAAGAGTTCTGGATGAACTGGATCCTCGCAGCCCCATTATCTATTGCTGCACTTGGTTTGTGAATTTTCGGGACCGAAGGTTGGGTAAGAAGCACTAAGCCCAGTAACTGTCTTGAAAAGTGCGATGTACAGTTAATCTGCAGCAAACTACTCTTCGCGCGCCCATTCCGAAGCCAATTGGTATGACGCCCCTGAGGGAATCCGGTCGTCATGCGTCCGAGAAGCGCAAGATCCCCTACTTGCACCTTCAAGCATTATATTTCTGTCCGGATAATGCGGAGACAGTTATTGCGCACGCTGTGGCTCTGCGTTGTCCGCGGTCATGTGTCGACCCAGTATGTGATCGTTATGTGAAAGCCCTCAGTGTATCGCAGCCTTGGCACAAACCCACTCCTGTTCTTCATGGATCCAGAAAACTCAATACTAGATCCAAAGAATGCCATTGGTGCCATCCCTTCGAGATCTATTATGCGAGATTCGCCCCATCCCTTCAATAGCACAGCCAATCCATTCCACCCCACTCCGCAACGTTTGGGACGATTCGACAAACCCCACGTGCCTCCGCGTATTTTTCAAGCCCTCTGAATTCATTCGCCCATTATTACCGCCGCCTGCGGGCGCATTGCGGAAGGCGCCCCCTGTTGGCGTGCTCTATGTACAAGGGGGCAACATGTACGGGCTGCCCCCCTCCTTGTCAAGCCACGGTTCCTCTCTCGTTTACAGGGAAGGTGGGCAGCGCGTACATGTTGCCCCCTTGTACCGGTGAACAACCACGGGCGGCACCGCTGCGGCCTAGAGCTTGATGACTATGCTAGGAATAGGAGTAGCGGGAGATCGTCCGGCGACCCTGGGTGTCGTCCAGGGGTAAAACAAAGGCCATAGTCCGCTGCCTTCTCTTTATGTTTTCCCGTCGTAGGATACGAGCTGAACAACACTGCCGTGCTCCTCTTATCTAGTACTTCAGCCCCGCGGCTTTACGAGCTCTCTCGATTCGCAACCTCCTCCCTCAACTCTTGCTCATCTTTCCAGTGCTGGTGTTCAACACATTTTCAAAACTCAAAATATGATGATGGCACGTGCAGTTTCCCACAATTCATCATATCTCCTCCTCTTCTCAACCATAATCCTCATCCTGCCAATGATAAACGCCCAAATCGGCACCATAACCCAAGACATCACTACCCTCGCCGCTTTCCCGCTCCAAAAAGTATGCGCGCGATCCTGCTTCGTCAGAACCGGATTCTGCCCAACTGATGTGCTCGGAAGCGAAATAGGATGCGCGACACCCGCAGGGTGCAGCAGCAGGGGTTGGCAAGCCATGAACGACTGCTACTGCCGGCCAGATTTGCAGGAGCCGGCGCACGACTATTTGACAAGCTGTATCCAGAGTTTGTGTACGGTGGGCGATGTCACCATTGATGCGTCCAGCGCGGGGAGTATCTATGCGCAGTATTGTGCTGAGAAGGGATATAGTCCTCCGACGGCGCCGGCGACGGTGCAGGCGACAGCAACAGGGCCAGGGGGTTCGACTAGGACAACAGCTGGAGCTGTTGGGGCTAGACCGACTGCTTCCTCGACGTCGCAGAATTCATCTTCACAATCAAAAAAGCTCTCCATATCGGAAATCGTCGGGATAGTTGTAGGGGCTTTGGCCGGGCTGGCGTTCCTTGCGGTCGTGCTTAAGATATTGCTCAAGTGCTTGGGGTGCACGGGGAGGAGGAATGCTAAATACCAACAGCAGCCTCCTCTCAACCAGCAACCCGTGTATCCGATGAATCACTATCATGAGCCTTTTTTTCCGCGGCCCAATGTGGAGTCGGAAGTCACGCCGGATGACTCTGTGTCGATGGTTTCAGGGGTGCCGAGACCGTTGCCTACGCTTTTGTCTGCTGCGCCAGGCTATCCGCCCAGGTGGAGATAGGCTGTTTGGCATTTTGTGACATGTTATGAGCAGGAGTTCTGGGAAATTGAAACAAGGATAAAGCTGCGTCTTATATTTTGAATGTACTATACTGTAGATTTCTCGATTTCTCTTCATAATTCATGCCGGAACCCTTTCCTATGACTATTCACTCCTACGCCTGCACTCGAGGTGACTTGGTCAAATACCCCAAATACTTCCCCGCCTGCGCCTCGTACCTCTCCATATCCAAATTCTGAAACTTCTTCAACCCCTCCAGCCTTTCCGTCATTAGTATCTCAATGCCCTCCCTCCCCGGATGACTCCTCGGCTCCACCCCACTCATCCTCGCCTGCAAATACACTTTCCACGCACTCACGCACGCAAGCAGGAACTGGACCTGCGCAACCATGCATTCATCTTGGCACTTCAGCACGTTATCCAGCGCCGCTTCGCCGTACTCACGAGCTTGATCCGCATGCTCTTTTCGTTCCGCGCCTTCGCGCACTGTCATGCTGAGTCCAAGTGAGGTCTCCATGAGCTTCTGGCAAAGGCGCGAGACTTCCTTGGGCGAGGTTGAGGGGTCTTTTTTGAGGTAGTGCAGGGCTTTAGAGAAGTAGTGGCGTGCTCGGAGGAGGTTGTCCCTTGTGATGTGGTCAGGAGATACTTTGAGGTGTGAGTTTCCTAGGTTGATGAGTTCTGCTGAGCGGGACGTTAGCTTCATCCTGTCCGAACATGCTCGAACATGCTCGTCATGCTCTGAGGACGAGCATTATACTTACAAATTTCCGACGATGTCGCTCTTGACAATGTTTGAGATGACCTTTGCCCCACTGATGCGAGCGTTTGCTCCTTCAGCCTTCTGGTAAACTCTGCGGTGGGTTCATCTGCATGCAAATCAGGGAATCAGCGATGTCCTCTTTCACTTCGAGACTTGGTTTTGTGAGATATGCGCCATACATACACTCCTTCATCCTCAAATTCTCCACACACATCCTCACCTTCCCCTTCGTAACTCGTTCGTCCAAATACGTAGACGTCGCCGCCTGAATCAGATCCTGCTGTTCGAACTCTGCCAGCCTCACATTTTCAAGCCCATGATCGACATTGAACCGAAAGCAGCGATCCTTTTCCACATGGTCCCGCCAGCGTCCCAGGAACTGCTGATTCGTGCTCTCCGTCTCCGTCGCCTCTTTCTGCAGCGTCTCCAAAAAGCTCTTCAACCCCTTATCAGAAACACTCCGTATTCCTGGATGTCCAGTGCCAACCGAAATAAAGCATTTGACCAGCGGCTGCAGATGCCCCGTCTCCTCGCACCAGAGGTCCGACGCCTCTTCTTCGACTTCCACGGCGGGGTTGTTGGCCCCGATGGCGCCGTCAACGAACTTGCTGCCTTCGACAGCGATGTCGGAGAAGTAGGTTGGGGCGGCGGAGGTCGCGAGCGCGGCTTCGAGGATGGTGGGGTGGCGGTCGGAGCCCGCGGGGAGGCGGTAGTTGCGGAGGCGGGTTATGGTGTTTGTTTTTTGGAATTTTGTACAGACGAAGCTAGAGGTTGGCATCCAGTTAGCCAATGCCCCCTAACCTGAAGAAATCGACAGTACCATGGAGCGATGAAATTGATGCGTACTCACACCTTACATCGTGGTCTCGACCCATTCTCAAACTTTTCGTCGATGGGGATTCTGCGCCCTTTGATGACCTGCGAAATAGCGTTCTCGAGCGCCTTCGACGAAAACCGCGGCTTTACACCACCGAGGATGCTCATGAAAGAATGATTTGTCTTCTTCTCAAAAACATGCTTCATCATTTTGGTGTATGCTTCTATGCATTCATCGACGGACATTTCAAGGCGGCCCAGCATGATGGCGATGAGCCTGTAACAACAGCATCAACAACTGTTCATGCGCAAAGTGGACTGGACCATTGAAGATACAGGAGGTTCTCTTGGAGAATGGGGATGTTCTTACCCTCCCGTACTCGTCCCGCCGATCAATTCAAAGATCTCGCACGGTTTCCTTGACCGCAGTCCTGCCTCTTCGCGCACATAATTCAGCCGGTTCATAATGCTTTGTAGAATGTATAACGTCGAAAGGCCACGAACACCGCCGCCGTCCAGGGACAAGAGGCAGTAGCCTGTATTGTCAAGGGTGTGGCCATCGCCGGTTTGCGGTTGTGATGGTGTTAAGGGTATTGTGCTTTGCGCGTTGATACCATGCGCCGCCATTTTGTCGGTTTGCCTCGAAACCTTTATCGTTGAGGCAGAGAGGTACGATATCCTAGCGCAAGGTGAAAAACAGAGAGTGTTCAGTGGGGCCACGGTCTTATCGCGGGGTTCACATTGTTCTGGCCCCCATCAGACTGGGGTTTTGGTTGCCTCGTAGCCTTGCGGAGTTCAGCTGTTGTCGGTGATCAACAGGGGCTGCAGCTACATTACACTGTGGATAGACGAGGCTGGCGAATCACACATCTCGAACACGAACAGCGGTTAGATTTAGCTGCGGCATCGGAAATTGTGCTCTGTGGCGTTCACGTAATGAGACTAGCGCAAATGCGGAACGGGCCAAGGTGCTTAAACATGCTGTTACCAGGATTAGAGCTTGTTGAGATTGAGAGACTGAATAAGATTGCATTGAGGACCTGAAAGTCTAGAGGGCGAGCTGAGGCTATATACAGCAGAGAAATGCCAAGCCGGTGGATTGTATTTCCGACCAGCAGGAGGCCGCTTTTACGGCAACACACCCCCTCAGATTCGAACGTAGTTTGAAGCTGTCCTACCCCCCCGGTCTTTTTGAGTATTTCATGATAGCCTCCCTAAGTAGTGGTGGCTTGGCACTGTGCGGCCATTTCTCCTAGCACTGCACGGCTAAGATATCGTTTGCCTTAGCTCTATACGGCCTCCAGCTCTGTGTGGCTAGCAGAGGTGGAATTTAGGCACTCTCTCTAGAGAGGCCCCTCTCTACTCTGTGCGGCAGAGATCGATTTCTGATTAGAAAGATATTAATAGAGAAAGGTATCTCTTGCTCTTTTTCGCCACTAGTCTTTTAGCTGCTAATTATGTAATCTAACTTATAATTATAACCCCACTCCTACGCCTGATCTACTCTCTATAAAATACTAGTATCTTACTTTATGTATTAACACCTATCTTTCCTACTCTCTTAAAACTATTAAATAAGCTAAACAAATTAATTAAATTAAGGCTCTTAATTTAATTTATTTAGTAATCTATTTAGATTAATATAACTTAACGTAAGCTAGTTAGCATAAGATTTTATAGGGATCTTAGTAATATAAAGTTCTTATAAATATTATCTTTAAAAAAATAATTACATTAAATTCCTATATTACTAAAGATAATAACTAATTAAATACATAATAATTAAATAGGTAGTAATGATAATATGAATTCTTAGTAACTTATATTATTATTATAATAATAGTATCTTAAGTTCTACCTATACTTAGTATAAGATAATAAGATTACTTATTATAGTTTTACTAATAAGATTTCTACTAGCATTAAATTGTTTTTTTTTTATTAATTTAGTATAGATTAAGAGTTATAGCGTGTCCAGGCGCGCTAGTAGAATTTTCTAAGTAAAAATCTAAAGAAAATATAAAGCTATTTACTTAACTAAAAGATTTTTAATTAGTTATAATATAGATAGCCCTACGCACAGATTAGAAATAAAAGTAATTATATAAAATAAAGGTATATAAACTTTCTTATCTGAAGTAATATAAGATAAAGATTTTATTTAATATCTTTTCTATTTTATTATTAGTTCTTATCTACTATAGGTAGTTAAGTTATGCTTAATTTATTTAATATCTTAGTATACCTATAATCTAATAAGTTATTTATTTTTACTCCGCTATATATTAATTCTCTTATTAATAATTAGCCTGAATTTGATGAGTTTATTTACTAGAGAAAAGCATATATATAGTATAAATCTCTTATTAAGACTTTTACTTAACTAAAACGCCGTAAATCTCCTATTTAGTAGTAGAAAAAAGATATAGTAGTAAGAAATTAACTAGTAAGTAATTAATTATTTTATTATTATCTCTATAAAAAGAAAAGAGCGTACTAAGAACTTATAAAAATTATAAATAATAATACTACTACTTTTAACTACTTAGTAGAGAACTATAATATAAATAGAAGTATAAGAAAACTTAAGAATTAAATATAGCTATTTTTTAGTTAGTTTACGCTTAAACAGGTGCTAGAGCTTATAATTTTTAACTAGTAATAAAACTAAAACACCTAAAAACTAATCTTTATATACTAGATTATCTATTACTATATTATCTTCTACTAAGTAGAAAATCTATATTTTTAAGTAATATTAGAGGCTTTTAATATATCCCTTTTAAGATATTTTTTTTACGCTGTAAAGACTATATATAGCTAGATAATAAATAAGTTTAACTAATACTATTAAGTTCTTAAAAATAATATTAAATCTGCTTATAGTAATATAACTTTATCCTTTAAATTATAAACCTTACTAAATAGGCTTAGTATAATTACTATTATTACTTATTTTATTAATAAAAATAGGAATTAAAGGTGTAGCTTACTGGCTTTATAAGAAGTTTTTAGAAATTACTTAAAAAGTAATATCATAGTAGTTTTTCTTATAGTAATTAAGAATTATAAATTTCTAGAATTAATAGAATACTTTGTAGCGGATAACGCGGAGTTAAATAATATTATTATTAATAAAGTTTTTTAAGCTCTCTATCTAAAGTAATTAGCTTATTAAAGGGCGGTAGACTATAAATAAAATTAGTAACTATAATAATAATATATAATATAAAGTAAATTATAAGACGTAGCTTATAAAGCTACGTATAGAGGCTATAGACAGAATATATATAAGATTCTAGAAATAAAAGAGCCTATATAGTCTATATAAAAGCTCTATATAATACTTAATCTAAATAAACTTAAAGATAATAGTTTTTATAAAATTATATTATAATAGTACTTTTTTTATATAACTGTAGTCTCTACGGTCGCTTTAGAGGCTAGGCTTTTTAAAATACTATTAATAAAATACTTAAATTACATTTATAGTATTCTCTATTTAGCAGGTAGGGATCTTAGTTAACTTATTATATCTAGTCTATTTAACTATATACTTTAGTTATAAGGTGCTATTACGGCTATAGTGGTTCTAATAAAAGTTAATAATTTCTTTAATAAACTACTCCTACTTACTGTTAATCTCTATTAGCGGAGAGAGTAGTATTTACTAGTAAAATAATAAATTACTATAAAATAAAGCAAGCTAATATAAAACATATTATAATAATAAAATTTATTTAGTAGTTTAAAATAGTAGGCGTATAGTAATATAGCCTTTATAACTTAAAATAAACCTAAATTCTTTTAATCTAGTTTCTTTATAAAGCGTAGGGTTTTGATATTTTGGGCATCTAACTATATAAAATCTCCTATATAGAATAGATAGGTAAGATAGTAGTGTATGTTTATCTAGTTTTTATAATAAGCTTATATAGTTAATAGTTTAGTATATAAATAGTTTATAATTTCTTGTATTTTAGCTATAAGCTTTTTAAAGTCTTAGCTTTATATAAAGTAAATAATAGCTAATAGTTTAAACTTAACTCTTAAGTAAAAACCGTAATTTATAAAGAATAAAGAGATAATAGTATTTTTTAAGTAAATAGAGTTTAAAGTAAACTTAACTAGTAGTAGCTATTTAAACTAGTTATTCTATAAATAGCTAATATATAACTATAGATATTATTTAAGGACTATATTAATTTATTCTAACTAGCTATTAGTCTTAAGATAGTATGTGGTTAATAATAGGATTATAATCTTCAGCTAGTAGTTTAGGTACTTTTAGAATTCAAAAATAAACTAAAGTCTATAGTTAGAAAAAATAGTACTTAGTAAGCTATAGAGGTTTTTATATATATATTAGAAATAAATAAATAGTATCTTTAGTATTATAGCGTGTTTAGTAGAGAATTAAGTACTTAATTTTTATTAAATAATAAGTTATAGTTATTACAGCATTATAACAGCCGCTTAGTAGTAGGTAAATAATAAAGTCTATAGATATATTCTTTTAGGCACGGTTTAAAATAAGTAGTAGTTTTAAAACTTTTTAATAAACTTCTCTTAATAAAATAATATAGTAGTAGATATAGTAGTTATAAAATTAACAAGTAATAAAATTATACATATAGGGATAGTAGTATTTATAGGATAATAGTTTATATATTTTATTACAGCCCATATAGCCAGTAATAGGGCTTTTATAGTAGAAATAAAGTAGTTTAGCTTTTAGCTTATTTATATTAGGTATATAGAGCCTTTCTTTATATTATAAATATCCATCTATCTTAGTATACTTAGCTAGTGTTAGGTATTTATTCTTATAGTTTCTATTTTATAAGTTAGTTAATATAAAGTTAATTATAAGGTTAGTATAATAGTCTTTTTAGAATAAAGTCTAAATTCTTAGCAGTAGTAGGTTTTCAGTTTGTTTAAATTCTAAAATAGTAATAAGTTTAGTAATAGTAGTAGTAAAAATAAAAGCAGAAATAAATTTAGTAGATAATAATAGTTTAGCGGCGTGTTAATAGAGCTAGTTATAAATTATTATAGTAATTTTATAAGCAGAGATCTCTAACAGGTTAGAGAAATAAACTAATTTTTTCTTATAATTAATTATAGCAGGTAAGATAGTAGCTAGAAGTAATTCTAGGTTTTCTTATTTTAAAATAGTTTAGTTTTAGTAGCGGAGCCTTTTATTTCTCTTTTATAATAAATTAACTAATTTTCTAATTAAAGAATCTAACTTTACACCTTACTTTCTAGGGTGGTATATAATCTTAAAGTTAAAATAAAATAGAAATTCAAACTAACAGACTTAATAATAGTTTAATAACTTTATTATTATAAAATACTCTAAATTATAGTAGTTTATAATTACTATAATTAGTAAGGCATATCCCTTAAGTTCCAACTGCTATTCTTTAAAGCAGTAAATAATTACTAGTAGTTTCTTATTATAGATCTTATAATTACACTCTATTATTAAGTGCTTTTTTAAGAAGAATATAATAGACTATAAAATACTATTATCTTTATATTATAATAGTATTCCTGTAGAGACGTAGTTAGAGATATTTATTTTAATAATAACTTCTTTTTTCTAGTCAAATAGCGCTAGAATAGGTGCTATAGTAAATACTATTTTTAATCTCTAAAAAGCTTTCTTATAGCTATTATCTTAGTTAAATAGTATATTCTTTCGCGTTAGGTAGATTAATAGAGTAGTAATATAAAAAAATCCTTATATAAAATAGTAGTAGAAGTTTATAAAGCTAATAAATATTTATATATTTATAATATAAGTTAGTGTTACTTAGCTAGCTACTGTTTTAATTTTTTTTAGATCTATATAAATACCATTACAGCCTATAATCAGGCCTAGAAATTAGGTTTTAGTTATAAAGAACTTATACTTTTCCGCTTTTACGTGTAGGCCTGCCTCTTATAGGCTTTTTAGTATTAAATAAAGGTATTTTTTATATTTAGTATAGGTATAACTATAGACTAGAATATTATCTATATAAATAGTATAAAAGCAGTCTAGGTATTCCCGTAAAATATTATTTATATACTATTAGAAGATTATAGGGGCACTTATTAACCTAAATAATATTACTAATATCTTATATAAACTAAAATAGGTTTAGAATACTGTAAGCTATTTTTAGCTAATTTTAATACAGAGGTTATTAAAGACCTATAGAATATTAATCTTAAAAAAGTATTATATCCTCTTTAAATTATTTAGTAGTTTTTTAGTTAGTGGTAGTAAGTAATAGTTTTTTACTATAATCTTATTTAGTATATAATAGTTAATATAGAATCAGAGTCCTCTATCTGCCTTTTTTATAAATAGGACTGGAAATATAATTAAAAAGCTACTAAAGTAAATAAATTCTTTTTAGAGGTTCTTATTAAACTATTCTTAAAATACTTATAGCTTTATATAGAATATTAAGTATAAATAGCTAAAGGGTAGAGTTTTTTCTTCTATTAGCTAAATATTATAGTTATATAGATAATACAGCAGCAAGTTTTCAGCTTCTTCTAATAAAAAAAATTAATAAAACTAGAATAGAAATTTCCAGGTATTAGGTAGGAGCTTTTCTTATAAGTTTATACTCTTAATTACAATAAAAGCTTACTTAATATTCTTTATAGAAATAGTAAATAAGTAGTAGCTATCATAATAAGCGTATATAGTATAAACTTTTAAAAATATAAAATAGATATTTAGCTTCCTATAGTCTTTCTAGTTATAGTAGGATTTAGAGATTAATTTCTATAGAATAGAGGCGACCTTATAAGTCTATACTAGAATAAATAGAATTTTATAATAGTTATAGTAAAATAAGTTATTAAATATAAGAATATTTATAGCCTAGTTAATTTAAGAATTATAGTATTATAGTTAGTATACTTCTAGTATAATAAAATACGACCCTAAGATAGTCATAAATAGATAGATTATTTTAGTATAGTTATTAATATAAAGTCTTATAATAATATATAAGGTAATAGGTCCACTGCAGAACTTAGTTTTATCTATAATATAAAAGTAAAATAGTTTCTTTAGTTATTCTAACTAGAAGCTTATAGAAATAGCCTAATCTTAGTTAATAAAGTCTTCTTTAGCTTTACTATTAATAAGACTATAAATAATAGCAGTATAGCTAGCAGGCTATATTAAGTATTTAGTAGTAATAAAAATTAGTTTAGTAAATAGTATAGAGATATAAGACTATAAATTAAGCTCTTTCTTAATTAATATCTTATAGACGGTGATGGTAGAGATTTTATAAAAGTATAGTTTTAAAACTAGAGCATAATTTAGCTATAGCTTAAGGCTTTTACTAAACTACATAATAAAAAATATAATAAGGTATAGGAGCGGATAAAGGGGTAAATAAGAGACAGAAATAGTAAACTAAATAGTATATAAATAAAAATATTTTAGAACTAGCAGATATTAGAATAGGGATAGTAGGTAATAAAATAGCTTTTTAAGTTATAGTAATAGCACTTATAGTGTTTCTTATAGCCTTAGCTTAAAGAATTTAGTTAATAGTAGTAGCTTAGATTTATAGGTTTAACAGTAAAGACAGCAAGAATAGTTATTAATAAAAAAATAATATACTTCTAAGTTATAGGCTAGAGATTATAGGTTTTATAGCTATTTATAAAAATAGCTAAGTTATAATAGCAATAGTAGTTCTTAAGGTTTTATAAATAATAGACTAATAAATAGTACTAGTAGTTTAGTAATAAATTATAGCGTAGTATATTCTATAATTTCTTAAAAATAGTATTCTCTAAAAGAGTTAGTAAGAAGTCTTTAGATAAACTAAATTTAAGAGCTAATTATTAGAATTCCGTTAGAAAAATACTAAATTCTTAGTTCTTCTAATAAAGTTTAAATAGATTTTATTAGATATTATAAACTTAATTTAAGTCTCTATAGGCTCGCTCTAGAATTTCTAGTATTATAAAATAGTCTAGTAAGTAATAGATACTATTAGTAATATATAAAAGAACTTACTTATATAGCATATCTTTAAGTTATTTATTTACATAAGTTATGCGAGATTCAGCGGTAGGAAAATAGTCTTAATTTATAATTATTTTTATATAAATCTATACTATAAAGTATCTAAGGTTATTTTAGTTATTACTAAACTTATTAAGGTTAAATAAGTATTCAGAGAGGGTACAAATTAGAAATAAAATAAGAGTAAATAAAGATAAAATAATTATAAATAATTTAGTTTTAGTTAAGACAGTAGTAGGGATAGGGATAAAAATAAAAGTAAAAATAATAAAAATAATAAAAGCAGTAAAGGCAGTAAAAGTAGTAAAGATAGTAGATATTAGGCTTTTAAACTATAGCTATATATATAAGTCTATAATCTACTCTTAAGCTTTTTATAACTTTTTTTTTTAGTAGTTATAAACTCCTTTAAGTATTATAACTTACTTATAGAGATTTACTATCTTTACTATAATAGCAGCAAGTTACTATAATTAGTCTTTATAAATACTATAAAGGACTATAATGTAGTCTAGCTATTTTTATAATTATTTCTATATAAATTATAAAAATTTATTTTTATTTTACAGGACTAGTGGGGGTTACGGAGCTGATATATAAAAATAAAACTACATAATATTAAAAAACAACAGAGTATAGACAAGGTTAGTAACTATAATAATAGTATATAATATAAAATAGATTATAAGATATAGTTTACAGAGCTACGTATAAAGACTATAAATAGAATATATATAAGATTCTAAAAATAAAAGGGCCTATATGGCCTGTATAGAGACTCTATACAGTACTTAATTTAAATAAACTTAAAAATAATAGTTCTTATACGACTATACTATAATATAGCTAAGATAAGAAAGTAGAAATAACTATATTATTTTAGCTATATAAGTAACCTTTATACACAAGCTTTTATTATTAAAAAGAATATTAAAAAGATTTATAAGCAGCTTAATTAGGCTATATAAAATATAGATTTTAAAAAAATTCAGCAGCTTTAGAAGAAGCGTAGAGTAATTAGATTACTATTAAATTTTATTTAATATATTTAGTATAGCCCTCAGCGTCGCTAGTTCTTTTAAATAATTAAAATTAAAAGAGATTTATTAGTGTATAATAGTTTAGAGATAAATTAGAACTATATAATACTTTTAAACTTAATACTATCTATATCTATATTAAACTAATACTTTAAACTAATACCTTAAACTAATATATTAAACTAATACTTTTTAGCTACTCCATTATAATTAGACGTGCTAGAATTTCTTATTTATTATAATTAACTAAGCTTTAAATATTTAAGAGTAAATTAAAAAATTCTGTAGTAACTATATATCTCTACTAAAGTTAAAATTAAAATAACTTAGTGATAATAAAAGACTTAAGTATTATTACTAAATTAAGCTTAAATATCTCCATATATACCTCAAGACTTTCTATAAAGTTATAGTAATAGTTAAAGGCTATAGATTAACACCTATAGATAATTTTCAGACTTTAAATTAACTTCTAAGCGAGATTAATTAAATACAGGCAGATTTCTAGTAGCTAGTTAATTAATATTTTAGTAAGTTTAATGCCTAGATATATAAAGCGCTCTTAGCTTATTTAGTAGTAGCTTAAGTTAAGTATAAAAAATACTATAAGCTTATTAATAAGGTACTTGCTTATTTTACCACTATTATCTTAAACCCTACACTCAAAATACGTTAGTTTAAGGAGAAATGGGGAGATAATTTAAAGTAAAAAAAATAAATTAAAAGTATAAAAACCTCTATTAAAGAACTCTGGCTAGAATATAGAGATAAGACTTTTAAAGATTCTAATAATCTCTATATATTAATTACTACTATTTTTGTTAACTATTTATATAGAAAATTTATTTTTATATGTGTTTATAAGAAACTTTAAGTCTTCTCTAGCCCTACTTTTTTTATTTTTTTAATTAATTAATTTACTAACGACCTCTCGTCTAACCTATATCAGACGGAAGATATTAATAATTTTAATATAATTAAGTACTAGAATAAGTAATACTATAGTTAATTAGATTTTATTTAATTTATACTAGACGTACTAGCGGCCCTTGTAATAAGTAATAAGTATAAATAAATCTTTAATAGCTATAAATTACTACTTAAGGCACATAGAAGTTAACTTTAGATAGATATTATTAAAGTAAATAAGTTACTAAGGCATTAGTTCAGCCCGCTAGTGGATAAACATATTAGTAATACAATCTCTAAAGAAAATACTAGTAATTGGGATTAAGAAAATAATAGCTAGCTACTGGAGAAGAACAGCAGGAAGGCTATTAACATCTTAATAAATTAAGATCTATAATCTATTAAGGCTCTATAGTTTTATAAGACTAATAGTAGCCTGTTAATAGCTGAACTAAGAGCTCTCAAAGAGGTAAGTAATAAGAATTTATTTTTAAGTAATGAGAATAGTCTATTTATGAGTAAATAGGCCTTAGTAAGTACTGCTTCAACACTCAGAGGTATTAAGACTTACTATTTATAGTATATACCAAGTTTCTATATAGCCTTAATGCTTACTTATTAAATCTACTAGCTTGCGCCAGGTGCGCCTGGCGTCAAATTATGATTCTACTAGCGTAGCGTGGATTTTAACTTAAATCCACACCACACCAATCCAAGTAGATCACTAGATTTGTTTGGGAAAAATTGCGAGGTTAATTTAATTTAATTTGTTTGACGTTTATCAAATAAATCAAATAAATCGTCAAATCAGATTGATTGTTAGTAACTCTGATGTTTAGTGAGCTTGGTGATCTTTTGGAGGTGAGAAGAATGTAGATAAAGCCCTAGTTAATAGCTGCTATCATATGTAGTAAGGTGTGGATGAAGATTCAGGAGATGAAGGCTACTCTACTGCGTAGGGTAGCAAAATATATGTATTAGTAAGCTCCAGCATTCAAGCAATCAATTATCAATCAATTAATTAACGAGGGCGGCGAGCAATCAATCAAGCGGAAGGCGACTTGGATTGATTGATTGCTTATTAGCGAGTCTGGACAAGATGTTCCAGAGCGTTCAGAACCGGGCAGCATACTTCAGGAACAGTGGATTGAGTTGGTATAGTCGTGCTGAAGAACCAGAGGTATCACATGTTTTCCCCTATTATCCTGCCAATCATTTAATGTCTTCGGTTGGTATCACGAGTCAGGACCGTAGGCGTTGCGGCGCTATTGAGCCTCACCACCTTTCTGGGGTTCTCAAAGGCAAGCCAATATGTTGACGTATTACGAATATGTAGGACGCCTTTTTCCGTGTCTTTTGATTGTGAAACATTCCATGCGGCATTTTGCATTATGTGACCCTTTGAGTTGCCCCACCCAAGTGACATGGACCCCGATGAACACAGCTCCGTTCTCATGCAGGATTCCCAGTGGGCGGAGGTCGCGAAAGGACATGTCACTTCTGATGAAAGCAAGCAGCCGGTTGGCTCGCCTCCTTCCAGCTGCTACCAGTGCAGCATGAGTTGACTAACACCCAATAGAGGGCGATTTAAATATGGGAGCTACGCACCTCTTGGACAGTTTCGTTCGATTTATAAAAGTCTGCTTGATTTTGCACGATGTTGCTTTCCCTGTCCCGGCTGGTGTGCTATTCAACCTAGGGGCCTGTAACCGAGTACAGGGAATCAATGTAGCAACCCATGATTAATTAAATGAGTGGAAGACTCGATCTATATACACAATCGAGGTGGATTGTACGCAGAGTTGTCAACAATCAGTCAAGTCAGTCAAGATAGCAAAACTGTAACTGACTGCCAAAACAAGTTCTTATTAACTAACTGGACTGACTGCCAAGATAATTATATTATTTTAACTATAACTGATTTGACTGCTAAACTTGGTGTTGAGGACTGATTTGACTAGACTGACTGGCTTAACTGCAGTCAAACTGGTTCATCTGCGCTTGTATTTGAGCAATCTCGTCCGCTGTATGCCACGCTCCGCTTGGTGTTTTAATGCCTATACGCTTCCAGCTCTTCAAGCATTGCAGAGCAGCGATCAGCTCTAGCTTCATCTGAAGTCTCCGCGTGCCTATCATGTCGCCAAGCTCGCTGAAAGTACGCTCGCAGTCAGTGGCTGCCGCTGGGATTGTCAGCACGTCAATGGCAAACTGGGCAAGGACTGGGTATTGTTGCGCCTGCTGTTGCCAGTATAGTACCGGGTTAAGCGCCAATAGATCGTCCTCAGCGACTGTTGGCAAGCGCTTCCACACCTCGTATTCATCTTCAAGGCTTGCCTCCACTTGCTTCATTGCTGCCTCTATTGACGACTTCAAGAAAGCAGCGCGCGACGTTGACGGCCCAGCGCGCTGCTTCTTGACCGGCCGTTGCTCAACCTCGCACTCATTGGCGCTGGCGCTGGCGGTCGCAATCGCTGCTTCTTTACGCTCCTTCTACATAGCTAAGAAGGCTCGGTGGTTTGTTGTAAGCCAGCCCTTGCAATAGTGTAGCCCATCCTTCGCGCTATCCCAGTCATCTGGCACCTTCCAGAGCGCCTTAAGGTAGTGTTTGTAGTGCAGATAGAGGACTATAGCGGCATAGTAAATAAGCGCATCATCAAACTTTACATAGTACGTTGAAAGCTTAGCGTGAGCGAGGTTGACATTCAGCATAAAATAGTCTTCAGAAGCGTTAGGGTCGTTAAAATTAACATTACAGAGTCGATCTTTATACGCTTTTAACTTACTAAGTAGCTATTTAAAGGTAATTAAGACCTCCTAGATCACGCTATATTAACTATATTTACTACGGCCTTTAAGTAAGCGTGTGGCTTTAGTAAAAGGCTTAAGCAGGTTAATATACTTATTAATTATTACCTAGTTCTTACTAGTAAGTCCGCCCTTACGGATAAAGAGTTTTAGTTTTTACTTAAGTATTCTAGCTACTTTTTTTAAGCGCTTTTTAGCAGCTTTAGTAATATAGTATTTATTAAGTTTAACTTTAATAAAGTTATTAAACGAACTGCGGAGCTTAGCAGCGTGTATAAAAATAAAATAGTATAAGTTTTAACACGTCTTAATAAACTTAATAAGCTTTTTAATAGTAACTAGTCTACTAATAGCCTTAGTTTTCTTATGCTAAAACTTATTTAATAGCTTATATATTTAAAGCATACAGATAATAGTAATAGTATTAAAAAGTATATTAATAAGTTTATATTTACACTAATCTTATATAAACTACTTTTTATTATTTAGGTTACTATTTTTATTCTTATACGTGTTATAATTCTTACCTTATATTACTATCTAAATACTTAAGTTAAGTATATAATAGTAGTAGCGTAGATATTAGTATAATATCTTAAATTTATACTCAGCTACTAAAGCTATAATAACCGTGTTATTATTAAAAGTATTATTAAGTATAAAGTAACTAACTAAGTGCTTATTAATTTTAAACTTTTATAATATTATACTTATAATTATTACTATATTATTATTATTATACTAGCTATAGAGTTTAAATAGACTAAGTAGGTAGTTCTTTATAATGTTTACTATATTTAGATAATATATATATATACTAGTTAGCACATACTTACTATCTATTAACGTTTAGTTATTAAATAATATATATATAAGAAAGCAGGCTTCGTGTAGATGGGTAATAATAATAGGTATATAAATAAAATATTTAGAAATAATAGCATTATAGAGACTAGTATAGCTATGCTAAAGAACTACTTTAGCTAATAAATTAGTAGCTATAATTAACTTTTAAAAAAATAGTATCTTAATAACGTGTAAGCTTTAGTTATTAGCTGTAATCTAGAACTTTAATATATCTTAAAACTTCCGCTTTATAAAGCTTACCGCTATCTTATTAGCTATTTCTTATAATACTTTAACTTTATTATTATATATCTTAGTAATAAGTGTGCCTTAGTTTAGGTTATTATTACCTATTAGAAACCTATTAATAGTAAGTTTATAACTTTAAGTAAGCTATTTAAGATAACTTGCCGCTAATAAAATAAACGTTAATATATTAAGTAAGCTACTAGAGATATAGTACTAGTAATAATAATAATAAAGCTAAATATTATATTTCTTTTTTTTAAGTATAGTAGCTAGCTGTAGTGGTAGATCTAGCTTAAAAGACTATACTTATATTTCTTTTAATATCTTTTAAAATTAAATACGCATCCCTAATTAAGGCCTTTAAAGATATTATTATTCTTAAATTATATTATTTTAATAGGCGTGTTACAATCCTCAGCGTTAATAATAAACGTAATTAAGGTAATAAGCTTTAAAAATTTATCTTTATCACGCTTAATAAGGCGTTAAAGGGAGGAGTTTACTTAAAAGAATATTTAAATAATAGAAAAACTAGTTTAAGACTACTAGCTAATGCTATAATAGAGAGATAATACGTAGCTATTCTATATTTAGACAGCTGTAGAGATTGCAATTTCAAGAAACACAGGAAATTAATTATCTAGTGTCTGTAATAACTAAACAACCTTTTATTAACAACACTAGAGATAAGCTTAAAATAAACTATATATAGCTAAAAGAAATTAGTTAAATTAGTCAAATTAGTTAGTTAAGGTCCTATAACTGTGACTGACTGCAAAAATGAGCCCGTCATTGACTGACTGGACTGACTGCCAAGCTTCAGTCAGTCCAGTCAGTTAAAACAGTTATGACTATTTGTTGACAACTCTGATTGTACGTAAGAGCGCACGTAGAAGAGTACGCAATCTGCTGACGCCATTAGGGTCAGAGGTGAGAGATGGCGAGAGCACTACTTGATGACAAAGAGCGCTACTCGGTGACAGTGCCGCCTGATACTAAACAGTAGCCGCAGCATCACTGCAACACGAAAACTTTGTATTGCTTAGAAAAAAGAGAGATTGTCGCCCACCTTGCGCTCGTACTTTGACAATGAAAATGCATGCGCTTCTGCCACTCCTTTGGAGATTCTCCGCCGGTTTCAAGGCTTCCTAAGTGCCAACATCTTCTTCATGTAAAAGATTGCAAATAGGGATGTTGCAGTGTCTCTGAAGCTGTGGGTCTCTTGCTGTGATCGAAAACTAGTAAAGTCTCGATAAAGTCCAGTAGTTCCGGCGACACCGAGGGATCTGAGAGCCGCTGTAGTTCCTCCCGTAAAGTGCCTCCTTTGATAAGCCTCGTACCATCATGGTGATTGTCCATGACTGCTAGTTGTTCTGCAAGCTCAAACTCCTCCTTGTATGGCCGGTAATCAACAGGTTGACACAGCGGGCCAAGGAGACGGATGATTTTTGCGGTGCACCACGTTTCTGCAAACCCTTCGATTATCTTGTCACTAGGACCAAAGAGGGGTTGCGGTGATAATCGACGCGCCAACTTCCAACTTAGCTTTCGCTCGGAGAAGTAGGTGTGAGCACTAACTGTAACACCAAGTGACCATACATCAGAGGAATGTTGACACCCCAAGCCTTGCCAGACCTCAGGCGCCCGACATGGCAGGCTTTGACCAAGTTGTTTTGTAGAGCCCTCAGTAATCACTATGAAAATGAGCGCTGTCACCCAGAGGTAAGAAGAACACCTACAATTCCCTAGATCTCCCAGCTTGGCAATTGGCGAAAGCCCATCGATGTCGGAGACATAAATGTTGTTTAACTGCTCCAGCAGCTTATCCCTTGCACTGGCAAGACCTAATCGCCTGATTTCTAAGGCACCATGGTCAGTGCGCGAACATCAAAATGGACGGTGACAGATCTCCATTCTGTCTAATTTGTATGGAATTGATAGAAAGCTCTTCAAGAGCCTTCCATTTTGTACCTTGTTGAAATACTCTACCGTAGCCTGACATGCTTTACAAAGTTTTCCATCCTTTGAAAGAATAATATGCTTGCACTGATTAGACACAGTATATTTTCATGGAGGGTATGTCTTGGCAACTGGAAGGACTCATAAATATTGTCTTGAACATGATGCATTAATTGCTTGAAGGTAATGACTGGTTAAGTACATAATAATCACATGGGGGATAAAGACAGTATGACTGCATTAATGATGCTGTTGGCATCTGTACCTTGGGTTCTACCCACCTTAGCGCAAAGTAGCAAGGTTGCCTACCGCGGTTCTGCCAACAGATTTAACTACATTTTGAAGGCTTGTACGAGCTTCTTGGTTATTAATAAGAGAAGTATATTTTAAAGTAGATGAATGAGACATTAGCTGCTGAGCTAGTTGCGTACGAAATTCTTCATATCCTGACTTTTTCTTTTTACCATGTCCTTGATCCATCCAAATTAAGGCAGAATTATAGATTGTAGTTTAGAAAAGGAAGTTCTAAAGTGGCTTCCATGTCCGGTATTGTCTTCTATTCATACTATAATATGATTAAATCTGGTCTGCTTGATCTACACCATTCATAAGATGGTTATATATATCAATAAATTCAGGAATCTAAAGCTTTTTAAATGGTTGCCCTTTAAATACTTCTTTTAGTCACTTATCCTTGGTTTTTGGCCTTCTTCTTATACGATATCTTTGTAGCTTTCTATTTGAAATAGTTGTCATAAAAGGGACAAGCTGGGCATCTTTCCATGCAAGCTACAACACTTTTTGGTCTGAAGATAGACGGCCGTAGACTTTCCCCCATGGAATAGAGTTTGTTCATTTAATTTTAAAGTTTATAAGTGCCTGATCCATGGCAGAAAGGTTCCCATTTTTGGTCTTGTCCTGCGTTAAATGTTGAGTCGAATGTTGAGTCGAATGTCGAGTTGAATGTTGAGTTAAACTCTATACTAAATCTAAAGGTAACTCTTATAATTTCCGAGCTATTTTAGCTATAATTTTCTCCCTTCTTGTTTGTCCAGTTCGTACGGTTCCAACAGCACCAATCCTAAGGTCTCGAAGTGTACTAAGAAGCTTTAAACTTATAAAGAGGTTATCTAACCAGACAACCTGTTTCTGCCCCTAATTTGGTATTCAGGTCATTAATTTAAGTACAATAGCTTATTTTTTTTAAAAGCCTTGTTCCTTCCACATATTCTAATGTCCTCAAGGTCCCTAATCTATCTGGTCACCTTGTACGTGCCGAAGTATGACAAGAATATATCCAATTTAAGAAAGAACCCAGATTTTAAATCCAATTGGAGTGGGCTTTGTTGAGATATTTGCAGTATTAGGGGTTCGACCATTAAAGCCTTTAATACACTCGTCTACAGTAACGTGCGTTCCATGATTCCCGTATTTTTAAAGGCTTCTCTAAGGATGTTTGCTAAAGGATTAGCCCTTTCATATAGTCGTACGCGCCTAAGTGCCCCAAGAAGAAAAGAATCCTGGGTCAGATATAGAAATATCTATGAATTTTTGCTCTTGTTTCAGTCCCATTATATTTCCTACAGAAGGGTGAATTGGTCCAAGTTTTAGATTTATATTCTAGTACATATCCAGATGTAGCTCTATGTGGATTCCCATATAAAGCCAAATTCCAAGATATGCAAGTATATTGCGTGATGTAACTAGACGCCAAAATCTTTAATTAAGAGAGGACGTTTCGAGATCTTGAAAGAATTGGATTTGTTCGTTGTTTCTTTGTATTTCGATTGGTACATCGTACAAAGATGTCAATCACAGAATCTGTAAAAAAGAAACGAAAATAGCCTCTGGATTATTTGAATCAATTTTATCTAGAAGCCTAGATACCATCTCTTTTTATTCAAACTCCATTGGTTTGAAATAGGGAATTTACTCGAGTTCAGATAGATCTGGAGGCATATACTTCGTGTGAGGCTGGTACTGTGTAGGAGGAACAAATCATGATCATTTGAACGCTTTTGCATTGGACGACGACCCATGTTTAGTATGCTGACATTAATAAACAGGCCGGATAAACAACCCATATTTTGATGTTCGCAGACCATGGTGTCTTAAAAATCAGGCGACGAGGTCTTGCCAGTGCAAGGGATAGTCCTTCGTGCAGCTGTCCTATCCTCTGTGGAGTCAGCGTAATCTGTCAGCGAAGAGTCCCCTATTTATCGGACCCCTCCGGAAGAGGCTTAATGTGTACGCTCCCCAAGCTGTGATCTAGGGCAGCCACGTCGCATCCCACGGGCACCACAGGCTTATCTATTGTATTGACGCGCCGACTGAGGCGAGGCAGGCCCATTTAAGGTATGATGCACGTTCAGCCTCGCGTGTCAACGCTAAAGCTCATGATGCATATAAGGATCACTTTCGCGGCTGACTGTGAGAGAACCTCCGCCGCCGAACCATCATCACGTCTTTTTCCAGAGAATGAGACGTCCAAGATATTCAACGTCCTCCCCGCATCGATTGTCGATGAAATCGGTATCATCCGCCCGGAAGAGAGTGACGCTAAACTCTGTGATTTTCTGGCCCACGAGCTCACCACACTCAGGCTCGCGCGCATACACGACCACCTCTGGCTGGCGGGCCTGACCCGCCTGGCGCGATCACTCTACCGCTAGTGCCTACTGAAGCGCGACATCATCATCACCGAAGACCCCAACGAGCATCTGGTCTGGAAAGAGAGGCATAGCTTCATCAAGCCGCTCCCGCCCTACCTGTTCCGCAACGCGTTCTGGGAAGCGTATCTCTTGCTCGACGGACCAGCAAGAGAACGCGACAGCAACACTGACAATCAGAACAAGAACGGCAGCGTCCAGAGAGTGGGCGCCACAAAAGAAGAGCTCTACAAGTCCGCCTGCGGGATGCTCTTCTCGTACACCTGGCTCATCAACCACCCGTCGGACCTGCGCATCGCGCACTCCGCCGGCCTGATCCCCAAATCGGTCATCTGGGCCGGCTGGAACGTTTTTCAAGAACGACCTCTTGGTCCACTTTGGCGGCGAGCTGCGCTTGACGCTGCTGAGCCTGATCTACCGCATCGTCCCGCGCGTCACATCCCCCCGCCGCTTCTTGTACAGATACATGTCCACGTTAACCTGGTACCAGGAGTACTTTAAGACGCACTTCGCGTGGCTAATTGCCGTGTTTGCGTACTTTACAGTTGAGCTGTCGGCGATGTAGGTCGGGCTGGCAACGAATCGGCTGAAGCGAAATGTGGGCTTCCAGAGAGCGTCGTTGGAGTCGCGGTGCTCTCGATTGTGACGGTGGCGGTCATGGTTACCGCTATTTTGTTGAATTGGGGGTTTTTGTTTGCGTATTCGGTTACTTCAACGAGAAAGTTCGTCAGCAAGGGCCAGGAACAAGTGCAGAGGAAGCTGTGAGAAGAGCAGGTGCCAAGAAGAGAGATGAGCTCCAGCTCTCAGCAGCCGGAAAATCAGGTGTAGTATTACTACGTGGTCATTAATGAATGTGCTTATCTGCTCACAGGCTTGTTGGTCAATCAATTCAGGCTGCAATGAATGGGAAGTAAAATCTACCAGGAGGCTTAGTCGGTTGCCCAACGCCGTGCTGTGCAATCACTCACCTGTCATACTTACCAAGACGCTAATGCATGCATGTTAACACTTGCGCAGCCACACAAGGCACAGCCACACAAGGCACAGCCACACAAGGCACAGCCACACGTCCATGAAGTAATACGTTGCACCCTGACTAAGCAGAACACGGTGTCGTCTCAACTCCATCAACTCAACTCCCTTAATGAGCGAGTGCTCTAAATCATCTAGAGCCTTGTAGATTTACGCCCAAATAAGAGATTCACCGGTTATTTAAGCCTGATATTATAAGATTTCGTTGAGAAATGGTGGATTCTCTACAGTCCTATCTCAATTTGTGTGGTATGGAGGAAGCTTAGTCATGGTGCAACGAATTATTTCACCGGGGTGGTCACACAAGGCGCGGCCACACAAGGCGCAGCCACACAAGGCGCGCTTTTACATGCAAGGGATGCCTGGAACAGAGATAAGACGCCCTGCTGATAGCTATCCTGATGTACCACGGAGCGCCAGCGAATCTCGCTTACTTTTTGAATTTTTCTCGTCTAAATTTCCCCGTACTAGCCACACTGCAAAGTAACTCTCTTCCGCTAAAAGTCCAGTTGCAAAGGTCAAGTTGCGTCATGTAAGCTCCTGTTTTTTGGTATACTCTCTGCCTCAAGTAGGGGCTAACATCACCCTAAGAACTGGCCACCCTGTGGGGGACCAGCGAGCCGATGGAGAAGTTTTGTAATATTGTGCGCTCTACCGCTACTATATTGCGCAAGATCGTACGCTACCTCGCTGGTTTGGAATGGACGGAGAAGAAGCAAGATGTGTGTCGATTCTGCGACCATCAAAATTTCCAGAAGATTGTCTACCAAGTAAGCTTCACACCTTGTCCATCAGCCCAATGCAGGCTAAGCGAAGCAACAGGATGATCATACTATCGCATTCGAGAACGCTCGGCTTGCAGGGCAGCTACACTGGTTGCTAATACCTGTCGAACACGTGAGAGATGTGGAGGCCCTTACTGGCGAGCATGTTCACCTCCGTAAGGATCAAACTGCCCTCCCCTCGCAACTGAATAAGACAGCTGACAGGACCAGTCGAGCGTCTAGAGGACGTGAAGACACTCCTTCTGGAGAGGTATTGTCCTGATGTATCTCCTTCCGTAATTCATTCAGGATACCACCGAGGGCGCAGACCACTGGTTGGATCACTTTTCTGGCCGGATATTGTATCTATTCATCACCTCCATCTGCACGTAATTGTTGAGACACAGTGGTATATGAAACTATTCAAATACCCTGCATGGCTGCCGCTGATGTGGAAGTCGGATGAACAGGTCATGAGAGAAGCCCAGATGAAGCACAAGAAAGCATCGTCGTCGCAAGCCAATTTCAAGATTGATTAGTAACAAAATCTTATTCACGGGCCCGAGACACAGATCGTCGTAATGTAAACGTTTGTTAATATTATGTTGTTGGCAGAACCGCGGTAGGCAACCTTGCTATCTTACGCTAAGGTGGGCAGAACCCAAGGTACAGATGCTAACAGCATCGTTGATGCGATCATACTGTCTTTACCACCCATGTGATTATCATGTACTTAAGCAGTTATTACCTTCAAGCAATTAATGCATCATGTTCAAGAAGACAATATTTATGAGTTCTTCCAGCTGCCAAGACATGACCTCCATCATATGTAAATGAGCTTCGCCGGGTGCGCCAACAGTTGCTTCAAAAGAGTCGTCCATTTAAAATCACCCACTCTCTTCACAGGACGGCTAACAAGTCAGCAAGCAAATGGGAGAGCTTACTCGTTAACCACCCTCTGACCAGGTATTCACATCCTTGCAACAAGCTGTTGAAAGCAAAGTAGATATTGGAGGATCCATCTGGAAACATTAAGCACGCTCCGTGATCTTGACTTCCGACCCCCTTCATCACCTCCGCTCCGCTCCACCTATTCCTCGCTGCTGCTGTGGCCACCTCCGTGATCTTGACTTCTGATCCCTTCTCTTTGGAGGAAGATCTTCGTTACTTCTTTGTCCCATCTCTGTGAGATCATCTCTACGATTCCTTCAGTAACTTCCATTTCCAATCCCCATTCTTGGAGGAGGACCTTCATCACTTCCGCTCTGTTCCGCCTATTCCTCGCTGCTGCCTTGACCACCTCCTCTGTGATCCTGACCTCCGATCCCCTCTCTTGGAGGAAGACACTCATCACCTCCGCTCCGTTCTGCCAATCCCTCGCTGCTGCCTTGACCACCTCCTCTGTGATCTTGACTTCCGGACCCCTTACTCGGAGGAGGACCTTCATCGCCTCTGCTCCGTTCTGCCTATTCCCTGCTGCTGCTTTGACCACCCCTTCCGTGATCTTGCCATTTTCGTTCTGTCCTATCAAGAATATCTTCATCATCTCGGCGCTTCCGTTTAGAGAAGCCTGATGTAGAGGTGTTTGACCGCGGCCATCTTCCGCACCTGCGTTTATATCGGGGATGTTCAGGAGCAACTTAGCAACGACTGTGTGGTTGTATCTTCAGGCATACCATAGGGGAGTACGTCCTTCCAGATCTCTTCCGTCGAAATTAATCCCTCTCCTGTCGAGCGACAATCTCACCGCTCCATCTTGGCCGTTCTCCGCAGCCAGGGAACGTACTGTCTCACCGGCTACGTCTTCTTTGTTACCTTCAGCCTTATCGTCATTGAGAGCGACTTTGAGAGCACTGCACAACCCGTGCCTCGCCAAAACGTGCAAAAGAGTCATTGATGGACTAGGACAATCTCTGTCAGATTTTGCCACCGTTCTGTAAACCAGGATCCAACCGTTGAGAATGTCAGCTAAAGGCCATCGAAACAGTGGCAGCAGGTCGTCTTGGGATCTCCCCGTTCGCTCCACTTTCTCTGTATGGAATGTCCATGAAGTGGTAGCGTATTCCAAAAGTGGAAACGAAGACTTGAGCTCTTCCGGCCCTTTCGACGTCCAGATATGGCGCTCTTCCATGGCCAAGTATCTTATGCAAGACCTCGAAAGCTGGGAATGGCCGTGGCTAGTGGGATTCTCGGAGGAACCATCCAATATCATGAGTTCATTTTGGAGCAGAAAGCCGTTGACAGACTCGTGGATAAGCTGCACTATTTGTCCATCCTGCGATACCTGGCTCCTCGAGGAGAGGGACGAGGAGAGGGACGAGGACAGGGTGTACTCCGAGGAGTAGTAGGAGCTACTGGCCGACGAAGGCTCTAAAATCTCGACAAGGCCCTTTTGACAAATGGTTGATGGTGTTGATCATATCATCCAGCTCTTCCCCAAAGTCCTGTCTTCGAAGAATCCTTTCAATCGAAGTTTCTTCTACGCAGCGTGGTTTTCGATATGCAAATACGAACAAATAAAATATCGGCAATCTGCAAATATTTGCACTACCAATAATAAATATCGACAATTTTTTTTTTCACGCAATCTTTAAAAATATACAATATATAAAGTATATATAAAATAAACTGTAAAATTGGCAATATTTGCAAGCTTTACATAATAAATAAGTCACGTGATTTTGTACCCTATCTAAGATATTAAGAAAGTAAAATAAATTACTATAAAGTAATAAACTATATAGTACAAATAAAAGTAAGTAGTATTTTAGTTATTAAATATTTAAGAGTTAAAGCTACTAAAAGTAAAATACTATATAAGCTTTAAAGTATAAATAAAAAGTATAAACAATTTTTATTAAAATTTTATACCTTATTAATATTAATTTGTATTAGTTTGTTATATAGCTACTTATTTTAAGTACTATATAAAAGTTTAAATTTTATTTAAGTATTATAAATAACCTTTATTACTAGGTATATACTTATATTATAAATATTTTCTATAACTAAATATACTTACTTTTTAAAAAAAGTTTATATGTATTTAAATTAAAATAATTACATTTTAGGCTATAGTTTTAAGCTTCTTATTTTTAATAAGAATAAAAGCTATTATTATACTAGCTTTTTTATTTTTATTATTAAGCTCTAATAGTAGAGCTAATATAAAAAACTATTAACGAACTTATTATTACTTTTTTTTTATATAAAGTAGTAACTAGTATAATTATATTATTTATAATTAGTACATGTTTTATCAAAGTATTTCTTTATATAATAATACTTAAAAAAAATAAAAGTTCAAATAAGTACTAAGATATTTTATAAGTAAGTAGATTATATAAGTAAATAAGTTATATTACTAAAAAAACACAACCTACTAACTTTTAAGTATAATATAATAATAAAGTAGTTTTTAATTAATTTATAATAAAAGGAGGCTATTTTTTTTTTTTTTAGCTATTTTAGTAATTAAGAAAAGCTAATTATAAAGTAAGTAATAAGTTATAATAGTATATAATTTTTTTTAATAACACTTTAATAATAATGTGTTAAAACTATTTTATAATATAATTATAAACTTAATTTAGAAAAGCTTACTAAGCAAAAGAAATTAGTTATTATTTAATATATATTTAATTTAAATTTATAAAGATTTTCTTTTAAACTTAGTATTATAAAAAAGCTAATTAATTAACTACTTACTATATATTTTACTAACTAAGTTAATATAAACTAGCTAGAAAACTTTATACAATAAACTCTAAAAATTAAAATAGTTTATAATTAAAAGTATAACTACTAAAAAGCTTTATATAAAAATTCTAAAATTATTAAGTTTTAGTTTAACTATATATAGTATATAATTAAAAAGTATAGTATTACTAAAAAAGGTATTTATAACTTTAATAAAACTAACTTTTAAATAAGTGTTATTTTAAATAATAAAGTTATTATAAACTTTAATAAATATAATTAATGTAAAATAATATAACTAAGTAATTACAAGTAAGTTATAGTAATTTAAAATATTAATACTTAAAAATAAGTAATTTTACTATTTATTATTTTTATAAAATATACTACTTTTTTATATAGTATAAGAGTAATAATATACTACTAAATTAGGTTATTTATTAAGTAATAATAGCTAAATAAATAATAAGCTTAGTATTAAGTAGTTATAGTACTTTAATAAGTATATAAAAAGTTATATAGTAAGTATACGTTATTTACTAATAATTAATAGCTATAAAAGCTATAATTTGCTTAAATTTTAGTAGCTTTATAAAAAAAAAAAAATTATTATACTTTGTATATTATTTTATTTATTATATTTACTTTAGCTACTTAATGTAAGCTATTTTTTATTTTTAAAAAATATATATAAGTATTAAGTTAAGAATTTTATTTATAACTATATTTATTATATTATAAAGTTTAAGTTTTACTAGTATTTAAAGTAGTTTATTAAGCTATATTTATAAAAAGTTATATTTATATAAGCTTTAATATACTAGCTTAGTTTTATTTAACTTAAATACTATACTCTTAAAGCCTAATATTTAACTTTAAATGCTGTTTTTCTTTATAGTAGAAAATACTATTTAGAAGTTAAAAATACTTAAAACTACTATTAAATTAAGGTCTTAAAAATACTTTAATTTGTAATTAAATTTAGTAGTACTAAATTAGCTTATAAAAAGTACTAAGTTAATAATATATAAAGTTATATTATTATATTTAAAAGTTACTAAGCTTTAAAAAGCAAATAAAATTATAACATAACGTAAAAAGTACTAAAAAAAGCAAATTTAGAAGTAAAAAGTGTTAATAAAAGTAAAGAACTTAAAAATAACTACTCAAGTAAATATTAATATATAAATTAAGATTAAAATATAATAAAGTAAAAAGCATGTAATAGTTAACGTACTAAAGTAAAAGTACTATAAATATTATTATAAAACTAGGTATAACTTAAAAACTTATAAAAAAACTAAAAAATAAACTAGCTATTTACTAGCTAAATATTATTTTATGTACTACTAGAATCTGCCCTCTAGAAGGCACTTAAGTTAGATATAAAAAATAGTTAGTAAGTAAAATAATAAAACTAAAATCAAGTTTCTAACTAACTATAGTAGGTATAGAAAATATGGAATTTTACTAGTTAAAATAAGCTAAAATACATTTATATAATAACCTAAAAGTAATATAAAGTAAATTATTTAGTATATAATATTATATACTTACTGTATACTTACTATATATAATAATAATATATAAATAGTTTAAAAAACTCTCTTACTTACTTACCTTTACCTTTAATAATAATAGTAATGTAAGAATTTTTTATTATTTTTTAATTTTTATACAAACTTATTTTATAGAGCTTTTATTTTATATAATATTAATATACTACTACTACTACTATTATACTTAACTAGAATCTTATTTTATATATAGAATAGTAGTAGTTGGCACTACTAGCTTATAGTTTATAAGTAAAAGCTATATTAACCTTTTTTAAGCAAAATATAAAATATATATATAATAATATAACTTTTATTTAAGTATTAACACACTAGTTTTTATATATTAACGCTATTTTCATATAATTTTATAGAAAATAGTAGAGTAATTATATAATGCTTATTATAATACTTAAGTTTTTATTTCTTTTTAGAGTATTACTATATTAAAGAATACTTTAGTAGAATATATACTAACTATAAATAGCATAACTATACTAGTTACTGCTTTATATAAAAAGAAAGTAATAATAAATTAAATAATAACTTTTTATACTTACTTTTATTAGCAAGACTTAGTAATAGAAATAGTATAATAATAGTATCTATTTTTATTAAAAAAGATCTTTTAAAGGTAATATCTTAAAGTGTTATTATTCTAGTTTAAGTACATATAAACTTTTCTTTCTTTTTCTTTTATATACTTATTTATAAAAGTTGTTTATAGTACTAGTAAATACTTAGCTATTAAAAGTTATTAATAGTACTTAAACAAGGCTCATACTTTTACGTAGTATTTAAAATTAGTAATTTTATACTATAAAACTAAATTAAGCTATTATATATATAAAATAATAAATTAAATTAAATTAAACTTTATATAAAATATACTAGCTTTTTTCTTTTTCTTTTGTGCTTTAAAGCCTGTAGAAACTAAAAGCTTTAAACTTTAGTAACTTTAACTCTTAAATATCTAATAATATAAATAATACTTGCTTTTATTTATATAATATAGCTTTCTACTTTATAGTAGTTTATTTTATTTTTTTCTTAATTTCCTTACTCTTTTTTCTTTTTTTAATTTCTTTCTTTTACTTTTATAAACTTTATTGGAGAATTCTTAACTATATTTTTATATAAAGCTTTTTTAATATTTTTAAAAACAAGATATATATTTATATACTTATTACTATTCTTTTTAAAGTATTTACTATTAACTAATTCCTTTACTATATAATAGCTTTTAGTGTTTTTTAGAAAATATATTATACCATCTTTATTAATTTTAATAGTAAGGTATTTTAGATGTTCTAAAATTATAAAAAAGTCGATTTATATAACTTTACTAAAAAAAGTTTAAATAAAGTTATTAAAGTTATTAATTATAGAGCTAAGTACCTAAATATATATTTTATTTATAAAATAATTAAAAGAAAAGTATAGAATAGTATTATACATAAATAAAACGTTATATTTAATAAACTTATTTTATTTTAAAACATTATTATAGACTTTCTTATATTATATAAAGTAAATATAAAATAAGATTAGTAGCTTTGTAGTTAAAGATTTATAGCTTAAAAATTATAATATTTTTTAAATTAATTACTACTAAGCTACTTTAGTTATTGAATAACTCTAAGCTTTTATATAAAATAATACTAGTAATAAATTTATTTAGTGTAACTAGGTTTAAGTACTAAAAATAAATATACTTTTCTTTACTACTTTTAAATTTAGTATATTATTAATTATAATTGACTAAATTCTTTTAAATTATATAAAAGTTACAAGTTAAAGCTAAATACTATAATTTAAATAAAAAACATAAAAAAAAGAACATTTAGAATATAGATCTTCAGTTTTAAAATAGTATATTAAAATATTCTAATTTTCTATTATAAATTACTAACATTATATAAATTAATAAATATAAATAATAGAATAAAAAACAGAATTAATAAAAAATAAGAGTAGGTTTAAAAGATTTGTGAGAAGACTACAGCTTAAGTAAAGAATTAAACTAAATTTAAATTAATTAATATATTAACATTATTAGTTACATTTATTTTAAAATTAATAAATTACTTTAAATATATTACTTTTATATATATAATTGTATATAAGGTTTTTACCTATTAGTTTTATACTCTAACTAATACTATAAGAAAAGAAAGTAGAGAATTAAATTTATTCTAAATATATTCTTAAGCTTTCTACGAAAGTTAAAAATATATACCAAAAAATAAGTTTATATAATTTTTAGAAGAAGATAAAGTAGCTAATTTTAAATTAAATTTTAAAAAGTAGAGTCTACTTTAGCCCTATTTAAATATCTTAAGTAAAAAATATATATTAATTACTTAACTCTTAATACTACTTTTTATTATATAAAAGCTGTTTATAATTAAAGAATAACTTCTAGTTTTATATATAGCTTTCTAGGTAATTATATAATATATACAGCTTACTAATAATAGTGTAGAGTTAATTCTTTTACTTTTAAATTAAATATAGGTTCTATAATTATATAAAGTTATAAATTTCTTCTTAAATAATTAGAATATAGAAGG
The DNA here is from genome assembly GCA_010093925.1 of Zopfia rhizophila CBS 207.26. Taxonomy (NCBI): domain Eukaryota; kingdom Fungi; phylum Ascomycota; class Dothideomycetes; family Zopfiaceae; genus Zopfia; species Zopfia rhizophila. The sequence goes on from ML994654.1 coordinate 740,009, forward strand.
TGTAAAAAGAAACTTAATTAGTAAAATTATTTTTTTAAAAAAAGACTTTAAAACTAAAAACTTTAAAAGTAGTTCTATTTTTTATTGGATATTTATAAGATTAAAAGATTATATAAAAATACTTATCTATTAACAGTAAAAAAGACCTTTTAATAACTATTATTATTAGGCTTTAATTTTTTAATTTACTATACTAGTACTATATAAGTAGTAGTTTTTAAATTAAAAACTTAATTTAACTAAAGTTTAAAGCTTATAATAAGTATTTACTAGCATACTAGTTTCTACTCTATAATTTAATTATATAAAGTGTGGTTGTTGCTGTATATTTTCTAAAATATTAAGAAATTACTAAAAGTAGGAAATAGCTATATAAATAGAAATTTCTATATATACCTAAATAATATATTATAAATATATATTAATATATGTATAAATTTCTACTCTATATAGCTTTAGCTTAAAATAACTATTAATAAACTAAATAAAATTTAGTCTAAAAATAATATACTCTTTATAATAAGGCTAGAAATTTTTTTCTACTACTTTACAGCTTTAGCATTAATTATATAATAGACCTAGAATAATTAATTCTATGCAATAATATGTTCTTTCTACTAAAAATAGGTATATAAATATCTTTATTTATATCTATTAATTACCTTTTTTTAAGCTCTTAAGTAATAAGTCTTTATATAGTTAAGTTTTAATATAATAATATAAGCTTTTTAAAATAATTTATATTGCTATATTAAATTATTGTTATATTAATCTACTTATTAATATATCTTTTAGTGTTAAATCTATTTACTGTCTCTTTAGCTAGCTCTTTAATATTAATTATTTTTATAAATTAAAAGCTTAAAAGTTAAGCTTCTACTCTAGCTACTAAAAGCTAGTTATATTCTTCTATTTTATTTCTTTTTAGTGTTTTTAATATTGCTACACTATATATAAAACAGCTAGAGCCTTATATATAGTAGAAACTAGTACTAGTTTATTATTTTCTTTTAGTACATTATTAAGTCTAGTATTTCTAATATAATAGTTAATAATTTCTTAAAAATTTATATTATTATTCTTTTTAACCTTAGTATTCTTGCTTTTAAAATTAATAAAATCCTTATAATCTTGTATATTCTTAACATTACTAGCCTGTATAGCTTGCTAAAATGGTAGTATAAAATCTTCTACTTTAAAACTAATTACAATTATATTATTTATAGTAATTATAGACTTTTTCTAGTAATTCTAAATAATAACTAGTAAGATCTTAAAATTCTAAGCTTATAGCATCTACTTAAGAGTATTTTTTAAGGTAACTTTTTTTACTAGGTTTTTATTAGTATTTATTATAGTTAGTAATAAGTAAGAGTTTATTACAGGTAATAATTACAAACAAGAGATAGTAAACTAACTAAGAGAAAATTATTAACTGTTAATAAAAAAACATATATAGGAACTTAATACTAGATAAAAGATAGAATAAATACTCTATAAAAAAAGGCAAAAAGTAAAGCTTTTAGCTAATATTATTAAAATAATTAATAAAGCTAATAGTAAAAAAGACACGTAATGTTTTACATACAAAGTTATAAATATAATATAAATAATTAGAATTAATAAAAACTAAGTAGCTATAATAAACCTAAGTAGTAAATAAATTATAAGTAAAAGATTTACTATATAAAAGGCATCCCCTTTAGCTTTTAAATAGCTTTTTTTTTATATTTATTTTCTTATTTTAAAGCCACTCTCTAGAATTCGTTATGTAATAAATTAGTTAAACTATATTTTACTATATCTTTATATTATTAGAATATTATGTTAGTAAGTTATTATATAACTTTATATTATTACTAAAGCCTTAATATAGATTATATATATACTTACTACATTAAAGAAACCTATATATTATTTTTATAGTATGGTAATAAAAGCTACGTATATTTACTATATATAATAACTTTAGATATATAGAAGCTACAGAGAAAAAGAGTTCTTCTTTTAAAAACTTATAATTAAACTATAACACTATAAGTACCTATAAGTTACGTGAATAGTATATAATAATAATAAACTTAAGTAGTTTAGTCTTAGTACTAATATTATCTATAGCTTAGATTATATAGTAACAACAGGCACAGATTATAAAGCTATAATAAATAATTATAAAGTTAAAAAACTAAGCTAATATAAGAGTTTATATATTTAGTACTAAAGTATAATTATTAAGAAGATTTAATAGAACACGTGAATACCTTAAAAACTTTTTAACAGAAATAGAAATATATACCTACTTTAATAAAAACATTTTTTCTAAGAATTAGGATAGAATCCTTATAGCTAGTATAAATATAAAAAGTAAAACTATAAATTAGTTTAAACTCTTAGCTAGAAACTATATAAATAAGAAAACTAAAGAAACTAATATAACTAATAAGATAAAAGTAGTTTTCTAAAGTTATAATAATTTTAAAACTTAGATAACTATAGTCTTTAAAGAAATTAATAAAGAACAAACTATAAAACAAAAAATATAAAACCTTAAATAAACAAAATTAGTTTTAGTATACACTATAGAGTTTTGCTAATTATAGTTATAAATTAATTAAAATAATATACTATTAATAGTAGCTTACTATACTAAGCTTAAAAATTAAGTTAAGGATAAGCTAGCTAAAAGAAATTAACTAGATAACTTTTATACTTTTATAGAATTTATTATATATATAAAAAATTAACAGTATAAGCGAGAACTTAAGCGTAAAAAAAATCAAGTAATAACTATAATAAAAAAAAAGCGTTAACACAACAAAAATAAGCTTATAATAAAATAGATATTAATAAAATCTAAATTAAGAAGCTATTATAGAAAAAAGAGCTAAAAAAGTAGCTTATAACTTAAAAATATTATAAGTAACTTAATAAGAAAGCATGTCTAAAATATAGTAATATCAAACACTTTATAAAAAAATACCTAAATAAGAAATTAAGAATTGTAATAGTTAGAATAAGACTTAAGCTTATAAAATAGAATCTGTAGTAAATAGAAACTCTATTAGTTAAAGTTATTAGTAAAAAGCTTAATAATAATTAGTATTAGATTTATAAATCTAATAGGTATTATAAAAAAAGTTATAAGAAATAATATTAGAAAATAAAGCACAAACTTATAAGTAGTTAGTAATAATTAAAAAAGGTATTATAAAAAGTAATAAAAAAATAATACTAAGCAGCAAGTTCAAGTGCTTAGTCTCTTATAGTATAGGAAATTAATAAAGAATAATAACTATTCTAGGAAATTTAATCTTTAATATATAAAGCTTTTAGAATTATGATAATAACTATTTAGTAGTAGCTAAATAGAGATATATATTAAATCTATAGATTAAACTAACATATAAAAGTAACTTATAAAATCAAGTATTAGAAAATAATACTAGGAGAAGAGTTTTATAATTTAAAAAACTAATTAAAACAAGCAATATTCCTATAATATAATAGTCTTATAAGAAAAATAGTATCTTAGTTTTATATAGAAATCTAGCAAGGGAAACCGTATGTTTTTAAGAATTAAAAAAAAGAACCAACCTAAATGAAATAAAAAACTAAGCTAGAAAGTAAGGATAGTAAATATAATAGAGTAAAAACGCCTTTACTTATTATATAAATTAAAAATACTAATATCTTTTAATAATTAAAAAATTAGAAATGTTAAATCTGTAAGTTAGTTAACTACATAAAAAAACATACATATAAGTAATATATCTAATTTAGATAGAAAGACTAAAAGAACAAAAGATATATAGAAAAGTAGTAAAAAAGAAAAACCTAATAAATAAATTCTAAAAGCTTTAAATACTATAGTTAATATAAAAGACGAAAATAGCTAGTAAGACTACCTATACTAATAACAACATTAAAAGAAATATGCGTTAGGATGTAGATACTATAGGAAAAAAAAAACATAAAATAAAATAGTACTAAAATAATATATAGCATTATAAACTCTTTTATAAAGAATGTTTTCTAAAATGGAAATGTTTAGTTTACAGAAACAAAGCTAGAAAAAAAGTATAGTAAACTTTTATATTTAGTATACTACTATAATTATTACTTTATACACGTTAAAAGGCAGTACTTTAACTTAAAAAATAGAAACTAGAAATATAGTATATATAGTTCTACATTAAAAAACTAGATAGCTACTAGTAAAAAACTTAAGCTAATAATATAACTATTAGAGCTCTTAAATTATAGTAAGTATAATAAAAATTATGTCTTTACTTTACTATAAGAGTAAACAGAAAATCTCTAAAAGTACTAGTAAATAATAAAATAAAAAAATATTCATTTTAAATTAATAGATTAAATAGAATAACGTATTATATTAGGAAAAGATATATCTAGTAAGGGTAAAGTAAGTAAATAATAGCATAGTAACTTTTAAAAAGAGTTAAATTAATCTAAAGACTATAATAATAGAGCTAAAAATAGTAAGCTATAAAAATATCTACTATATTAATATTCTAAATATAAAAAAGCTAAATATAATTCTAAAATAGAATTAGCTCTTATTATATAATCTAATAATAAATTAATAATAAAAAACCATTTAATGGTATAATCTAGTAAGGAAAGTAGTGTAAATATAAGAACTAAACGTAATAAAAAAACACTCTAAAATAGAAAGAATCTCGTATAAGGTAATACAATAATTATAATAATAATAACTATAGAATATTAGTATAGTATAAATCTAGAAAGCCTTAGACACTATTAAAGCCTAAATACCTTAAAAATATAAGGAATTTGTATACTTATTTAGTAAAAAGGAGAAGAATGCATTTCTAAAATATTAACCTTAAAACTATAAAATACTAGTTAAGAATAAAAAAGAGCTTAAACTAAAACTAATATATCCTCTATTAAGAGTACAGTAAAAAGAATTAAAATAGTATATTAAAAAAAATCTTAAAAAGGAATATATATAACTAAGTAAAAACCTAATAGCTTTACTAATATTATTCATACCTAAAAAGAATAGAAAACCATAATTATGTGTGGATTTTAGATAACTATATTAAGTCATAATAAAAAATTAATACCTATTACTATTAATTTAATGTTACGGACGGTAACAAGAAGGCAACTGTACCCGAGGAACTGAAGGAACTGGCGACAACGGCCAATGAAGCTCTAGAATGGAAACGTATGTTCGGGCTTGAAAGAAAGAACTGTAAGCGGGCACGGGATGCATTGGCGCAGGCCAAGGCGAGGGCCAAGAAGCGAGGACAGAGATACGGAACCATGTGGACGGATCCGGAGCATCCACCCACGTGACTAGACAAGGCTTGGCAGCCAGAGATGTCAGAAGGAGACAGAGGCTCTGACATCTCTAACAGCCTCTAGCAGTATCCAACATACTGTCAACCAGTATACAATGTACGCACAGGGGATCTACTATAAGTATGAGGCGTCAGACGGCTCACGGTTACTTTTGATTCTTCGTAGTTACTCTAAAATTGAGATTCACACCTCAAGTGAAATAGTTCAATACTATCCTGTTGAACCTCAACTTACCGTATCGCTTCTTCCTACCTCTACTAAGTCAACCAACTTCCACTAAGTCTAACGAGCTATCCGATCCGGAAGCGAGGGAACTGATTGACCGTTATAACAATTAGTTAGACGGCTTGTTGCCAGTACAATTTACGCTAGTAAGTTAGCAACTTGTAACATTATAACTACCATCTCAAGAGAGTAGGAGAAGTAGTTGGATAGATTCCAGCAACCAATTATCAAACGTCTATAACAACCCACTACGAAGACGAACAGGAACTTTATTCGTCGGAAGAAAGCAGTAGTGAAGAAGAAGTTATGGCAGGACCTTTATTCATGACTGGAAGTACATCTGGAGGAGCTAAGAGCGCACAACAAATCATCTAGGAATAAGAAGCAGCCATCATAGAGTTATGCGATGCCTTAATGAACCTACAACAGCAAGTCAGAATGAACTGAGGAGGGGGAACTGCGAAAATACAGCCTCCTAAGAAATTCAATAGCAACAGAGATGAACTCAAAACCTTCATGGCAGCCATAGACCTCTACTGTCGTTTCAACCAAAAATCATTCCCAACTGATCAGGATCGGATCCTAGCAGCTGGCATAAACATGACAGGCAGAGCCATACGATGGTTTAAACCACTGGCAAGAAATTACCTAGCCAACAGAGACCCCAACTTAGGAGCGGCAGGGTTAGCTAACTGTAATAGCAACATACAGCAAGCCTTTAGGAGTTACAAACGCTTTAAACAGGAAATGATTGTTATCTTCAGAGAAATCAACGAAGAGACGGAGACAATCCAGAAGCTTTAACGGCTCAAGCAACGAACATTGGCGGCTAACTACACTACAGAATTCAAATGGATCCAATCATGACTTGATTAGGCAGACCAACTATTGGTCATGATGTACTATAAAGGACTGAAAGACAGAATTAAGGATGAGATCTCTAGAGGAAAACGGCTAAGCACCCTATTAGAAATTATTAAACAAGCAGTAACTATTAACAACTATTAGTACTAACAGGAGTAAGAGAAAAAAGCACGTGGAAGATTAGTAATCCATGTACTTAAGAAGAATAAGAAAGACAACTAAACCTATAATGAAATAGATATCAACATAAAATAAATATTTATTAGAAAGGGGTGAGGAAAGTGAGCTAAAGAATAAATAGAACGCTATACACACAAAGCCTATTTAGGATACAGGAAACAGGGACACTTTATTAAAGATTATAAATAATAATAATTAGATATTAAGAAAGCTTACGTTTAGACTAAGGCGCCTAAAGAAATTAAGATTACTATAATCCAAGTAGAATAAGTAAGAGACACTATAATAGAAGAAATAATTATAAAAAGAATTTAGAGAGAATAATACTAGATATGTGGAAGCTACACATATCTTAAATAAGAATACAAAGTTCTATATTAGCAAGTTAAGAATTATTTAACAGGATAACCTAATAATATAATTACTATAATATAAGAAGCAGCAGCTTAATAACACAACACGGAAACTAAAAAAGAGACGTAAAGATTCTATAAAATTATAGAACAAGAAAAAAGGCTGTTCCATAAGAAAGATTAGAAATTCAAATAAAGAAAAAGTTAGGAGATAATAGAAGGTAAGAAGCTAATATCTATAATAATTATACAGCATATACGCTAGGGACACTGTTAGATATATAAATTAGAATATTACTAAGAAGAATACTATATTACTAAACACTAGGAGGTTACCTTAAGAGATAGAATATATAAATACTAATAAGCACTATAGTCAGCAGGAAATAAGTAGTATAAAAAACTAAGTAAATAAAAACTAGCTATATAGATAAATAAAATCTATAGATAGATACTTATATTAGTTATAACTAATATAGCGTACTACCACCCTGTTAGATATCTAAATCTAGAATAGAATTAAAACAAGAGAGAGGAAATAGCCACTCTACTAATATTATAAGTATAAGATAATAATACCGTAAATAGAATAATAAAAAAGGAGTACTAGATATGTATAGTCTTTAATTATATAAAAAAAGACTATAAATAAAATAAACACACTATACGTGTTAAAAGACTAAAGATAAGAAAAGTATTATAGTAACTAGCAAATAAAAAAGAACTTAACCTATAGTAAGAACTAATTTATATAAATTTAGAAAATAAACTACAGAACCTAAACTCGGATTAATACTAATAACTATTATAGGATAAATGCTAGATAGGATGCTAATAATACTAAACTAAATACTACTAAAAAAAATAGTTAGCTATAAACTCACACAAAAAACTCACATATTAAGAATGTTTTTTGGGATGGAAATGTTAGGATTATAAAGAATAAACTAGAAACGTATATAAAATACTTAATAGAGAAGTATACTAACTCTAGAAATACTTACTCCATAGACCTAAAAAAAAAAATACTAAAAGAATAACTGCCACTTAGGAGCTAACTATAAATAAAAAACTAAAAAACTAGTAGACTATAACTAAGCTATTAAAAAGTTAAGAACTAAAAATTAGAAGGAATATAACACTTATATATATATAACTAAACTAAAGGAAATATAAGAATAAGCTATATATAAATATATATATTAATAGCAACTAGATACTAGTGCTTATAGATAATAGGGCTAGCAAAATACTTATATTAAATAAGTAAATATAGAGATACTAGATACTAACTAGAGTTTTAAATAAACCTATATAAGTAAAACGCGTAGACAATAGTCTAATAGTATTTAAAAAAAATCTAATTAATCTTAAAATAAGGAATGTGACTATTAGAGTAGTAAATTATACAAATAACCACCACATTAAAATTATAAATCTAGGTAGTAAGAATTTTATCTTAGGATAGAATTAACTAGCATAATAGAACCCTATTATTAATTAAAAAAGAAAAACTATAGGAATTAGGAATAACTACTACAGATAGTAATAAATAAAAGCTATAATATAAATAAAGAAAGCAATACTTTATAACACTATGTTTATTATATTAAATAAATACTAAAAGAAATTTAGAGAATAGTTCTTTAAGAAAGCTAAAGACTAGTTACTAGAATATTAAAACTAGGACTATAAAATCACGCTTAAGGAAGAAATAGATTTAAAACTAAGACTATTATATTAAGTACCTATACATCAACAAGAAGAATTACGGAAATTCTTATGAAAAAATTAGAAAAAAGGATATATATAAACTAGCTAAAGTAAGATAGCATTACTAATACTCTTTATACTAAAAAAGAATAGAAAGTTAAGATTATATATTAACTATAGATACTTTAATAAAGCTATAGTTAAGAATTATTATCTTATACTACTAATATTAGAACTTATAGATAAACTTAGAGGAGCTAAATAGTTTAGCCTTTTTAATATTAAAAATAGATATTATTAGATATAAATAGTTAAGAAATATAAGTAGATAATAGTATTTAAAATAAAATATAAATTATTTAAATATTTAGTTATACTAATAGGACTCACCAACGCACTAGTAATATTCTAAATAATTATTAACTATATGCTAAGAGAATACCTAGACGTATTTATAATAGTATACCTTAATAATATACTTATATATATAAATAGAATGCTAGAAAAACATGTTGAGTATACTAAGAAGGTATTATAAAAGCTTAAGAAACATAAACTATATATTCAGACAGAAAAATATGTGTTCTATAGGATAGAAATTAAGTTCTTAAAATACTTCATATCCTAAAATAGAATAATAGTTAATTCTAATAAGGCTAAAGATATTCTATTATGGCTAATACTAATAAATATAAACGAAGTTTATTCTTTTCTCAGATTCATAGGATTCTGCTGATAATTTATTAAGAATTACTTGAAAATTACATTACCCTTAACGGAATTGCTAAAAAAGGATTAACTATTTAAGTAAAAATAACACGAGAGGAATGCTTTCATAATATTAAAAAAAATATTCTAATAACTATTAATATTAAAGATATTTAATTTATGGCTTTAAATAGAGATATATACGGATATATTAGATAAAGCTATAGGAGTTATTCTATTATAAGTATAAAATAACAAATATAAATATCTAGTAGACTTTTTATTTTATAAACTTATAACTACTAAGTTAAACTATGACATCTATAATAAAAAACTATTAGTAATAGTTTAAGTATTTAAGAAATAGAGACGTTACTTGGAGGGAACTAAGTACTAGATTATTATATATTTAAACTACAAGAATCTGACAGCATTCACAACAATAAAGAAGTTAAATTAATAATAAATTAAATAGTAGAAACTAGTTTCAACCTTTAACTTTTAAATACTTTATAAATTAGGAAAAGAAAATATAGTGGCTAATGCACTTAGTTAAAGAGCAGACTACATAAGAGATATATTAGAGATTTATAATATAATACTTAGGCAAAGACTAGATAGATCTCTAAGAAGCTTATAAATAAATATTAAGACAGTAGTCATTATCAAAAACACCTGAAAGAAATAAATAAGAAACTTTAATAATAAATAACTACTTTAGAATTTAGACTAAGAAATAATCTACATACTAGATAAATTATAGACTAAATTAATTAAGGACTAACATTCAGCCGAAATGCATAGACATTAAGAAGTTAAAAAAACTATAGAATAGATTAATAAACATTTTTAGATTCCAGGAATATGGAAAAAGGTTAGAATTATTCTCTTAAAATGCATTAAGTGCAAGAAGAATAAAGCATTAAGATATAAAGAATATAGACTTATATAACTAATTCCTTCACCGGATCTACTATGGGAATTAGTTATAATAGACTTTATTATAGGAATATCGATAACAACCACCTTTTAAAGCTAATAGTATGACATGATACTAGTTATAGTAAACTAACTTATAAAGTATATATACTTTAAACTAATACATATAGAGGTTAAAGTAGATAAATTGGTAACTATACTCATTAAGCTATTAATTACATGATATGGATTACCATGAGAATTTATTACAAACAGAGACAAATTATTCACATTAATATTCTAGAAGATGTTTATAGAAAAGCTAGGGGCTAAATATTACCTCTTAACAGCATTTTATCTATAAACGGATAGGCAGACAGAACGGACAAATCAGACACTAGAATAATACCTATAAATATATGTTAATAAATAATAAGATAATTAGATTAACTTACTACTAATAGCTGAGTTTGTATACAACTCTGTAAAGTCATCAACCACAGAAAGATTACCATTTTTTGCGAATTATGATTATAAGCCTACGGCTTATCGAGAACCATGAAAACTAGACAAGATATTAGAATCAGCAAGAATAAAGGTTAAGAAGTTATAATAACTTTACTAAGAGATAGTGAGGAAAATTACCTAGAAAGGAGGCCTCAGCAAGCAACAGAAAGATAAATCCAGAGTTAAGGGACTAATCTTTAAGGAAGGGAATAAGGTTTTCTTATTATAAAAAAATTTAGAAACAAAACGACCATCGAAAAAACTGGATCATATTAATTTAGGACTATTCAAGGTTAAATGATGAATAGGACCTGTAAATTACGAACTATAACTACCTAAGGATATAAGAATTCACCTAGTTTTTCATATTTCAAGATTAGAACCAGCACCATAAAATGCCAAACTATAGACAAGACTCAAACTCAAGGAAGACACAACTGAGTACGAAGTCCAGCGGATTTTGGACTACCAGTAGTTCAGGCGTTAGTGGAAGTACTTGGTTAGATAGAAGGGTTACAGACTAGAAGATAATATATGGGAACTAGTCAGGAACTTAAAGAATAGTTTAGAGCTGATTGACCAGTACCACCGGATAAGCCAATAGGGGCTTGCCTTAAGGTTGTATCCTAAGAATAAGGAGTCTGCAAAGCATTCTAATTAAAACTGAAGGACAAGGAAGGCGAAGCGATAGGCTGGGAAGAAACATGAACTGTAGGTTATAGTGTGCGAGTTTCTTGACCCCAAGAACGAGCCTCTTCCTCTTCAAGAGCTTGGACCTTATGAATTGAGGTTATCTCTCAATCAAACATTTTCTTCTCTTTTGAATCCACTTTTGCGAGCTCATGACGAAGCTGGAGGGCACAAGAACGGGCCTCCAGGGCATTCTCTTTAGCTTTTTTAAGCTAACAACAGAGTTTGTCCTTATCATGATCAAGATAATCCCACTCCGGTTACAAAACAATTAAATTGTATTTCACGTTGCGATTATTGCAAGCTGAGTAATAACCAGAACTCAGGTTCACAAGGCAGTCATCGCCTCAGCGGGAACAGTTTGAGTAAGGTGTCGGCATGTGATGGGGTTCGTTATAGATCTGAGAAGCTAGGCGGTAAGCACGTATTAGAGACAACTTAGGACGTGTTATCGTTAGGAAGCTAGGTAGGGAAGAAAGGGAGTTGAGAGTCTTATAGTCTGGAATATAGAGCGGAAGACCTGCTGCCTTTATACTGCTTATGGAAGGAAGAAACAATCTTCTGAGACGAAGACTTGGAAGGAGGGGATAGTATTACGGACGGTAACAAGAAGGCAACTGTACCTGAGGAACTGAAGGAACTGGTGATAATAGCCAATAAAGCTCTAGAATGGAAACGTATGTTTGAGCTTGAAAGAAAGAATTGTAAGCAGGCACGGGATGCATTAGCGCAGGCTAAGGTGAGGGCCAAGAAGCGAGGATAGAGATATGGAATCATGTGGACGGATCCGGAGCATCTACCCACGTGACGAGATAAGGCTTGGCAGCCAGAGATGTTAGAAGGAGCCAGAGGCTCTGATATCTCTAACAGCCTCTGGCAGTATCTAATATACTGTCAACCAGTATACAATGTACGTATTGTCAGGGGGCGGCAGAGTATGGATAAGGTCGGCAACTATAACAATAGTATACAGTACAAAGTGGATTACAAGACGTAGCTTACGGAGCTACGTACAGAGGCTACGGACAGAATATATATAAGGTTCCGGAGGTGAGGGGGCCCGCACGGCCTGTGCGGAGGCTCTGTGCGGTACTTAATCCGGACAGGCTTAAGGGTAACGGTTTCCATAGGACCGCACCGTGACAGTACTCCCCTCCTTACGGCCGTAGTCTCTACGGTCGCCTTAGGGGCCAGGCTTCTTAGGGTACCGCCGGTGGAACACTCGAATTGCGTTTGCAGCGTTCTCCATCCAGCGGGCAGAGGTCTCAGTCAACTCGTCGTATCCGGTCTATCTGACTGTATACTTCAGTTGTGGGGTGCCATTACGGCCACGGCGGTCCTAGCAGGAGTCAACAATTTCTTTAACAAACCACTCCCGCTTACTGTCAATCTCTATTGGCGGAGGGGGCGGTATCTGCTGGCGGGGTAGCAGGTTAGTTGCTGCAGGGCGGAGCAGGCTAACGTGGAACACGTTGTAGTGGCGGAACCTGTTTGGTAGTTTAAGATGGTAGGCGTACGGCGATACGGCCTCTATAACTTGGAATAGGCCTAGATTCTTCTAATCTAGTTTCTTCGCGGGGCGCAGGGTTTTGATATTCTGGGCGTCCAGCCATACAGAATCTTCTATACAGAATAGGCGGGCAGGACGGCGGTGTACGTTCGCCTAGTCTTCATAACGGGCTTGTGCGGTTAACAGTTTGGCATGTAGGTAGTCTGTAATCTCTCACATCTTAGCTACAAGCTTCTCAGAGTCTCGGCCTTGTACGGAGCGGGCGGTAGCTAACGGTTCAAACCTAACTCTTAGGTGGAAGCTGTAATTCGCAAAGAACGGGGAGACAGTAGTGCTTTCTGAGTGGGTAGAGTTTAGGGCAAACTTAGCTAGCAGTAGCCATTCAGACCAGTTGTCCTGCAGGTAGCTAACATATGACTGCAGGTACTGTTCAAAGACCACGTTAGTCCGTTCTGACTAGCCATTAGTCTCAGGATGGTACGCGGTTAACAGCAGGGTTGTGATCTTTAGCTGGCGGTTCAGGTGCTTCCAGAATTCGGAGATGAACTGAGGTCCGCAGTCAGAGAGAACGGTACTTAGTAAGCCGTGAAGCTTCCATACATATGTTAGGAACAGGCGGGCGGCGTCTTCAGCGTTACAGCGTGTTCAGCAGGGAATCAGGTGCTTCATCTTTATTAAACAGCAGGCTACGGTCATTACGGCGTCGTAACGGCCGCTTGGCGGTAGGTAGATGATAAAGTCTACAGACACGTCCTTCCAGGCACGGTCCAGAACAGGCAGCGGTTTCAGGACTCCTTAACGGGCTTCTCTTGACGGGACAGCACGGCGGCAGGTATAGTAGTTACAGAGCCAGCAGGCAACAAAGTCATACATACGGGGCTAGTAGTATTTACGAGATAATAGTTTATATGTTTTATTACAGCCCATATAGCTAGTAATAGGGCTCTCGTGGTAGAAACGGAGTAGTTTAGCTTTTAGCTCGTCCATATTAGGTACGTAGAGCCTTTCTCTATATTATAAATATCCATCTATCTTAGTACACTTAGCTAGTATTAGGTATTTATTCTTACAGTTTCTATTCTATAAGTTAGTTAGTATAGAGTTAATTATGGGGTTAGTATAGTAGCCTTTCTAGAATAAAGTCTAAATCCTTAGCAGTAGCAGGTTTTTAGTTTATTTAAGTTCTAGAGTAGTAATAGGTTTAGTAATAGTAGTAATAAAAGTAAAAGTAAAAATAGATTTAGTAGATAATAATAGTTTAGCAGCGTGTTAACAAAGCTAGTTATAGGTTATTATAATAATTCTATAAACAGAAGTCTCTAACAGGTTAGAGAAGTAGACTAATTTTTTTTATAGTTAGTTATAGCAGGTAAGGCGGTAGCTGGGAGTAATTCTAGGTTTTTTTATTTTAGAATAGTCTAGCTTTAGTAGCGGAGTCTTTTATTCTCTTTTTATAATAAGTTAACTAATTTTCTAGTTAAAGAGTCTAGCTTTACGCCTTACTTTCCAAAACAGTATATAATCTTAAAGTTAAAGTAAAATAGAAATTCAGACTAGTAAGCTTAGTAGTAGTTTAGTAACTTTATTATTATAAAGTACTCTAGATTATAATAGTCTATAATTACTATAATTAGCAAGGCGTATCCCTTAAGTTCTAGTTACTATTCTTTAAAATAATAAATAATTACTAGTAGTTTCTTATTATAGATCTTATAATTACACTCTGTTATTAAGTGCTTTTTTAAGAAGAATATAATAGACTATAGAATATTATTATTTTTATATTATAACAGTATTCCTGTAGAGACGTAGTTAGAGGTGTTTATTTTAATAATAACTTTTTTTTTTCAGTCAAATAGCGCTAGAATAGGCGCTATAGTAAATACTATTTTTAGTTTTTAAAAGACTTTCTTATAGCTATTATCTTAGTTAAATAATATATCCTTCCGCGTTAGGCGGACTAGTAGAGTAGTAATATAAAAAAATCCTTATATAAAATAATAATAAAAGTTTATAAAGCTAATAAATACTTATATATCTATAATATAAATTAGTATTAGTTAGCTAGCTATTGTCTTAATTTTCTTTAAATCTATATAAATACCATTACAGCCTATAATTAGACCTAGAAATTAGGTTTTAGTTATAAAGAACTTATATTTTTCTACTTTTACGTGTAGGCCTGCCTCTTGTAGGCTTTTTAGTATTAAATAAAAATATTCTTTATATTTAATATAAGTATAGCTATAGACTAGAATATCGTCTATATAAATACTATAAAAGTAGTCTAGGTATTTCTATAAAATATTATTTATATATTACTAAAAGGTTATAGGGGCACCTATTAACCTGAATAATATTATTAGTATCTTATATAAGCTAAAATAGGTCTAGAATGCTATAAGCTACTTTTAGTTAGTTTTAATATAAAAATTATTAAAAGCCTATAAGATATTAATCTTAGAAAAGTATTACATCCCCTTTAAATTATTTAGTAGTTTTTTAGTTAGTGGTAGTGAGTAATAGTTTTTTACTATAATTTTATTTAGTATATAGTAGTTAATATAGAATTAAAGTTCTTTATCTATCTTTTTTATAAATAGGACTGGAGATATAGTTAGGGAGCTACTAAAATAAATAAATCCTTTCTAAAAATTCTTATTAAGCTATTTTTAGAGTACTTATAGCTTTATATAAGATATTAGATATAAACAGCCAAAGGATAGAGTTTTTTCTTTTATTAGCTAAATATTATAGTTATATAAATAGTACAGCAGTAAGTTTTCAGTTTCTTTTAGTAAAAAAAACTAATAGAACTAGAATAGAAATTTCCGGATATTAGGCAGGAGCTTTTTTTATAGATCTATACTTTTAGTTACAGCAAGAGCTTACTTAATATCCTTTATAAAGATAGTAAATAAGTAATAGCTATTATAATAAGTATATATAATATAGGCTTTTAGGAATATAAAATAGATATTTAGCTTCCTACAGTCCTTCTAGTTATAGTAGGATTTAGAGATTAATTTCTATAGAATAGAGATAACCCTACAAGTCCGCGCTAAAGTAAATAAAATTTTATAATAGTTATAATAAAATAAGCTATTAAATATAAGAATATTTATAGCTTAGTTAATTTAAGGATTATAGTACTATAGCTAGTATACTTCTAGTATAATAGAATACAACCCTAAAATAGTTACAAATAAATAAATTATTTTAATATAGTTATTAATATAAAGTCTTGTAGTAATATACGAGATAATAGATCCGCTGTGGAACTTAGTTTTATTTATAATATAAAAACAGAATAGTTTTTTTTAGCTATTCTAGTTAGAAGCCTATAGAAATAGCCTAATCTTAGTTAACGAAGTCTCTTTTAGCTCTGCTATTAATAAGGCTATAGATAGTAACAGTATAGCTAGTAAACTATATTAAGTATTTAATAATAGCAGAAATCAGTTTAGCAGGCAGTATAAGAATATAAGACTATAAATTAAGTTCTTTCTTAATTAATATCTTATGGATAGTGATGGCGGAGATTTTATAGGAGTATAATTCTAAAGCCAGAGCATAACTTAGCTATAGCTTAAGGCTTTTACTAGGCTACATAGTAGAGAATATAATAGAGTATAGAAGTAGATAGAAAGGCGGATAGGAAACAGAGATAATAAACTAAATAGCATATAAATAAAGATACTTTAAAACTAGCAAGTGTTAAAATAAGAATAGTAAGTAATAATATAGCTTTTTAAGCTATAGTAGTAGTACTTATAGTGTTTCTTATAGTCCTAGCTTAAAAAGTTTAGTTAGCAGTAGTAGCTTAGATTTATAGGTTTAATAATAAAAATAGTAGAGATAGCTATTAATAGAGAAATAATATACTTCTAGATTATAAACTAAGAGTTATAGGTCTTATAGCTATTTATAGAAGTAACTAAATTATAGTAATAGTAGTAGTTTTTAAGGTCTTATAGATAACAAGCTAGCGGATAGTACTAATAGTTTAATAATAGATTATAAAGTAGTATATTCCGTAATTCCTTAAAGACAGCATTCTCTAGAAAGGTCAGTAGAGAGTCTTTAAATAGGCTAGATTTAAAAGCTAACTATTAAAATTCTACTAGAAAGGCACCAAATTCTTAGTTCTTCTAGCAGAGTTTAAATAGATTTTATTAAGTATTATAAGCTTAGTTTAAGTCTCTATAGGTTTACTCTAGGATTTCTAGTATTACAAAGTAGTCCAGTAAGTAGTAAATACTATTAGTAATATATAAGAAAACTTACTTATATAGCGTATCTTTAAGTTATCTATTTATATAAGCTATATAGAATTCAGCAGTAGGAAAGCAGTCTTAATTTATAATTATCTTTATATAGATTTATACTATAAAGTATCTAAGGTTATTTTAGTTACTACTAAACCTATTAGGGTTAAGTAGATATTCAGAAAGGGTATAGATTAGAAATAAAATAAGAGTAAATAAAGACAGGACAGTTATAAGCAGTTTAGTTTTAATTAAAATAATAATAAAGATAGAGATAAAAACAGAAATAGAAATAGTAAAAATAATAGATATTAGGCTTCTAGACTATAGCTATACGCGTAGGTCTATAATCTATTTTTAAGCTTTCTATAACTTCTTTTTCTAGTAGCTATAAATTTCTTTAAGTATTATAACTTACTTATAGAGGTCTACTATCTCTATTATAGTAGCAGTAAGTTACTATAGTTAGCCTTCATAAATACTATAAAGAACTATAATATAGTCTAGCTATTTTTATAGTTATTTTTATATAGATTATAGGAATTTATCTTTATTCTATAGGACTAGTAGGGGTTATGAAGCTGATATATAAAAGTAAAGCTACATAATATTAAAAAGCAACAGAGTATAAATAAGGTTAGTAACTATAATAATAATATATAGTATAAAATAGATTATAAGATGTAGCTTACGGAGCTACGTATAGAAACTATAAATAGAATATATATAAGATTTTAGAGATAAGGAGGCCTGCATAGTCTATATAGAGACTTTATATAATACTTAATTTAAATAGACTTAGAAATAATAGTTCCCATAAGACTGCACTATAACACGTATAAGGGATTTATTATAAGTATAAGACATTAAATAGCTTATAGTTACTTTTAATTCTTTATAGTTACTTTAAAATTAAGATTTATACCTTAAGTGAAATAGTTTAATACTATTTTATTAAATCTTAACTTATTATATTACTTCTTTTTATTTCTACTAAGTTAATTAACTTCTACTAAGTCTAATAAGCTATCTAATCCGGAAGTAAGAGAACTAATTAATTATTATAATAATTAGTTAAATAGCTTATTACTAGTATAATTTACGCTAGTAAGTTAGTAACTTATAATATTTAAAAGCTAATAAATAGACTTTAAAAAGCTTAATAGTTTAGTCTATTTAATATCCACAAAGGATACTACAGGATCTGATTTAAAAAAGAATTTAAATAGTTAATAACATTTAGAATAAAATATAAACTCTTTAAGTACTATATTATGCTATTTAAATTAATAAACATACTAGTAACTTTTTAAGTAGTTATTAATTGTGTACTTTATAAATACCTAAATATATTTATAATAGCGTACTTAAATGATATGCTAGTATATATAAGTAAAATACTTAAAGAGCATAAAATATATATAAAAAAGGTCTTAAAAAAGCTTTAAGAATATAACCTTTTTATTTAGCCAGAAAAATGTAAATTCCATATTATAAAAACAAAGTTCCTAAGATTTATTATTTTAAGAGAAGAAATCTTAGTAAATTTAAAGAAATTAGTAAAGATATATAACTAGCTAATACTAATAACAGTAAAAGAAATATAGTTCTTCTTAGAATTTATAAATTTCTATAGAAAGTTTATAGAAGAATATTTAAGAATTACGACACCTTTAACAAAATTAACTAAAAAAGATAATAAATTTAGTTAGAGGTAAGAATAGTAGTAAGTATTTAAAAAACTTAAGAATAAGTTTACCTAAGCACTAATATTAAAAATATTCAACCTAAAATTACTTATTATACTAAAAATAAATGTATTTAATTATGTAATAGAAGTAGTCTATAGTTAATAATATAATAATAAATATTTTTATTTTATAAACTATTTATTAAAGAAACTTACGAAAGCTAAGTTAAACTATAATGTTTATAATAAAAAACTATTAGTAGTAATAATAGTATTCAAAAAATAGCAAGTTTACCTTAAAAGAGTTAAGTATTAAGTAAAAGTTTTTTTAAATTATAAGAACTTAATAAGCTTTACTAGTATAAAAAAGCTAAACTAAAGATAGATATATTAGTTAGAAATACTAGCTATTTATAATTTCAAGATATTCTACTAAAAAGGAATAGAAAACGGAGTAGTAAATATACTTAGCTAATAACTAAACTATATAAAATAACACAAACTAATACTAAATATAGTATTATTAATAGAATTAAATGAATTTATAAGTTATAATTAACTAAGAATTGTAATAGTTACTAAAGTAAAAGATTACTAAACAGTAAGAATTTAGAATTTTAAGTAATAAAATTCTTAAGACTTAGAATTAGAACTCATATATATAAATAGACTCATTTATGTGCTAGAAGAGTTATATAAGAAATTAATTTTAGAAAATTACAAAGCTATTACATATAAATACTAAGAAGTAAAAAAAACTATAAAATAAATCTCTAAGAATTTCTATATTAAAAAGTTAAAATAAAAAGTAAAGAAAGTAATTAAAATATGCCTAAAATATAAAAAGAATAAACTAGTATAATATAAACCTTATAAACTTTTATAACTATTAGAAGTACTAAAATAACTATAGTAGTTAGTTTTAATAACCTTTATTACAGAATTACTATTATCTAAAAAACTAGAAATAGATAGAAAATATAATATGATACTTATTATTATAAATAAATTAACTAAGTATATATATTTTAATCTAATAATTATAAATTTATTAGCTGAGGAACTAGTATATAAAATCTTAAAAATAATAGTCTTAAGATATAAATTACTTAAGAAGTTTATTATTAATTAAGATAAATTATTTATATTATACTTCTAAAAAACCTTATTAGCTAGGTTAGAGTTAAAAGATAAGCTTTTAATAAACTTTTATTTTTAAATAAATAGGTAGACGTAGCGCATAAACTAGACTCTAAAATAATATTTAAAAATATATATTAATTACTTTTAAGAAAATTAAGTTAAGTTATTACTTTTAGTATAGTTTATTTATAATAATGTAAAGTTATTTATAACTAATATATTATTATTCTATACTAATTACAGATATAAGCTATTAGCTTATAAAGAATTATATAAATTAGAAAGTAAATTACTTTAAGCCTAGAATAAAACTAGATAGTTAAGAGACTTATATAATAATTTTAGTAAAATTATTATTTTAAAGAACTTATAAACTATAGAGAGCACTAATAAGTTAAGAGCTAAAAAACTAATTCTTAAAAAAAAAAAAACAAAGTTTTCCTGCTATATAAAAATTTAAAAACTAAATAACTAAGTAAGAAACTAAATTATGTTCGAATCAGACTATTTAAATTAATAAAGTTATTAAACTAGTTAACTATAAACTAAGACTACTATAAAATATAAGAATTTACTTAGTAGTTTATATATTATTACTTAAACTAATACTACTAAACACACTAATAGTAACAGACATAAACATAAAGCTATACTAGTTAAAATATAAAGTTAAAGAAATTTAAGGGCTATAATAATTTAAATATTAGTAGAAATACCTAGTTAAATAAAAAAACTATAAACTAGAGAAAAATACCTAAAAATTTATTAAAAACTTAAAGTAATGTTCTGAAATGATTAATTAATACTACTTAAAGAATTTAGTAACACTAGATTTTAGAGAAAAGCCTAAACAGCCTTTTAGTTAAAAAAGATATTTAGAAAAAAATTAGTAAAAGCAGTAAATAAAGTTATTACAAGTTATAATAGTTTAAAGGTCTTTTATTTTTTTTTAAAAATTTTATATCTTCTTAATTAAGATAAGCTTATAGGTGAATAGCTTATATTTATAACTATTAACTAAAATAAACTACTTACGTAGTTATTACTAATAGAATTAAGTTTCTAACTTAAGGTCTTAAGTATACTCTAGCTACTTTTAGAGTTACTTTTTTTTAATAAGAAATTTATTAAATTACTAAACAAAAACTACCAGATCACACTTCTAAGAATGCTTGATATATTTAAAATAATAACTAAATAAAAGATATATAAAGTAATAAAGATCCTTTTTTTTACATAAACTATATAAAGTTAATATAAAATAGTTGCAATATTAAATTAGTTTTATAAAATAATAATTATAAATAATTAAAAACTTAACCTTAGGCATTATTAGAGGTAAAGAGGAAAAGAAATTCTAGAAATACTTATAATATTTTTAAAGGGACAGGCTTTTCTTATACTTAAAGCCTAAAGTAAAAAAAACTTTTAAACTAAAAATCTAAAAAAAGAGCGAATATTATAGTTAATAATAAGTAAGAGTTTATTATAGGTAATAATTATAAATAAAAAGTAGTAAACTAATTAAGAAAAAAATACTAGCTATTAATAAAAAAGCACGTATAAAAACTTAATGCTAGATAAAAGGTAGAATAAACACTCTATAGGGAAAAGTAAAAAGCAGGGCTTTTAGCTAATATTATTAAAATAATTAATAAAGCTAATAGTAAAGAAAACACATAACATCTTACATGTAAGATTATAAGTATAATATAGATAACTAGAATTAATAGAAACTAAGTAGCTATAGCAGACTTAAGTAGTAAGTAAATTATAAATAACGAATTTACTATATAAAGAGTATTCTCTTTAGCTTTTAAATAGTTTTCTTTTTTATACTTATCTTCTTATTTCAGAGCAACTTTCTAGAATTTGTTATATAATAAATTAATTAGACTATACTTTACTACATCTTTGTATTATTGGAATATTGTGTTAGTAAGTTATTATATAATTTTATATTACTACTAAAGTTCTAACACAAATTACATACATACTTACTATATTAAAGAAATCTATATATTATCTTTATAGTGTGGTAATAAAAGCTACGTATATTTACTATATATAACAACCTTAGGTATGTAGAAGCTATAGAAAAAAAGAGTTTTTTTCTTAAGAACTTATAATTAAACTATAATAGTATTATAGTAAGTAATACTAAATTAGAGCTAGAATTTCTTATATTAAGCTTTAAAGTTCTGTATAATTTCTTAATTTAATGGCTAGAACATAAAGATTAAATTTTTTAGAAAAAACTTAATATAAATATTTACTAGTAAAGGAGTAAGCTCTAAAGTAATTATATATACTAAGAAATTATCTATAATTAGAAGAACTTAATGGGAACTAATATAGTAATAAAAAGTACATAACTAATTTACTATAATATTAGAATTTATTTAAGCTTTTATTAAAGCTTTTTATATAGTACTAAAAGCTTATAGATTAACTAAGTAAAGAGTATAAGATTATCTACTTTTACTAATTAACTAAAAGTATAGCTTATTTAATCCTGTTATATTAGTATAAAGTATAAGAGAAATCTAGCTCTTATCTTTCTTTACTTTAAATAGGTTTATAGTTATAAGACTTCTAGAAATTACCTAGTACTAGTATAGCCCTATTTTATTATATTAAAGAGATTTTTTATAATAAAAAGTAACGTAACCTAGCAGAGAAACTTTATTTTCTTTTTAGTAATAATAGAAACTAATACTAGCTTACTATAGTTAGTTCGCTTCTTTATTCTATATTTTCTCTTAAATTTATCCAGCTATCTTACAGAGAAATTAGGGGTTATTTAGCCTATATATTTTAAAATAAGAGGCTAGATCTTATGTGCCTTTGTAATAAGTATATTACTAAACACTAAGCTACTACAGTATTTAATTTTCTATTACTAAGAAAAGAGAATTGTTTTTAAAATAAGCTATAAAGGTTACCATTAACGATAGATAATAGAACTCAAAAATTTAATATTATTAAGGTATTTAAATTTATTACTAAGGGACTTAGAAACTATAGATTATATAATTTTTTAATTATATATCTACTAGAACTAATTAATATAGTCTTTATAGTGTAGGTAGGGCTTTTTATGGTAATAAAATTAATAAAAAGTCTTCCTATTAATATTAGAAATACCTATTTAAGGCATTTAATATAACAATAATTAGGGATTTTATTTACGATATATCGGGAATTAAGAGTTAATAAAAATTTATAGGGAATTAAATATTACCAAGGCCGCTCTATTACTTTAGCAAGAATATTAGTATATACAGGGGATAGTTAGTAGGTAAAGAGATAAAACTAAATTTTTATTTAAGCTCTATATATTTATATTTTATTATTACTTATTTATACCTACTAAAGTACTATAATAATCGCTATTTTATATATGTATAAGTAATATATGTTTATTATATCTAGTAAGACTCCTTTTTAGCTATAATTTTTATATAATAGTTAATATACTATAGGTAGTTGATCCCTAATTAATCTAAATAACTACTAACTTAAAATAGCTATACTATTTCATAAGGGCCTTACATTTAAATAAATTACTAAACATCTTTATAAATAATATAATCTTAATATTAATCTTTATATGATAAAAAGGTGTTTTTAGAATTAAAAAATAGTACAGCATCTCCCTACAGAAGTTAAAGAGTAAATTAAGAAGTAAATATAAATACTATTCTTTAAAATTAGTTTTAAGAATAAGGGTATGCTATATACACTAAAGAATAAAAGCTTTTAAATTAGAAAGAATACACTTATATAACTTTAATTTAAGCTAGGTCTTTAATAATAGGTTTATAGAATTAAATAATACTAGTAAGCTAATAAGCTTATATAAAAACTTATTACCTAAGAGCTTAAAAAAGGTGTAATTAATAGATATAAATAAAAATATCTATATACCTATTTCCAGTAAAGAGGATATATTATTACACGGGATTAATTATTCTAAGCCTATTATATAATTAATACTAAAGCTATAGAATAGTAGAAAAGAGATCTCTAATACTACTAAAGGGAGTATATTATTTCTAGGCTAAATTTTATTTAGTTTATTAATAGCTATCTTAAGCTAAAGCTGTATAGAGTAGAGATTTATATATATATTAATATATATTTATAATATATTATTTAGATATACGTAGGGATCTTTGCCTGTATAATTATTTCCTATCTCTAGTAATATCTTAATTATTTAAAGAGTATAAAGTAACAGCCATGCTTCATATAATTAAATTATAAAATAAAAACTAGTATACTAGTAAATACTTATTATAAGCTTTAAACTTTAGTTAAGTTAGGTCTTTAATTTGAAGACTACTACCTATATAGTACTAGTACAGTAAATTAAAGAATTAAAGTCTAGTAATAGTAGTTATTAAAAAGTCTTTTTTACTATTAGCAGGTAAGTATTTTATATAATCTTTTAATTTAATAAATATCTAATAGAGAATAAAACTACTTTTAAAGTCTTTAGTCTTAAGGTCTTTTTTTAAAAGATAATCTTACTAATTAAGTCTATCTTTACATTCTTTATATTCTAATTATCTAAGAAGAAATCTATAACTTTGTATGATTATAAAACTTATATTTAATTTAAAAGTAAAAGAACTGACTAAATGCTATTATTAGTAAGCTATATATACTATATAACTATCTAGAAAGCTATATACAAAACTAGGGGTTATTTTTTAATTATAAACAGCTTTATATAATAAAGAGCAGCGTTAAGAATTAGGTAATTAATATATATTTTTTACTAAAATACTTAAATAAGACGAAAGTGTATTTTATTTTTTAAAGTTTAATATAAACTCAGCTATTTTATCTTCTTCTAAAGATTATATAAACTTATTTCTTAGTATATATCTTCAACTCTGGTAGAAAGCTTAAGAATATATTTAAAATAGATTTAACTCTTTACTTTCTTTTTTTATAGTACTAATTAGAGCATGAAACTAGCAGGTAAGTATTTTATATATAATTAAATATATAACAGTAACATATTTAGGGTAATCTAGTAATCATATAATTTATTAATCTTAAAACAGATATAGTTAATAGTGTTAATAGTATTAATATACTAACTAATTTATATATAGTTTAATTCTTCACTTAAGCTGTACTCTTTTTATAAATCTATTAAACTTTAGTTTTATTCTTTATTTTATTCTTTATTCTGTCTCTTATTTTATCTCTTTATTTTATTACTTCATATAATATTATTAATTTATAATGGGAGATCAGAATATTATAATATACTACTCTAAAATAAAAGATCTATATTCTAAAATTTTTTTTTTATGTTTTTTATTTAAACTACAGCACTTAACTTTAGCCTGTAACTCTTATATAATCTAAAAAAATTCAGCTAATTATAATTAATAATACACCAAATTCAGTAATTTTAAATAAGAGTATATTTATTTCTAGTACTTAAATCCAGTCATATAAAATAAACGTACTACTAGTATTATTTTATATAAAGACTTAAAGTTATATAATAGCTAAAGTAGTTTAGTAGTAGTTAATTTAAAAAATATTATAATTCTTAAGTTATACACCTTTAGCTATAAAGCTACTAATTCTATTTTATATTTATTTTATATAATATAAGAAAGTCTATAATAATATTTTGAAATAGAATAAGTTTATTAAATATAAAGTTTTATGTATGTATAATGTTATTCTATACTTTTTTTCTAATTATTCTATAGATAGGACGTAATTCCAGGTAATAAACTCCAATATTAATAACCTTAATAATTTTGTCTAGACTTTTTTTAGTGAGGTTATATAAATTAATCTTTTTATAATTACCTCACGCCTCCTAAAATATCTCGCTATTAATATTAATAAAGATGATGTAATATATCTTCCAAAAAGTACTAAAAACTCTTATTTAATAAAAGAATTAGTTAACGGTGGATACTTTAAGAAGAATAGTAATAGCTATATAAATATATATCTTATTCTTAAAAAGATTAAAGAAACTTTGTATAAACCTATAGTTAAAGACTCTTTAGTTAAGTCTATAAAGAAGAAGATCAAAAAGGAGAAAGATAAGAGAATTAAGAAAGAAATAAAAAAGACTGCTATAAAGTAAGAAGCTATATTATATAAACGTAAACAGGCACTATCTGTATTATTAAATATTTAAGAGTTAAGATTACTAGAGTTTAAAGCTCCGTACAAGCTTTAAAGCATAAGTAAAAAGTAAAATAACTAGTATATCTCATATAAAGTTTAATCTAATTTATTTCATTATTCTATATATATCATAGCTTAATTTGGTTTCACCGTATAAGATTACTAATTCTGGACACTATGTAAAGGTATAAACTCTATTCAGGTGCCACAGATAACCCCTATAGCTAGGTATATAAAAAAAAGAAAGAAAAGTCCATACGTACTTAGGCTAGAATAATAGCATTCTAGGGCGTTACCCTTAGGGTGTTATCCTTAATAAGAATAGGTACTACTACTATACTATTCTTATTACTAGGCTCTACTAGTGGAGGTAAGCGCGGAGGGCTGCTATCTAGCTTATTTTTATCTTCTTCTTATACAGAGCAGCGACTAGCATGGTCGCGCTATTTGTAATTAGTATATACTCTATTAAAGTATCCTTTAACGCAGTGACACTCTGGAAAGGAATAGAGACCTAAGTAAACGCTGCGGTAAGTACTGCATGATTGCTCCACCACCCTTCCATAAGATTATATGAGAATGGCGTTAATGTACGAAGGCTGGTGTGTTAATATTTAAACGGGAGTTATACTACTACGTACGTACTCTACGTTCCGCTTAGGAAAAGCTAACATAGCTCTTGCCTACGGACTATAAGCTAGTAGTGCCAACTACTGCTGTCCTATATGTAGGACGGGATTCTGGTTAGGTTAGGTAGCAGCAGCGGCAGCGACAACAGCGTTGTAGAAAACGAGAGCCCTATAAATAAGTTCGTACAAAGATTAGAAGGCAATAGAAGGTCCTTACATTATTGTTGTTGTTGTTGTTGTTGTTGAGGTTGAGGTTGAGCAAGTGAGAGCTCTTTTTAAATTTTATGTGCGTCATTGCCGTACGCGGCAGGCACGCCCCAAGTGCACAACATCATGTGATGGAGAATTCACTCTACATTACCTCCAGGTCATCGTACAAATGCATTTTAGCCTGTTTTGGCTGGTAAGATTACATATTTTTCATACCTGCTATGGTTGGTTGGTACTCGGTTAGAGTTTTGTCCCTTCACCTGCTAACCGTCCCCCGTAGTATAAGGAGAATCGTTATACCGAGACTTGACTGTACAAGCTCATCAGCCTACTGTTGTTGTTTAATTCCATGAACCCGCCGTTGAAGACCCAGCTTAAAATAAAGTTGTACAAGTGTATATTTCCTAATTTGGAAGCTTTCATTTTTGAGTGCATATAGCATATCCTTATTCTCAAGGCCAACTTTAAAGAACAGTACTTGGATTTGCTTCTTAGCCTGTTCTTCAACCTCTACAGGGAGCCGCCGTACTATCTTTCAGCTCTTGAAACGCCTTTGTATTGTACGAACATTAACATTAATATTATATTGTTCGTGGAGGTGTTCAGCAATTTGTTCGAACGTAAAGCCCTCATGAAATAGTACAGCCATCTCGAGTTGGTACTAATCTAGGTTAATTTGGGGTCGGCCACTTACATTACATTAGCTATTGTACGAAAATTATTCCCAAAAAAGAGTCTTACCGGGCATGATGAATGTATCTTGCTTGTACGTACGTAATATAACAATTATTATAGCGTTTTGGTGGGGATAGATGAGCAGAGTTGGGGTGCAGGTGTGCGGGGTTCAGACGAAAATTTAGTTTTGTCGCTTCACCTGCTAACCGTCCCCCGTAGGTGGCCGAGTTCCAGGTGTCTGTGCTTACCTTCGAAACAAAAGAAGATGGAATGAAAACAATTATGGCCCCCACCCAAACCCCCAAGCGGCAATAGGGTATTGATCAAACACTCCCTTAGTATTACCCTCCTCCTTACTGTGCTGCTTCGAAGCGCTGAGCTGGCTCTGATCACTCTTTTACGCAGCGATCGAAGCGACTCGGTCCTTGGTCATGTATAGCTTTTCTAAGCATGTGAGGTTTCTAATGAAGCGCCAACGGCACACGAGGTTCTTACTCCTATGTTGCTAATCCGCGCTTACCCAGCGCCGAACAGAATCATCCTTGATCGGGTCACAATGAGTGTTGAGAAGCGAGTTATGGAATGCAGTCGAAATCCCCTCCACCCTGACGACAGTTTGGGATCACTGGCAGATCATCTCTCCACCTTTCAGCTCCATATAGTCGTGCTGTCCGGAGCACTCATGTGGTCAATTTCGTACAAGGAATCAGCCTGGGACTACGGAAAATGGTCAGCCACCAACACTTTGCGCACTGCTTCTCAGTGAGTGAGCGCTTGTGGCACTTTCCAACTGCACCGTAAGTCTTTTTTTTTAAGCTGTAACTCTATCAAGCTGGGGCCAGTTCAGGCGGTCAACCCACATGAGAGAAAATGTTTTAGCCACCATCATTTTGCGAACTGCCTCACTAGCGACTTAGCGCTTGTGGCACTTTTCCAAATACAGAGTCGGTCTTTTTTCATGCTGTAAACGCTATGTACCATTCCGATTCTAACATGTTCCAATAGGAGCCTGGCGTAGAGAAGGCTGCGACAGTGCACCTCTTGGCTAATTTTTTTCAGCCTTCAAGCTGTCCTGCCCCAACACGATGGGCCTAAAGGACAGGAAGGGAGGCTCCGAGGAACTTGAAGCCTCCAGGCATCATAAACAAGTTGATATTACTCTACTGAAAGTCTGGAAGTCGTCTCCCAGTGCTACACCCATTCTCTCTTTCTTCTATTTGACTGATTTAGTCGCTCATCGTTCTCAAGGTCCTTCCCTCCGTCGACATACCTTTTGATTGGGTGAGCCTCATCATGTTCGGCTTTAACCAAAGAGGGTTCTCTTTCGAGGTTCAGGATGAATGCCTCAAGAAAAGTACTCCGGTGCAATGCAAGGCCACATTCACCGCTTCAGGCGTAGTAGAGTCGATTGGTAACTCTACTCGAGAGGACTTGTTCCAGCCTAACGCCAATGTTGCGGGTATTGGGGTAGGTTTTCGTTACTCTTTGTGAAACTAATGTGGATTTGCCTGCTAATAACTCTTTCCTGCATGAGCAGATATTCGTCTCACTAGCTATCCAGGCTTTCGGAACACTTCTCCTCGCCTGCCTCTTCAAATGTTTTGAGCAAAAAAAGGAGATTGAGAAAACCCAACGCTTCCGTCGATACGAGATACTCTTTGCCCTTTCGGATGCATCGCTCATTCTGACTCTTGCGTACATTCTCAATTTTGGGTTGTCTGGGAAGTGTGACATGTCGACATATCACTACTATGTCGCGCTGGATTCGGTACTCCTTGCTTGCTCCACCATGGTGGTAACCTTCACCATTTCAAGATTTTGCTACTTCAGAACCTTCACCGGAGTCATGAGATTCATCTTCATGCTTGCCATTTTCACTCTTCTGGCCGTTTTTCTGGGCTACCAGATGCAAAAGAATTTCAACACCGACTTCCCTAATTGGGTACCTCCGAAAACGAATGATAGCACTTTTCTTCTTCCAATATCCTGCTTTGTCGACCCCGACTTGATTGAATACGAGAATCCATACTCCCCCAACCGAAACTTCGATCTAGATAGGGCTCAATTAGACCGACTTGGACAGCCCGTAAGAGGCCGTGAACTTCCACAGCTGTTAATATACATCTTTCTGGCTGTTTCGTTCTTGCTGGGATGGTTCGCCCATGGTTACGGCTCTTGTTGCGATCGCCAGCGTAACCGTCGGGATACGCTAATTCATAATCCGCACACTCAGGCCCCGAAAAGACAAGAAAAGAGGATACAGAGAGCAAGCCTGTGCATGGGTCTCATTTATATTTGGGTTTTTGCTGTTTGTACAGCCACTAACATATTCTGTACATGGCATATCTCCGGCCTCCGGAACTGGGCTCGACGATCAGGATGGATGGGCGATCGCAGTGAAGACATTCCGTATTCGATCGGGCAAATCATGCCCTTAATAGCGCTCGGCGGTTTTGTAGTCGTGTCCTTTTCGCAGCTTTGGCAGCATGGAAGACGGCGTTAACCATAGTTAGCGTGGCGTCGCCTACGCCTTTCCTTTTCTTCTCACCTTAGGTAGTGGAGGCCGGATGAGTGATGGGTTTCAATTTACTTTTCTTATCTTAATGCATACCTCCCCATATATTCTCTCTTCGTCAATGTTCTCCGCACCTCTTCCTCTTCCCCAGCGAAAAAGCCAGCTGGTTTACCTACGTTATAATTATATCTATAGAATTAAAATTAAGCATATACCCAAGCAAACACTCAGCGACAGCATTACTCATGCTAATGGCGCCCTTTCCCAACCCATCCCATCCCCTTCACGTCGCGCACCCCGACACTCCACTCAGTTCGCTCCGCAAATTGCATGTCCATTGCGGCCCATGAGTACATGTATATACAGCATAGCCTGCGCACCTCCCAAGGAGACGTCGCAGAGGATTTTCCGTGCAGAACGTGAAACTTTCGTGCCGGATTCTCTGGCCGTGCTCCCGCGACTGGATCTGGGGGCTGCTGGTGTGTTGCTGCTGCGCCTGTGGCTCTATCGCGTCTTCCACGCATTCGACGGCAATTTGACGTCCAGGTAGCGGAAGATTGTTGGCTCAGCGTTTTTCTAGAGTAAGAAGGCGCTGCATAGTGTCCTATACTAGCGCGATTCTCTACCTAGGGCTCAGGAGGGAATATAAATGCTAAGGTATCGCGACGATAAAGAGGTTATGTTAACAAGCGCCTGGGTGAGAAGAGCTGTTGGTAGGGAGAGGTGAAGAAAGGATAAGGGGAAGCAACGAGAGTGCCCGGTGGTGGTGGTAGCTATATGATAGGGGCCCTATTACGAAACACCCCTTTCCTGGCCTTAGCATGTGCGCATCGCGCTGCCACCTTCCACGCACCTTGCTAGAAAGGCATCGCATGGGATTTTATGTATGGGATCTTTGCTATAGGTCCTTTAGCTATGCTCCTCAAATTTGAGCCGAATTCATCTATGGGGTGGTGCGCTAACAGCGTTATAAGTTGGTGATGCTACATCTCCGGCTTTATCGCATCTCCTAGCGTTAAACGCGCGATCAGCGCACTACACTAAGGATAGGTGTGGCCTAAATTCGAGGAGAATAGCTAGAGGACCTCTAGAAAAACGATTCTGTATACAAAATCCTATGCGACACCTTCCTGGAGAGGTGCGCTGGTAATGTGGAGAGAGGGACCCTCGTGGATATTCATGGATGTTACTTGAGAGGTGTGTACAAAGTGGAAAGGGGTGTTTTGTAATAGGGCCCCTATTATTAAGCCGTTGTCGAGATATTAAGGCACGGTGACTGGTAGAACACGTTAACATAACCATCTACAGTCAAACCGGCCGGTTCAACTCGTAACTTTGATTCAGTGACCTTTTCATTCAAGGCTTTTCGCTTTCTACTTACGTTCATTGAGCGCCGACAATTTCTTACGAGAACTGATTGAAGAAATTCCAGATTTCGTCCGGAGTATAGCTGCGAGCGCCACTATCATTTCCATCATCTACTGGCGCAGGGGCATGACCACCATCAAAAGCAAGCCAAGTGACGGGATACCCAGCCTTGCATCCAGAATAGGTAGTCTTGATATGTGTTTTGCTTCCGGCAGTGGGCTCCTTTGGACTTTGGTTCGTGCATCCGTTGTTCTTCACAAATCTGTCGCGCAGTGTCCTCCCGCTAGAAATCGACAGAGTCCCATCGCTGACTCCATGAATACCAAGATACGCAATCGGATCATTTCCGCCACTGCACCCACTTAATTGCCCTCCTGAAATTACTGCTACAGCGCGGAAGTCTTTAGCCCTGGAGCATGCAATTGAAAATGACATCGATCCACCATACGAGAAACCTGTTGCGAATCGTTGCGTGGTGTCGACGCAGAGATCATTTTCGATCGCATTTCGCATTGCATCGACGAATGCAATATCCTCACCACCGTTGTTCGCCCAACCATTGCTAAAGCCTTGTGGTGCAACGAGAATAGCTGTCTCCGCTGACTTCTTCTGCATGCCATAATACGCCCACAATGCACCATCCTAGCCTCCACTCGCAACGTCATTCACTGTGCCACCAACCCAGTGGAAGGCGAAAATAAGCTTGTAGGGCTTGCTCTCATCGTAGCCAGATGGGACGCGTATAGTGTACTGTCGGGACTTTCCATTAACTGTGATAGATTTCGAACCCGATGTGATCGTTGGCGCTTTGCCGCATCCGGCTGAGTTGGCACGCTTGACTAGAACCTCTGGTGCATTGATGCTGGTTTCGCTGGACTCTGAGAGTGCTGCGTGATCACGTGAGTGATAATACACCTGGCAGCGTCACTTGTACGAGGTGGAAGTTTGAACTCGCATTCATCATAGAAGCCTGGAGCACCAAGAACCGACGTTGCCCCTAGGAGTACGGCCCCAAGGAGGGAGGACACATGAAGCATCTTACCCAGTCAAGTCTCGCAACAACGGACTGATGGTATGTACACAGGTATGGATGCTTTTAGTCGAAGACCTCGACAAAGACGTTACTTATAGTATTCCCCCCACTCGACTCCGAAGAATGGGAAATTAACATTATAGGACAGTTCCCAGATCATCCACTGTTGCCGTGAGAGCGACCTCCTGGTCGGACATAACTATTAGCCGGCTTGGCATTACTTTGCTGTATATAGACTCTTCTTGCCCTCTAGATTCTCAGGTCCTTAATGCAATCTTGTTCAGTCTCTCAGCCGCTCAACAAGCTCAATTTACGGTAACAGTTATGAGCCCGGCTCGTGCTGTTTAACCTACCACTACCTACCCACCACACATTCAACGCAATATATTTATCTATTTTACTCTTTGGCCTCCATTTGCTCGCTCAATCAAACTGCAATCGCAATCACCATGCCTCCTACCAACCTGGAGCGCTCAGAACCTTTCTTACCTCGTCAGCCGACTGGGAACTGTGGCTCATCGTCGTCAAAAGAATCGCTACCAACGGAGATGTGTGAGATTACATTGATCCCAGCAAATCCGACACCGAAATCAAAAAGCTGGACCCGCCCACAGAACCCCTCCCTGATGCTTTTGGCAGCCCAGACGGCAATGAAGCTACGATTCCAAACGAACGGCAGATAGCCTGGGCAACCGCCAACCAAAATTACTCTAGGAAAGCAAAGGAATACCGACGCCAGAAAGACACCTTCAAGGAAATCAACAAATACATTACAACCCACATTGCGAAACAACATCTACTGCCACTGGAAAACTGCGAGACAACGCACAAGGAGCTAGTCAAGCTCAAAGAAATGCTCTGCCCGACAAATGCCGACAGAGAGCTGCAAATCGAGAACGAATACCGAGCTATCAAACCTTTTGATGCACGCCGAGCCAACATCGACAAATGGGCAACAGACTACGAAGCCGCTTACTAACGAGCTTCAGCTGCCAAGCTTCCGATTGTCGCTGGTTTTTGCGCACACAAGGATCTTATTCGTGCCATCAAGCCAATTGAACCAGCCTATGCAGCCACTTTGGCGATTCAGGTTCAACAAAAAGAAATAAAGAAAAACTCTAAAGTCCCATCTAACCTGCAATTCTCTACTGTGCTATCTAATTTTGTCAGGTACTACTAAACAACCCATACATCAACTACTACTTCAGTCAATCACGGCGCATTTGCTACCAGGGCGTCCAACAGTAAGCTACTGGTTACTGGTCAGCCTTCTTGAGTCAACTACTGCTCAGATTCTTGTTACTTACTTACTGAAGGCCTATTTTGGTGTTGTAGTACTGCCAGTACAGCAGTAACTATCACGTGACCGTTATATAATACATTTATCTTCAAAATACTTCATCCTTTATTATTGCAGCTAGCTCACATGTAGTTCTTCAATATGTGTACAGAGCTCCACCAACTCGCTTTTAACTACTCTATTACGTAGCCAGTTCTTCTGTAGTTGCAAGGCCTCAATTGTAGCACCACCAAGTGTGTTTCTATCGGTTGTAACCGTTCTTTTAGCTACACTAAAGGATCGCTCGCACTCACAGCTGGTGCAGGGGATAGAGAGAAAATCGAGGGCGATTTTAAATAGTATAGGATAGTTAGCCTTGCCCTTCTTGGTCCACCAGGCTAGTGGATCCTCAAGTAGTGGATCCCCTGTAAACAGGTCCTCTGCCAGAGAGTCGTAATACAGATCCAATTCGTTAGCTCTTCGACCTCTCTTCCTCCCTTTATTGCCTGTAAGGATTAAGAGATCAACTGACAACGTCTTCCGGTATCTCTTATCGTGATAATTACTAGCTAGGGCCTTCCGCCTTAGAGGCAACTTAGCCTCATCTTTTTGCTTATCCTTAGCCTCAAAGTAGTCCCTGAACACTGATCTCATTAAAGCCTCAGCCTTTTTATGCCAGGTAGGGTAATACTTCTAATAATCCTTAAACCAGGCTAGTCTTAGAGAGAAATAAAGAATTGTTATAACGGCATAGTATAAAGGATTTAGATTAAGAATTAACTTTTGCTAGTATGTAGTTAGCTTCTCTCTGCCGTACTTAATAGCGCTTTTAAGAAATAATAAATTAGGCTCATTCGCTGTTTTAATAACTATCTAAAAAAAATCCTTATTAAGTTACTATAAGTTAGTGATTATTTGCTAAAGAGATTTAAAACTAGAAAAACTAGAGTTATCTTCTAGTCTCTTTATTATCTTATAGAAGTTTTCTAGAAAGTTTGTAAGATGCTTAGCTTCATTCAAGTCCTTCTCTAAAAAACTATTAAGTAAAAGATTATAGCCTTATTTTTTATCCTTATTATAATATCCTATTACACGCTAGTGATAGATAAAATAATTAATTAAATCTTTAAGCTCTAGGTAGTAGAGAAGTATAAGATAAACTAAGTATTATTTTATTTTACTATTTTATACTAGATTAAGCGTGCTAAAGCTCTAAATTAAATCTTTACTATTAAAATTTTTTTAAATTAACGTAAATAGCTCACGCCTTTTATGTGAGTAGAGTATGGCATTAATAAAGTTATATAATTAACTAATAATATTATATCTCTAAAATATCTTAAATTGCTCTCTAGAAGCTGCTTAAGCTAGTTCTTTTTTAAATTTACTTATATCCTTATTATATATAATTACTTTAATAATAAGATTAATAATGTAGCTAGTGCAGTAAATTTAGTATGAACTAAAAAAATCTAGTATAAGAAGCTTATTAAGGCTTTAAATAAACTCTAAGTTATTATTAGTTATATTATCTTCTATAAAGTAGTTAAATTTACTTTATAAAGTGTACTTATTTATTACTAAAGCTATAACTTAAGCCTAGTTAGTACTAGTGTGATCTCTGTATAGGTTTTAGAAAACTATAAACAGGTCTTATTAATTAAGATTTAAATCTATTAAACATAAATATTAGCCTTAGTAGGGCTCTATTATTTAATTTATATAAACTTACTATATAATTAAAATAAAAGAAGAGTATACTTACTAATAAAATATATAACTATACCTAAGAAAGAGAGGTGATTAGATAATGTCTAAATATTAATACTAAAGCTAATTTTACTATAGATAGTAGTAAGTAGTATTTAAATCTCTTTCTTCTAGTCCTCAAGCAGGTTACTAATGTAGCTTAATAGTATTAAAGCTAATTATAGTAAAGAGGCTAGTAAATTAAGTTAGTTTTAGCTAAGTAGTCCTCAGGTTACTAGTAACATCACCTGCCTAAAGGATAGATCATGTAAAATAACCTAATTAATAAGAGCGTCTTGTAATGCATTCTCTTACTAAGGAGTGTAAGAAATACCTTTTACACTACCTACTAGAAAGGCTGCGCAAGGATTAGTCGGTAGCTTTAGTGAATCTGGTAGTAAGGCCCCATCAACATCAATTTGGTGATCCTTAAGTAGGTGTTTTGAAACATGAGCGTTACCGTCAATAAACTTTGCAGCTGTCTTTAAGCCTTATAGGTGACAGATTTTACAAAGCCAAATCTTCGTCCTAGAGCCGTTCTCTTCATGATAGAGTAAATCAGCTCCATGATTCCAGATCTCAGAGATCTGCCGGCTACCACGGAGTTGACTCTTGTGCTTAACGCGATAGCCTAGCCGATCAGCCTTCAACCTCTCTCTACCACGCCAGATGTTATCCCAGTCAACCTCAAAGTGTACCCCTTGGTTTGCACGTGAATCCTCAGGAAACTCCTGTGATAGTAAATCGAGCGTAGAGGCAGATGAGGGAGTAGGCTCTGTAGAGGAGGATTGTGATGTAGGAGATACAGCGCGTGCTTTTTAGAGTTGTTTAGAAGCGGCAGCGTGATAGGGCTGATAGCTAGAGTTGCTAGAGGACGACTGGCCAACAGTACGGCTCCTGGAAGATCGGTGTTGGCCATGAAAATAGTGATGCAGGGACATCTTGGTAGTAGACTTGATAGAGCGGCATTATGCGCCGATCTGAGAGTTCTGACTTTCCCCGCTCGGCGCGGAACAATTAGTTGATCCGCGACACTGGCCGGGAAAATGTAGCTTACCTGGCAACTTCGACCTCTCTGAGGCCCCTCCAGAGGCCTCTAAAACACCAAAACTCCATACACTATGTGTATAGACTACTACTACTACTACTACTGGTAGTAACTGGGGCCTTAGTTACTGTACTTACTGCTCAGTAGAACTGCTACTTACTTACTGCTTACGTAATTACTACTGGCAGTAATGTACTAGCAGTACTACTTACTGTTGGACGCCCTGTTTGCTACAGCCACCCTAGACGGAGAAGAGCAACCAAAGTCCTACAAGCGAGCTTGATCACCTAATGCCAGCACACTAGAGGAATTAGAGTGTCTTTATAAGCAAGGGGTTCATCTATGGGGACAATGCGGCTATGTCAACCCTAATGCACGTGACAAAGATTTTGACTACAATCTAGAGATTGGCGAACTAGTAAAGAGAAAAATCGACGCTAGCAGGAACCTTAAAAGAATCGTTAAGAAGATTCAAGAGAGAGAAAAGAGACAACGTACAGAGCACTCATTACCAGCAACTACTTACCACATCAACCTCAATTCAAAGCACTCTCCTGAAACGCCAAAATCGCCATTAGCATTTGCAATTTGTACACCTCCTACAGCATTTTCTACAGAAACAGGCAACTATTTGTTATAATACAGTTTTATACTTAATCCAGCAGCCGACATTTATGTGTAATAATATTAACGATTTTACATTTAAACGCCCTACTTTAGAAGACGATTACTTAATAACAAGAGGCTCCTATCAGCAAATCAAGGCTTTTAGCAAGGTAACAATTGATCCTAAAATACCAAAAAAACATGCCACCACAGCATCCGCCTCCCGCGACAAGACTATTCGACTGTGGAAAATGGCTACAGGAGAGCTACAACGGACAATAGAAGACGAAGGCAGAACCGTCCTTTCAATTGCCTTCTCGTTGGATGGCAGGCAATTTGCATCTGCGTCTCAAGATAATACCGTTCGTCTCTGGGATATAGCAGCCGGCCAACCATTGCAAACATTGGAAGGCTACGGTAACACAGTTGAGATAGAATCTGCTGGTGAAAAAACGTCACTCGTTACGAGCAAAGGAATATTGCATCTGAATGGACATGACTACGAAGATGTGCAATTCACCCGGCATCATGCCATCCTCAACAAGGGTTGGATTAGCATTGACGGTGAGGACAGAATTTGGCTCCCGGATCAGCATCGTGGAACCTACAGTGTGGCTGCTGGTGATCAGCCATGTATGCGAAGGGCTCAGCGCTAAAGTGTGGCTTCGACTGCGCTGCGAGGTGGGCGCAGGTCAGAGCTCGCGAGTCATGCTGGAAATAATCCTTCGCTTGCGGCTCGATCTGACATCAGCAAGGCTAGAATAGTGACAGCTAGCTAGGGTCCCACTTTTCCGAAAAGTTAGCACGTGTGCTGCCCCACCATCGGGCAATCCTTCAGCCGGTGCTTCAATAGCGCAGGCCCACTCCTTCCGTTCCTTCCACCTAATACTTGCCAATCGGAGGTTACGACATCACATCAAGTACAGAAGTATGTTGCCACGCGTTTCCGCAAATGATAATGAACATATCACTAATACCAATGAGTTGCATGTAGTGACGCGTACAATTCACTGCGTCAGACATGGGCAAGGACTTCATAATATTTCATACGCCAATCACGACCTCCAGGATCCCCCGCTCACACCGTTTGGTGAGCAACAGTGCCGTGACATTGCGGCTACGTTCCCTTTCCATGATCAAATCGAGCTTGTGGTCACCTCGCCCCTACGCCGAACCATACGTACCGCCTTGTTGGGCTTCGCACCAGAGGTGACGCAAGGTGTTCAGGTGCTGGCGTTACCACTGTTGCAGGAGGCAAGTACCCTGCCTTGCGATACTGGCAGTGAGCTTGGTATAATCAAAGAGGAGTTCAAGGATTCTGCAGTCGACTTCAGTCTTGTACAGGAGGGCTGGCACCTGAAGGTAGGTACTTCCACCTGCTTGATGTAACATCATTCTCGACTGGCTTTTGCACGAAGGTTTGACATGGCCACATAAATAGCAAGACGCATCATTGCTCACAAGTGCTGCATTACTTAACAGGGCAGATGCAGTCCGACGATGGCTCCAATCGAGACCAGAGAAGAATATCGTAGTAGTCTCTCATGGCTGCTTTCTCCACTTTCTAACAGATGATTGGAATAACACAATCAATGTACAAGGTATGGATCTGACTTTCATCTCGATGATAGTTCAAATTAGCTCACTCCTTCTCTAAACAGGTACTGGGTGGGCAAACACTGAGTTTCGATCATACGAACTCTGCGATGGCCCGGATAATACTTTGTTACTCGAGACATCAGAATCAAAGCTAAGAAGAGGGTTATCGCTGTGTGTTCAGACCGCTGAGGAGCAACAGCTCCTCAGGAGGAAAACTCTCAAAACCTGGTTAGGGTGGGGTATCGTCTCTGGGTAGAACTCAATAATGGACGAAACCGCTCCAACCATTCACTTGTGAGAAACGCGTTGTATAACTGCTTTAATGCGGTAAGCTCACGAGTAGGGTATATAGTATGTATACAACGCTAGATAAGAGGAAAAGACAGGATATGTTGACTACTCTGTTTGCTACTAGGACCGGTCCGTTCTCTCTTGACAACGTTTCGTCCAATTTTCAAGCTATCTCCACCAGTAAATCTGCTGCGGTAGAGATCTTCGACCTCATTGAGCGCGATCCACAAATAGATCCGCTATCACCAGAAGGGTTTAAGCTTTCCAGGGTCCAAGGAGTGTTATAGTTTCGCGGTATCGCTTTGACCTATCCATCTCGACTCAACGTCCTAGTCATCGACAATTTAGACTTTCTGATCACTGCAAGCAAGCGGACAGCTATCGTTGGCACGAGCGGCTCGGAAATGACTAGTGTTATCAACATGGTCGAACGGTTCTACCAGCCTACCAAAAGTCAGGTCCTCCTAGATGGTCATGATATTAGCATCTTATCTTATAACAGCTAAGACGGCAAGTATCATTCGTCAGTCAGGAACCAGTCTTGTTCAGCACGACAATCTATGAAAACATCCGACACGAACTCGTTGGGAGCGATCTGGCGATTGGGAGCGATCTGGCGATGGAGGGACAAGATCAGATAAAGCGGAGAATTATCGAAACTGTAAAGCTGGCCAATGCGCACGAATTCATCAGCGCACTCACAAAATCATATTTAAGAGAGGTCGGCGAACGAGGACTCTTACTCTCTGGCGGTCAAAGACAACGCATTGCAATTGCGCGCGCTATTGTTAGTGATCCAAAAATCTTACTACTCGCCGAAGCAGCTTCCGCACTGGATGGTAAATCCGAAGGAGTTGTAAAGGCCGCACTGCTTCCACTGGAAGAATTACCATTGTGGTCACTCATCGCCTTTCCACGATCAAAAATTCCGACAACACCGTTGTAATGGAAAAGGAGATCTTGTCGAACAGGGAGCACACGATCAGCTTTTCGAAACTGAGAAAAGCATATTTCAACCTCGTAGAAGCTCAAACTTTATTTGGCTCGAGCCTAACGCCAGAGGAAGGCCACGATTTAGGCCTGGATGTGACGAACCTAGGCTGTGTGAAAGAGGTGGTAGAACATGCAGAAAGTCTTGACCTTTCGCATAAGGCAAGAGATCCAGCATCTGACATAGGAAATGGAGGTGAAGATCAGAAACACTCTCTGTAGAAGTTGATCACGATGATTGTTAGTCTCAATAGTCCTAAATGGCGATGGGTGATTTTGATCTATTTTAGTCTATTATCTGCGGCGTTGGAAGTCCAATTTCTTCCATATACGTCGCGAAAGAGATTGTAGCATTGTCTACTTACATGCCATCAATCAATGGCGAAGGAACGAAACACGAGGCCAACTCCTGAAGCCTCATGTACCTCATCCTAGATTTCATTCAGTCCATTGCTTTTGTAGCTGAGGGCTACGCTTTTGCGTATTGTTCCGAACGTCTTGTTCACTGGGTAAGGAATAGAGCGTTGCGAAGCCTCCTTCGCTAAGGTATTACCTACTCTGATCATCACGGTGGTGCTGTATTCTGGTCACCAAACAAGGCAGCCAAGGCAGGTGATTAACTACAACAAAAGGAGCAAGAAGAGGAGGAACTACGACTCTAAAAAGTAGAGGCAGCAAGGTTCCGTGAGGATAGGAGGCTTAGTAACGCTGAGGAGGCCCAGAGGAGACGTCGGGAGAGGGCTGAGGCAAGGTTGTGGAGGGAGAAACGGAGGGCTGCGAAGGCTGTTGATCAAGCCTCACAGAAGGCTGCTCGCAGGGCTGCGAAACGACTCCAAAAAGCTCATAGAACTTCCCAAAACGGTGAGAAGTAGCCTCAACGCCTTGAAAAAGGCTAACTCAAAAACAGGGGGGCGTTGTAAGGCCTACAGGTGGTAAGGAGCCCCTCGGGGCACCTGCAGAGAGCCAGCCAAAATGTCCACCTCCGGCCGGCAAATCAAGACACCAAGTAGATAGAAGTAGCTATATATTATCATTAAAGCCTAAAAGTCTCTCCACCAGAAAATTTCGTAACGACAGCTATTGTATAGGGCTGTACAGCCTCAAAGTTGTGTTGTTAGTTTGTTGTTCGGAGCGATTGTTGAGGGGTAAGTAATTCTCAGTATTTCGTAGGTCTCCACCAAGCAAAGCCATACACAAACTTTTTCAACTAGGATGGGAATACGATAAGCGCTAAGCAAAAATAGACGACCGTGCTTCAGCTGGGTTTATAAATGTCTTCGCCGCAACTGGCGGGTTTTAGCAACTTTCATATCCGCGATGGATTGCACATCAAAATTGATGAGATGGGGGGAGCAGGCAGACGAGGCGTAGAAAGGGGTGGGCCGCTCGGCAGCAGAGGCACCGGGGTCAGGTTAGAGAATTAAGGGAAAGAGAAGGGGAGGAAGCCTGGTGAGGGGAGGGCGAGCATTTTATAGACGTCAAAAGCGGCGGGTTGATGGGGCGAGGAGCGATGCCCGATATGGATAAGCGAGGGACTGCGCTAAACCCGAAAAGGGAGTCCCTGGACAGAGTTTACGTCGCGAGAAAGCCAAGAGACAGACATTGATGTCGGACCGATGTAAAAGCCAACTGGCGCGAAATCTCCTGACTGCTGCAAGTGGAAGCGCCGAAGCGGAAGACCCACTCCGGTAAAATGCAGTTACCGGCAGCCAAAACGGCTTCAGCGTCTCGTTGGTAATTATTCCTCGCGAGTAAGAATAGGCCGGTGCACCTTTAATCGGAGCCATCATAGGCTATAGAAACCGCAGAAGTTCCATAAAAGGGGGCTCAGGGCTGCACTCTTGGTCCAATATATAATTTTTGCCGTTAAATATAAATGGACGGCTGCTGGCCGTGACGCTACCCCTCTTACATAGAGTACGTACCGCTGGTGCCGCTCTCGCGGAGCAATTTTTTCCGTCTGAACAAATACATAAGTGCTTAATAGAACACAAAAATATAATAACATCATAATCATTGAAAATGTCTTCTCGATACGTGCTGTATAACGTCTGCGGGCTCATCTTACTGAGCCTGTTTCTGTTAGTCAGCCACCAACCTGCTGAAGCATCCACGATCAGGAGCCGTCAGCGGGATGCAGCTCCGGTCGGTCGCGAGCGTGTCAGCCTCAATACGGGTTGGCGGTTCTTGCGCGCGACGACGAATACCGACAAGCTGATTTACGACCAACGCCCAGATGTGTCCGATCGGAACGATTTAAACGTGCTGAAGCCATGGATACTTCCTTCGGCGAATGACTTTATCAGTGATCCGGCCAAACGCCATCAGCGCCCTATCGGTGCCCCAGGGAGCGATGTCCCCTTCGTGCAAGAGACATTTGATGATAGTGCGTGGGAGGCTGTTAATCTGCCGCACGACTGGGCTATTAAAGGGCCTTTTTACACCGAGGACAATGCTGTTGTCGGGGGCGGGATGGGTCGGTTGCCAGTGCAGGGGATATCGTGGTACCGCCGCGAGCTAACGATGACCTCTGTCGATAAGGGCAAATCGATTTACCTGGACATTGATGGCGCCATGTCCTACGCGATGGTTTGGCTCAATGGAAACCTGGTCGGCGGATGGCCCTACGGTTACAATTCATTTCGTCTGGACCTTACCTCATACCTCAGGCCCGGCGACGACAACCAGCTGGCCATCCGGCTGGACAATCCCACGGATTCATCGCGCTGGTATCCCGGTGGCGGCATCTACCGAAACGTCTGGCTCACGAAGGTAGATCCGACGCACATAGCCCAGTGGGGTACGTTTATTTCGTCGAAAGAGGTGTCCGCTCAATCGGCAACCATTGATCTGGTTGTTCAGGTCGAAAACAAAGGACCAGCCAGTCGGCAGATCGAGGTGGCTACAGATGTGCATGCATTCGATTCC
Organism: Zopfia rhizophila CBS 207.26; assembly: GCA_010093925.1. Lineage (NCBI taxonomy): Eukaryota > Fungi > Ascomycota > Dothideomycetes > Zopfiaceae > Zopfia > Zopfia rhizophila. Next base: position 783,227 of record ML994654.1, read on the forward strand.
GCGACTGGACGAACGGGAGAAAAAGTAGCCGAATTTCCACGTGCGACGGTCAACGTACCGGCAGGCCAAAAGCAGCCAGTAAACTGTTCGGTCACGGTAAAAAATCCGCAGCTATGGGGTCCGTTGCCGACCCAGCGTCCCAACCTCTACGTAGCCGTTACGCGTCTGTATGCCAGCAACAAAACGATTGATACCTACGAAACCCGCTTCGGCATCCGTTCGCTTACCTTTGATGCCGGAAAGGGGTTACTGGTCAATGGAAAGCTCGTACGCATCCAGGGCGTGAATCAGCACCACGACTTGGGCGCTTTGGGAGCTGCTTTCAATGTTCGGGCGGCCGAACGGCAACTGGAAATCCTGCGGGATTTGGGCTGCAATGCAATTCGGATGTCACACAATCCGCCCGCGCCTGAACTGTTGGACTTGACAGATCGGATGGGATTTCTGGTCATGGACGAGGTGTTCGACTGCTGGGAGCGCAAGAAAACGGCCAACGATTTTCATTTGATCTTTCCAGACTGGTACGAAGCGGACCTCCGGTCGTTTCTCCGGCGCGACCGAAATCATCCGTCCGTCATAGCCTGGAGCTTCGGCAACGAAGTTGGCGAACAGTCCACGGCCGAAGCCGGAGCCGCGCTGGCCCAAAAGCTACACGACATCGTGCACGAGGAGGACCCGACCCGGCCGTCCACGGCGTCGATAAACTCCGCCAAACCGGACATGCCCTTCCCCCAGGTATTAGACGTCATAAGCCTGAACTACCAGGGCGAAGGCATTCGGGACACTCCGCCCTATGCCGATCTGCAGGGCATTAAAACGCCGCCCCAGTATCCTGACTTTCACAGCAAGTTTCCGGCCAAGATGATCGTCAGCAGCGAAACCGCGGCGACTCTCAGCACGCGGGGTACGTACCTGTTTCCGGTAACGAACGAGGTCAGCGCGCCGGCCAGCGACAACGCGGGCGGCGGCGGCAACCCTGGGTTGCGGCAGGTCAGCGCGTACGAGCTGTACACGGCCCCGTTTGGCGCATCCCCTGACAAGGTGTTTACGACGCAGGACAAGAATCCGTTCGTCGCCGGCGAATTTGTCTGGTCGGGCTGGGATTACTTGGGCGAGCCTACGCCATATTACTCAGCCCGCAGCTCCTATTTCGGAATTATCGACCTGGCTGGCTTCAAGAAAGACCGCTATTATCTGTATCAGTCGCGCTGGCGTCCCGACCTCCGGATGGCGCACATTCTTCCCCACTGGACCTGGCCTGACCGGGTCGGACAAGTTACTCCAGTCCATGTGTTTTCGGCGGCCGACGAAGCCGAGCTATTTTTGAATGGGCAATCGCAGGGCCGCAAAAAGAAAGAAGCATCTAACTACCGTTTCCGGTGGGACGAGGTTGCTTATCAACCCGGCGAACTGCACGTGGTCACCTACAAGAACGGCAGAGAGTGGGCGAATGACACAGTGCGAACCACCGACGCAGCCACGCAACTGCGGCTGACGGCCGATCGAACCGCCATCAAGGCCGATGGTAGGGACCTGTCGTTTATCACTGTCGAGGTCCTTGACAGCAGAGGAGACGTGGCGCCGCGGGCGGACAACGCAATTACTTTTTCCCTAAACGGCCCCGGCGAAATTGTGGCCACCGACAACGGCGACCCTGCCGACATGGCCTCGTTTCCATCTAAGGAACGAAAAGCCTACAACGGCCTCGTCCTTGTCATTGTGCGCGCCAAGACCGGAGCCTCCGGACAAATAACCGTTACGGCCACCGGAACAGGCCTTCGGGCTGCACCAGTAACTTTGGCAGTGAAATAACAGCGCATTTGTGAAGTCGTGAGTATAAGTCGTGAGTGCAGAGGACCATCCGTCGACGTTGACTATTGGCAGCCCGGCGTTGACGTACCGGAAGCGAGGTCGATGGAAGGAGGCCGAGTTGCCGGCACGCCCTTCAGAGTAACTTCAGAGTTAGGTATGATCAGCGTGATGCCTTTGTTTAAGAGAACATACAGAACCTTGTTCACCAATTTCACTTTGCATGTCGTCAGACCGCGGTGACGGATATGGCTTTTAACCTCACCTTTCTGCAGCGGTCCGTGTGTGACTGCAAGACGTTGAAATTGGAACACGTGTCAACATTGCAACGACAAACCGGATCATGTTCTTCGGCTAGGATAACCAATTCCAGACTTTAAAATCAAATTTTAGGACTCAGAGATGGTCCAGAACATGGCCTTGGCATTATGTACGTTGAGCTCGGTGGGTACGTTGAGCCTGATTCAACAACGCATCATCGATCCAGCAAAACGACTCATAGTGAGTACTACGGCTGCCCCTATCCATGGGTCGCAACAATTCGCGTCATCTATTAGGAAATCGGCCGTCTCGACAAGGCCATCAGCCCGATCAGCCGAGTGCTGCTGCCTGCGCCCAAATACAAAAGAGAACTATTGAAGTTTTTTTATTATCCTTAGTAGGTGGTTGAACCACAGCAGAATAATATTGGAAATCTAATACGAACCTTGGGTGGTTTGGTGGGCGCATAGTTCGCACGACAAGCTATTGGAGTGATACGGGGCAGAGTAGTAAGAATAGATTTGTACCTTGCCTAGATCCAGTACATGCGCATGGCATCGTCGCGACCAATGGGAAGCCTGGCAAAACCTTCGCGCCGGAATCCCCAGCAGCCCAACGATCTAATGCCCGGGCCGCCACCCGCGTATCCATGGCTAGCTCGGTTGACAGCCAAGTACATGTATGAGCGCTGGTGAAGACTAGGTTCAACCGCAACGAAGCCGAAAAGGTACGAGATCGCGAAAACGGAAGGACGGCGTGGAAAGGACATGTTGAAACTGACGCGCAAGCAGGAGTTGTGGATGATGAACTCGAACCGTGGGAAAGCAACAAAGAAAGGGAAACGCTTAATGAAACAAGAATCGCGAACCGAGGAATGAACTTGTGCCCATTCCATTGGGTCAGCCTGCGCGAAAGTCGCACTTGACTGAGTAGGGTGGGGGAGGAAGTGCTATGCAATACAAAAACCCCGGCCTCCCTCTCCCTGCAACCCCTCAAGCTGTTCTTTTCATGTTAGTCATCAATGAGGTAAGGGGTTACATACCGAAGTCCGTACCCCACCAAAACCTCTCAGCCGTGTATAATCTCAGCATCGGAGTCCGCGATCACTGAGGGGTCATCCCTACCTTTTATAGTACCCTCATTACATTCTTCTAGCACCCCGATACCCCGTACATGCATCGACGATAGAGTCGACGTAGTGTGGTGGGTGCTGTGGGACGCTGGGCAAGACTGCAGGCCTTTAAAGGTGTGGGGCGTAGATTCCACGGTTTCCTTTAACCTGGTCGAACTGTTGGACTAGTGATGATATCGAGCTTGTGGCTGCGACGTCAGACTCTCCTTGTCTGGAAGAAAGTCTCTAATAGGAGGGTGAGGCGGCAGTTGAAAGTCGTTCTGAAGTCCAAGCTACAGTCAAGATGCAGATGACTGGAAAGAGCGCGCGGGACGAGCAGGCAAAGGTAGGATGGACAAGGAAGGGTTATCGAGACCGACGGTGGCCGTAATGAGAAGACAAGAGAGAAAAACTCATTTGGAGATTGACGAGCTCTCCTACACGAAGATCCATGAAGAAGAGATAGATGAGGAAGAGATGGATGAGGAAGAGATGGATGAGGAAGAGATGGATGAGGAAGAGATGGATGAGGAAGAGATGGATGAGGAAGAGATGGATGAAGAGATGGATGAGGAAGAGATGGATGAGGAAGAGATGGATGAGGAAGAGATGGATGAGGAAGAGATGGATGAGGAAGAGATGGATGAGAAAGAGATAGGTAAGAAAGAAATAGATAAGAAAGAAATAAATAAGAAAGAGATAAATAAAAAGAAAATAGATAAGAAGAAAATAAAAAAAAAGAAATAAGAAATAAATAAATAAAAGTAAATAAAACAAAAAAGAAATATTAAATAAAGTTAAATAATAAAAAAATAAAATAAAAAATTAACTTTTTAGTATATTTTATACTAATATATATTTACATACTTTTACTGAAGTATTAAAATTTTAAATAAATATATAATATATATAAACATTTAAAAAAGTATTAATAATACTATAAAATAAAAAGTAAAGTAAATAAAAAATTTTAGTATAGTTTTTTTATATACGTTTATACTTTAATAACTATAATAATATATTTAAATATTATATAAATTTAATAGTTAAATACTTAATACTTTAATAGGTAATTTATTAAGTAAAAGTTACTTAATATTATAAGTATACTAAACTTATAAACAAGCTTTAGTTAATATAGTATAAAAAAAGTTAATATTAAAAAAGTAAAAAAGCTTTTAAAAAACTTTAGTACCAACTTTTTTATATCTTTTACTATATTTAAAATATTTATATTTAGTATTAAATTAAAGAACTTTTTTTTAATTAGTTTAACTAAAAAGTGAGAAAAGTATAATAAAAATAAAAAATATAAATAAAAATTTAATAAAAATTAAGTATATAATTATTTTAATATTTATACTAGTAAACACACTTTAACTTAAATTTAGAAAATAATTTAAAAAAATTATTTATTTATTAATTAATAACATAAGTTTATAAAAAAATTAATATAATTTTATTATAGTAAAGTATAGTATTTAAGTACATTTTTTTTACTTTATTAATTTTTTTATATATATTATTTTATTTTTATTTTTTAGTATTATAAAAATATTTATTGCTATAAAACTAGCTTTAATTTATTAATAATTTATTAAAACTTTATTTACTGATATACTTATTTTAGTTATTTTTTAGTTATTTTTATTTTAAATAATAGTTATAATATATTAAAATATTTTCTTTATTTATTTTATTTATAAAAATTATTAAGTATACTAAATAGTTACTTATAATTAGTATTATATATAAAAATTAAAAAAACATTTAAAATTAACTTTACCAGCTATAAGTAGTTAAATTAAGTTAATATTTAATATAAAATTAAGTTAGTAATAAAATAGTAAAAGCTATTTAGTAAAATCTTTAATTTTTTTTTATTATTAATACTTAATTTTATAAATAATATTTATAGTACTTATAGTATTTTTTATTAATTTTAGTACTAATTTAAATATAAAGTTATAAAAGTAATAAAATTAAGTTTTGATTTTTATAAATACTTTAAATAATATTACTTATACTAAAAATATAAAAAATAATAATATACTAAATTATTAAATTAATAAATTTTTTTGTACTTATATAATTAGTAGTTAAAAATATATATAATGTTTTAAATTATACTTTAATTACTAAGTATTATAAAGCTATATTTATTTAATTTAAAAAAATAAAGTTATTATTTAAAATTTTACTAAAATAGTACTAAGGTTTTTTATATTTTTATTAGTTAAAGAACCTAAATTTCTTATACTTTTATTAATTAGAAAAATTAATATTATATAATTAGGTTCTAGTTATTCTATACTAAAAAATACTAAAGTTTTTTTATATAATTATTATTTCTAATGTCTAAACTAGGTCTTATGTAGTTTCTTTAATATTATTTTTTAATACTAATTTTTTTTAGTACTACTTTTTTTCTAAAAAAAAAATTTTCTTATATACTACTTTTTACACGCTGTTTTTTATACACTTCTTTTTTTATTTTATTTTTAATATACTATTTCTTTTTTTTACGTGCTGTTTTTCTCGTATTATGGTAATATATTCTTTTTTTAAGTTTTTTATTTTTTATATTTACGTATAAAAGCGTCAGCTACTATATTTACTAAACTAAATTAATAAATAATATAAAAATAGTAGTTAGTAAACATATCTATTTAATAAGCTTATTATTAATTAAGTAAATATTTATTAGTATAGTACTTTAAGGCGCAGTAGTTAGTAACTACTATAAAAAACATTATTTATAAACTTATTAACTATAAATACTATATTTCTAGACTTTATACTACTACTAGTATTTTTTTATTATGAATTTTATACTATATCTTAACTTTGTACATAACATTTAAGTAGAAGGCTATAGACTTTTAAGTTTAGTTATTTTATTTTTAAGTTATTATACTAGTAAGTACTTTCTTACTTGTATTAGTTTCTATTTAGATTTAATAATAGAGTAAATAGTAAACTAAAATACTTTTTAATAGTACTAAAGCTTTAGCTTTTTTAAATACTTTAAATTTTATATTATCTAAAGAATATTATACGCTTTTTTAAGTTAGGTTAAAAAGTAATTTAAAGATTTATCTATAGTTATTTTAGTAAACTTAATAGAAATTATAAAAGCTAAAAAAAGATTATATACTTTTTAATATAGTTAGTAGCTTCTAATTCTTAATAGTAATAACTTTTTTAAAGTTTATAGCAACTTCTAATATACTAATAATAAATCCAAAAAACTTAGTAAATGTGATATTAAACTTGTTTTTATAAATATTTACTTATAAGCTAACTTTACTAAGTTATTTAAAAACTATATAAATATACATATTATACTCTAATAAGTTTTCTAAATAAATAAGAATGTCGTCTATATAGGTAGTATAAAAGTTATTAAAATAATTAAATAAAATGCTATTAATATATTATTAAAAGAAGACAGGTTTATTATATTAACTAAATAGTAGTATATAATACTTATAAAAGCTATATTTTATTTAGAACATAATAAAGTTCTCTACTAATTCTTTTAAATAAATATAATAAAATACTTTTTTAATATTTAATTAAGTAAAAAATATATACATAAAAAAGCTAGGCTAAAGTTTCTTTTTAAAAAAAAAAAAGTAGGTAATAGTCTTTTTTAGTAATTATATTTAGAATCTAATTATTAATATAAAAACACTACTTTTCTTTAAACTTTTTAATATAAAAAACTAAAATAGTAAAAAATATATTATTTAAAACTATAAAACTTTACTATAAATTATTTTTAAATTAAACTTTAAAAAGTTTTAGTTACTTAAGTTATATATTATAAAAGCAGTTTAAAAAAAGTTTTTTACTAATATTTTTTTTTAAAAAAAATTTTATAGTCAATACTTTTATAATGTAATAGTAATGTATTAAATACTATTTATAAAAATACTTAGTTTAAATTTTTTTTAGTAATAAGAAGTTTTTTTTTAATAAGTTTATATAGCTTTTTAGTATTATTTATTAATATATTTTTTTTAATAATAGTTATTAATAAGCCTATTAATTTTGTATATACTAGTTATTTTTATTATTATACTTTTTTTATTACTTTATAAAAAGAAAAGTTTTTTAAATAAAGTAAAATTAATTTTAGTATAATAACATTATATAAAAACAATTTGCTTTTTTTTTGTTATTAGTAAAGTTTTAAGTAGTAACTAAAAGTAAAGTTATTTATTTATTTTACATAAATTATTATATTAGTTAATTTGCTATAAAGTATGTTTTTTAACATAAGTATGTTAAATAACTTATTTCTTTTATTAGTATTTTCTTAGTATATTAAGTTAATTACTAGCAGGGTAAATGTTTTATAAAGTATTATAATATTACGTTTAATATTAATATTAGTGTTTTTAAACTAAACTATACATTAATTTATTAAATTTAGTAATTTTTTTTTAATTTAATTTACTTTTAGTTTATAATTAGATTATAATATTTAGTATTATAAAAAATAAACTATAAAATAGTATAATATTTATTTATTACTAAATTAATTAAAAAAACTAGTTAATTATGTTTGTTTAATAGTTATTATGTTTTATAATAAAAATACCTTTTTAAAAATAATAGAATATAAACTAAAAGTGTGTTTTAACAACTTAAAATATTAAAAACTAAATAAAAACTATTTTTTTAACTTTAGTATTTAGTAAGCTAAAAAAATTAATACCTATACTACTTAAAGTAGTTTAATACTTTATTATAAAAGCAAAACTACTAATTATGTTACTTAGCTATATAAATACACTAAATGCTCTAGTAGAAAACCCTAGATAAAAGATTTACCTAAAGTAATTTGTTTCCTAAACTTTCGTCTAGTTTAAAGGCATTGTTTGAGTACTTAATGTACTCTTCTTAATTAACTACTTTACGTTCAATTCTCTTAGGCGTCAAGTAATTACACAAGAGATAACTAGGTTCGCTACAACTGTAGCAGGTTTACTTAATAGGCAAAGCAGTTATAGTAGTTAATAGTTTCAAATTGAAAGCTGGCACAAACTTACTTTTCTCGACACTTCTTAGCAGGCTTCTCTTGGCTTAGAGCTGCACTCTACGCTCTGTACGCTTATAGTTAAATCGTGCTAGTCTACGTGCTATGTACTAAGCTTTGTTACAGCATATCTCAAAGGTGTAGTATTTCTAGGCGTATTTGCTTTCCATGTGCGTATGTAGCTTGCTGTACAGCATCTTATAAAGGTCCTCATACTAATCTGGCGGCGTTCTGGCGAGATTGGCAAGCCGCATGAAGTTTGCTAGGAACTGGTTGAAATTGTTGGAGGGCTTCATTCTGAGAAACCTGAGCTCTTATCGCGCCTAATACGTTAGTTAGGGTCTTCGAAGGCGCTCTGGAGGTACTATATTACGTCTTCTACAGTAACTTCTTCTTCTCGGTCTTCTCTATCGTCTAGGAAAGGGTTGAGAAAGTCGCTGGCCCTACCGGCGATGCGAGTCTGAATGTAAGCAATTCCAGCTGCTTCTGTAGCGACCAGATCGTTGCGTTTACAACAGTCGGCGTTAAGCCTGAGCTTGTTCCTCATCTGCTTGTTCCAGTTCTTGAAAGTCGGGTTGACGCCGTCGTCGAGAATAGGCGGGTCGGGGAATTTGGCAGTCCTCTTGCCCTGGGAGACGCTGATATGGGTAGCATATACTAATCCTAGGGTCGTCGGTTCTTGTCGGGTGGCTGCACCTGGTGTACGATGCAGGGCAGGACTTGATCCTCCGCGGAGAGAAGGGAACCTGGCATCCTGGCGCGCCTGCCACTGCTTGACAGGTTGCGACGGAGTTTCGGCAACCTCAGAGATTGCTTCTTCTTCTTCTTCTTCTTCCAGTGGTTGAATCGGCTTTGGCTGATGTCGAGCTTGGATCTTAGAGTTGGCTTCCTTCACAGCCTTCTCTGCTTGAACCTCCACTTTGAATGGGTGCAAGGCTTCTGCAATCTCGCTCTCAGAATGCAGGGCATCGTTGGCAATGCGGAACAAAGTGTCGGCCTGCTGCTCTAGCGCTTTGATAGAGGATTTGCTCATGAAGCTCGTTGGCAAGCTCTGTCGAATCCATTTCGATCCATGTGGCGATGTCGGTGATAAGCATTTTCCCTTGGCCATCCTTGAAACGCTTTTTGACGGTGATGGGGTTGCTCTTATCTCTTGCCTGCTTCTCCAGACGTCTGAGCTTGCCTCGTCGGTCGTCTTCAAGCTCTCTTGTTGATATATAGAAGTGATGTGGCGTGTCCTCTGGATAAAGGGTGATGTCTTCATTAATTTTGATGCTTGGGAAGGCCCCCAGCTCCAAGGCCGTCGCTTTCACCATTTTGTCCTTGCCTTGCACCATTGCAGAGTTCACAGGAATTACTACGAGGTTTAACGTTTTCAACTACACAAAGCAACCCGATGGCTACTATAACTCAGCAGGCTTGCAAGCAGGGGCTCGGGGGTGTAGATCGTCCTAACTCGGTTTACAACCGGGCAGTGCTAGCAGTGCTTGGCTTCCTAGCTCTTGCTCCTTCCTCTCCACTCGGCTGCCTCGTAACGCACGCCGAGATTGTGTGAATGGGCCGTCTGCACACTGCAGACGTAATGACGCTTGTCGATGGGTTATTGTCGTCGTCGTTGTTGTCGTCGTCGTCGTCGTCGTCACGATGAGAGCCTACATGAAGTGCGTCTCCTGAGGATGATCAGTGAATAAGTGTCTTGTTGAGAGCTCCAGATGTTCCGTTGTCTAGAGATGACCAGAGAGGGTATCGTGGTGAGAGCCCCTAGAGCCAGCTGCGTGCTGCTTTTGGAGGTGACCAGAGGTTCAAGCGCGATGAGAGCCTGTCGTAGGTTAATCGCTTTTGCCTGCCAATCCGGGGCTTTGTTACACTACCTCGTAGTGCAATTGGGGTTGCCTATCACGGTAGGATTTGAAAAGAGAGTGAAAGTTGTCGGCACTGCAAAACTAGGTTTTGAGTGCTCGGTTTGACGGATATTATGTCGCCTTCGCGCCCACCGGGGGGGGGATACTAGAGTAATGTCACGACCAGCAATCTCATATAAGCAATCGCACGAGGATGCGAGCAGTAGTGGGCTGTATTGGAGCTACTCTAGTATGAAGAAGAGAAAGTACAAGAAGAAGAGCCGCCGAAGCTTTTATAAGGTGACCTTGGGGCGCTAGTAAGGCGTGTCATGTGACTGTGACACGTGAAGACGTTTCCTGCGAACGTGACATGTGACGGGTCGTCACAGTAATAGAAACAACAAGATAGAGCTTGGAAAATCGCGTATAATTTACCTGTATAAGCGTTGAGGAAGAGTTGTTTACATGAGGTGGCCTTATCCTACAGTAAGCGCTTACATCCGACGTATTAATATCCGCGAGAGGTAGCTTACTTAAAATAAAGGAGCTTACATGTCATCCGAGGTTCGCTTAAGAGCACACACCAACAATATTGTTCTTGGCACAAAATGAAAAATACACGCTTCCGCAAGGCCTAGGGGAACCAGAAACATGCACTAGTCGACAGCGCCAATTACCTCAAAAGTGACGAAGCGCAGAAGCAGAGCGACCCCATGGACCCAATTATCTTCACGCCACGGCTAAAACTGACTCTCGTCACGAAAGCGGAAAGAGGAAGTCCAGAGCTCGAGTGGTTTCATGAACTGTGGAGCAATGAAAAGGCTACGTGGTGGAGGTAAGACGTGCTCTTTGTTACTCAGTTTTGCTTATGTAGAGTTTCGCTCTTTGAGTTGGTTTCGCGATTGACTTTGTGAAGCATCCATGGCCAGGCGAAGTCCATCGAGGACACGGAGAAGGTCATTAAAGGTTGTCTGCCAACTAGTGAAGGAGAAGAAAACACATACAGAGTCGCCTATGCTGTGCACAAGGTCCTTGAGTCGATGAGCGGTTCTATTGAAGGCGAACCGCAACCCGCAGAGCAAGAGGAAAAATCAACAGAATTTGTCGGCCTTGTCACTCTGAAATCGTTGGATGCTGGCGGCCTTGCGTTGCCGGAGGATCTCACGTTACCGGTTGCGGCCGCGACTACGACACTGACTGTCGAACTCGCATATATGTTCTTACCCATTGGATGGGGTAAGGGATACGCAACCGAGTCGGTGGAGGCGGTGTTTGAGTCCTGCAAGAGGGCGCGATCTTTTTGGACACCTTTCTCGAAGCTTTACATCAGAGCAATTGTAAATGAATGTAATCCAGCGAGCCTGCGAGTGATGGACAAGACTGGAATGACGAAAAAGGGTGTTTATAATTGGACCGGGAAAGTTTGGCTTGCTGGAGGGTGGCGAGAGCAGGACAATCTTCATATTTTTGGCATGCATCTGTTAGAGTGACTAAGGTGGGGTGTCAGCGGTGCGATTTTTTAACTCAAGATCCTAGAGCTCTTTAAATAGATATGTCTTTGCGTGGGTGATCTGTCGAGCAGTGCAACCGAGGGATCTAGATCAGCAATACGAGTGAGAGAAACTCAGAAGATAATTATAGATGGGTCCGTTGATCCTAAGGATATTCGGAGATCTAGACCGCAATTTGAAACCATTGAATGTACGTTTTGTTGATTTGTTCCTCCTCGCAGACACGTTGCAGATATACCGGACAGGTAATAGTGAATACAAATTGGGTATAGGCTCGGTCACCCAACTGGTGGCGAAGACCTCTATATCTGGCTCTGAAGCTTACTACCGCCCCAGCTAGGGTTCACCGACAGTCACATCTAGCCCAGACAGTATTCCCAGACCCAAGAGAGTAAGAAGAAGGCGTCAACGAGCGCAGATGAGGGCGCGAAGTGGCCCCCGCGAACAGCGTGTGCGATTAAGCACCCAGTCCGTCGTCTAAAAATCCGTCCACCTAATAGTCCCCTTTTTTAGTCGTCCATACTAATCCGTCCATAGTCAATCGTCCTCAATCCGTAATAGGACCAATTGAGTTCGTTAAGCAGGAAATGAAGAAGGGCGTTGATGAGAAAGCTCGAGGGCAAATTAACTTCTAGTAACTAGTGGAAACCTTAAAAAAGTACTCTAAGATGAGCAAATATCGCATTCAGAGATGAATAGTATGTGATGTACGTATTGGAAATCTTCTCATATTTAGCCGATACATTAAAATCGGCCTGTAGGGTGTCTCTTTAGAGTTCCGACTGGTTATCACCACGTCTTGGCGTAGTGGTGAGATATTTGTGGCGGCTTAATGGTGTCCTACGGAGATGATAGCGGTCACAAACGAATCCTTGAGGTCCACAAAACGCGTCTCTAAGGTCGGCGAGGTTCCCTTTCTGAGGTGGGAGGCTGGGCGGCAGGTTGAAGGTGGTTATTGAATTGAGTCGATCTCAAAAGTGGTGATGTCGGCCTGTGCGTCACAGCTCGCTAAGCCTTGATTAGACTTCTTGACAACTCGCTAAGCCTTAATTAGACTTCTTGACAGCTTGCTAAGCCTTAATTAGACTTTTTAACAACTTACTAAGCCTTAATTAGACTTTTTAATAGCTTGCTAAGCTCTTTCTAATAGCTTACTAAACTTAGTAATTAACTCTAGTAGTAATATTAAATTTTGTAACTACTTTTTTATATTTTCTTTTTTTTATACTAACTTTATTATATTACTAAATTTATTACTATATATTTCAAATTATTTATAATATAACTAAAAGTAGTTTAAAAAAGTTTTTAAGTAAAATTAGTTTAATTTTAGTATATTATATGTGTTATAACTATAACAAAATTATATTTTAAATTAAATACTAGTAAAATATAAAATTTACAAAAATTCTTATTAATTTTTATTATTAATTTTTATTAATATTTTGTTAATTTATAATTTTAGTTATTTTCCTTTATTAAATAATTATTATAATAAATTGTTTTAATACTTGTAAATACTATTCTAGTTTTATACTTATTTATACTTTTTTAGTACTAGTATATATTTAAGTTTTTATTCTATTTTAATTTATTTAAATAACAAAACTTAAAATAAATTTATATAATTTTTTATTATTTATATTTACTAGCTAATTACTAAATTTAGAAGCTAAATATTATAATTATTATGGTAACTATTCGTGATATAAGGGTCTTCTAAGAAAGTCTTTTTATAAGCTTTTTTTTTATATTATATGTTTATACTTTAGCCTTGTACTAGCGCATAAGCCCTCGCCCTAAATATTTTAGCTTATAACTTATTATGTTCTTTCTTTCTTTATATAATGTCTTAACTTATTACTTGGTACTATACTTAGTAATTAATTAATACTTTTTATTAAGTACTTAACCATCTGCTTATAGCACTACCGTGATATTATATTACGTCTTTATTAATTTCTTATAATAGATAACTTAGATCTTGCTAAAATCCTTAGAGACCTTATCTCTTAACTTGTAACTCTAAAGGTAAGTAATGAATTACTTATAGATATCTTAGTAAAATAAGAAATTTAATATAAAAAGAGTATAAAAGCTTTTTATATTAAGCTTAATAAAATAAAGTAAGCGTTTACTAGTTTAACTCCTACTATTATTATCTTCCTTATTAAAGAAAGTCCAACTCTTGTTACTGGTTTATCTAAAAGTGGTTTAAGTTCTATAATTCTAACTTTATTTATAACTATAACTAGTACCTATCTCTAAGTTCCTTAAGCTATGATTAGGAATATAAGATTAACTATTACACTAGAACCTACTATACTATTAATAATAACGAAATCTGACTACCTATCTAACCCCCTAATGTTTACTAGAAAATAAAAGAATTTATATATCTTTATTAGGAAACTTAATTATAAGCTTAAAGATAATACTAACTAATACTCTACTAAATACTCTTAACTTCTATATATATATTTAAGACTAGAGAAGAACCTAGTAACACTTGTGAACCCTTTTATAAATAATGATATATATTTAGTAGAATAATTAATTATCTTTCTATAAGCTATATACGGAGACCTAAATAGAAAACTTACTACCTTAAATAAGCTTAATTTATTTCGTAAAGAATAGAAGAGTTTTATTATTTATTTTATTAAATTCTATAGACTAGCTGCTGACACTGGACTAAATGAAATTAGTTTAATTACTTAGTTAAGAAGGTTATTAAACGACGATTTCTACTAGGTAATAGTAAGTATTAAAATCTCTAATACGTTAAATAACTATACTAATCTAATATTTTTATATAATAATAACTTTTAGTATCTTTCTTTACCGCGTTTTACTAGGCCGTAACTTGTATTATAAAGAGATTTTAATATTATAGAAATTAATATCTCTAATTACGCCCCTGTTAAATCAGCTAAACGAGAAGCCTAAAAATATAATAGCTAATATTTTAAGTATAATAAATATGGTTATATTTTCTAAAACTACTTTATCTCCTTACTAGAACTTTAATTTATAAGTTTATTCTAACTCTAATAAGTGACCTGCTTTTGTTCTTTCTCTAGATTTAAATTTTTTTTATAGATAAGAATACTCCTAAACTTTTTAAGCTAGCCTATTAAAAGCTTTATCCTAGTGTTAAGTTACTCTCTAGAATATTTTTAATACTAGATTTCTATTAACCTTTAGACCTCTTACCTAGTAACTAACTCTTAGAACTATTAAGTAAATATTTTGTGTACTATTTAATAAAATAGCTCGTTATACTCTATTACTGCTTTAATTAATACTAGAGTAACTAATATAGATTATATTAATAGATTTCTAGTTAGTGTCTAGAAACTCTATCTCTTATTACTCCTAAACGTCTTATATTCTACTGGTTTTAATAGTAAATGTCTTAAAAAGAGTTATATCTTATATACTGCTAGTATAACTCTCTGTTATATAAATTACGTTAAGAAAATCTATCTCTTTATAATAGCTATAGGAAACCATAAATTAATTTTTAGCTAACCTTAAATAAGAAAATATAAGGTTAACTTTAACTATAATTTATAAAAGCTGTTTTTTAATACTTTCTATTACTAAGTCTATTACCTACGCTTATCTTAATTTCTTATTTATTTAAGAGAAAATACTATCTACTTAAGAGACCTTTTAGTAAACCCTTTATTAAAAGACTTTTATCTTAATATTACTTATATATAGTGCCTACAGACCTGCTCTCTAAAGTTATTACTAATTATCTAAACTTAACGCGATAACTAGTTAGCTAAAATAAACTATTAATTATAAGAATTTAATATTTATCTAAAGGATTTCCTGGTAAACTATTCTCTAAAAGGCTTCTACCTAGAATCTAAATTTATACTTAAATCTAATACTAAATTAAATAGGGACTTTATAAGAAAGCCTTTCTCCTAAAGCTCTAAAGATTTTTTAGTAAAGACTTTACTAGAAAACTCTTATAAGAATTCTAAACTAAGTATAAATATCTATTTAATTAGGGCAGCCCTCTTTATATAAATAGCCTAAAAACACGAATATAAAATCTTCGCTATTTTAATAGCTAATATTAATAAAGCCTTAGTTTTAAAAACCTATACTAATTTAGTTACTAAGGTTCTAAAGGAGTACCATGATACTCTTTAAATATTTTTATATAAAAAAGCTAATAAACTACCTAAATATTATCTATATAACTATAAGATTATTCTTAAGAAAGGAAAATAACCTGGATTTAGACCTCTCTATAAGATATCCTAAAATAAACTAAAAGTTCTTAGAAAGTATTTTAATAACTATCTTATTAAAGGATTTATTAGAGTAAGTTTATTTCCTATAGCTATACTAGTTATCTTTATAAAGAAATCTAATAAAAATTTCTAATTCTATCTAGACTATTAAGCTCTAAACGTTATTACTATTAAGAACTATTATTTAATTCTATTAATTTAAGAAACCTTGTTTTGCCTTAGTAAGACGAAGTACTTTATAAAGCTAGATATTATCTTAGCTTTTAACTATCTTTATATAGCAGAGAGAGATAAATAGCTGACTATTTTCTAAACCTAATATAGCTTATTTAAATATCTTATTATGCTATTTAGACCAGCTAATATACTAAGTATATTTTAATACTATATAAATAATATCCTTTAACTATTTCTTAATATTGTTATGAATGGTAATAGTAAGGCAGCTGTATCTAAAGAGCTAAAGGAACTAGCAATAATAGCTAATAAAGCTCTAAAATAAAAACGTATGTTTAAACTAGAAAGGAAGAACTATAAGTAGGTATAAGATATATTAGCATAAGCTAAGGTAAGAGCTAAGAAATAAGAATAGAAATATAGAACTATACCATAAGATTAGAAGCAGGCACGCACGTAACAGGTAAAGCTTAGTAGCTAAAGATATTAAAAAAAACCAGAAGCTCTAATATCTCTAATAGTCTCTAATAGTATTTAATATACTACTAATAGGTATATAATGTACGTATGAGGGATTTTCTATAAATATAAGACATAAAACAGCTCAGGGATATTTTGGATTTTTTATAGTTACTCTAAAATTAAGATTTTCTCTCTAAGTTGAGAATTGACCTTAAGTAAAATAGTTTAATATTATCTTATTAAATCTATTATACACTCTCTTTCTACCTTGTGATAAGACTAAACTCTATTCTGTTAAATCTAAAGCTATTTATTCTAGATACGGAAAGAGCTAAGAACTTATTAAGTAATTAGTTAGAGCAGAGTTACTAACGTAAAACATACTATTAAGTTAAGATAACTCGTAATATTATAACTACCCTTTTAAAGTATAGGAGAGGACGTTAGATTGATTCTAATAACAAATTTCTAATTACGGTTTATAATAACCTATTATAAGGATAAATAAGAACTTTACTTATTAAGTAATAGTAGTAGTAAAGAAGAAGTTATAGTAGGACTTTTATCTACTACTAGAAGTATATCAGAAAAAACTAAGAGCGTATAGTAGGTTATCCAGAAATAAAAAGCAGCTATTATAGAGTTACGTAATGCTATAATTAGTATATAATAATAGATTAAAGTAGTAAAGAATAAGAGAGAAAGAACTATAAAAATCTAACCACCCTTTAAATTCAACGGAAATTAGGATGATTTTAAAACGTTTATGGCCATAATAGACCTATACTATTAGTTTAATTAAGCTTTATTTACAACTAACTAAGATTAGATTCTGGCAGCTGGTATAAACATGATAGGAAGAGCCATAAAATAGTTTAAGCTACTTATAAAGAACTATCTAGTAAAAGAAGATTCTAACCTAGGATTAGCGGGACTCATAAACTGTAATAACGATATTAAAAGAACCTTCAAAAATTATAAGAGCTTTAAGAAGGAATTAATTATAGTCTTTAGCAAAATTAATAAAGAAATAAAGGTAATCTAGAAGTTTTAATAACTTAAGTAATAAACATTAGCAGCTAACTATATAGCGGAGTTTAAATAAATCTAATTATAACTTAATTAGGTAAACTAACTATTGGTTATAATATACTACGCGGGACTAAAGAATAGGATTAAAGATAAAATTTTATAAGAAAAGCGACCTAGTATACTTCTGGGAATTATTAAACAAGTAGTAACTATTAATAACTATTAGTACTAGAGAGAATAAGAAAAAAAAAACAACACTAGGCTAGTAATCTATATACTATAAAGAAATAGAAAAGATACTTAAATCTATAATACAATAGAAATCAATTACGTATTAGTTAAGAATATATAGATTAATAAAAGAAAATAAGATAAACGTACTAGAGAATAAATAAACTAATATGCGCGTAAGGCATGCCTTAGATGCGGAAAAAAAAAACACTTTATTAAAAACTATAAATAATAGAAAGTAGATGCTAAATAGGCTTATATTTAAACTAAGGCACTAATTAAAATAGCTATAGTCTAAGTAGAACTAGCTAAAGACTAGATAACCTAAAAGGCTATTATATAATAACTCTAGAAAAAATAATACTGGATCTGTAGAAGCTATATATATCTTAGATAAAAATACAAAATACCCTATTAGCAGGTTAAAGATTATCTAGAAAAATAAACTAGTAATGTAATTACTATTATATGAGGAGTTACTATCAGATAATATTAAGCTAACTCCTTAAAAGAAGTTAACTAATTTTATGAGATAATATAACAGAAAGGAGGACCCTTTAGAGTAGAGGATCAGAAATTTAGATAATAATAGAATTAAGAGATAATAGAAGATAAAGAGCTAATGTCTATAATAATTAGATAATAAATAAACTAAAGACACTACTAAATCTATAAATTAGAATACTATATAGAGGAATATTATATTACTAAATACTAGGAGGTTACTTTAGGAGATGGGATGTATAAGTGCTAATAAGTATTACAGATAGCTAGTAATAAGTAGTATAGAAAACTTAGTAAACAGAAACTAGCTATATAAATAAATAAGATCTATAGATAAGAATCTATATTATTTATAAACTATATAACCTATTACCACCCTGTTGGATATCTAGAGCTAGGATAGGACTAGAATAGGAAACTAGAGAAAAAACTTACTCTACTAATACTATAGGTACAGGATAACGATGCCGCCGAAAGATTTATATAAAAGAAGTGCTAGATATATAGAGAAAGAATATATACTAGACGAGAATATAAATAGATAGCTTATACTATATAAGTTAAAGGACTAATAATAAGATAAGTACTAAAATAAATAGCATAGAAATAAGAACTTAACACACAGCAAGAACTGATCTACACGGATTCTAAAAAAGAACTTTAGGATTTAAAGACAGAGAAATATAAATAGTTAGACTAGAATAAGTGCTAATTAGAATACTAATATCACCAGGCTAAGCACCACTAAGATAGATAGTTAGCTACAAAATTACATGCTAAACTAATAACTAAAGAATGTTTCTTAAAATAGAAGTACTAAAATCATAAAGAAGAAGCAAGAAAAAAGTATAAGATACTACTATAAGAATAATATTAACTCCAATAATGCCCTATTTACGGACCTAAGGAAGAAACATTAAGGAAATAACTGCTACTTAAGAGTTAGCAACTGATAAAAAACTAGAAGACTAGTAAGTAATAACTATACTGCTAGAGAACTAATTTAAGGTTAAAACACAGGAATTAGCACTTAACTATACATGACTTAAATAAAAACATGAAAATAAGCTATATATAGATGTATATATTAATAGCTTTTAGACATAAGCACTCATAAACAGCAGGGCTAGTAAAACACTTATATTAAATAAGTAGATATAGAGATACTATATCTTAACTAAAGTTCTAGAGGAACCTATAAAAGTAGTATATATAAATAATAGTCCAGTAATATTCAGAGAAGGTTTAATTAATTTTGAAATAAAGAATATAACTATTAAGGTAGCAGGTTACACAGATAACTGCTGCATTAAAATTATGAATTTAAATAGTAAGAATTTTATACTAGGATGGAACTAGCTAGCATGATGGAACCTATTAATTAACTAGAGAATAAAGTTTATAAGAACTAGGAAGAACTACTACAGATAAATAAAAGCTATAATATAGATAAAGAAAGTAACTCTTTACAATACCACGTTTATTATACCAAACGAATACTAGGAGGAATTTAGGAAATGGTTTACAAAAGAACAAGAAAACTAAATACCAGAACATAAGGATTAGGACTGTAAGATTATACTTAAGAAAGAAAAGAAACTAAAACCAGCACTATTATATTAAATATCCATTAAATAGTAAGAAGAGTTACGATAATATCTAAATAATAATATTAAGAAAAGATATTTATAAGAAAGTAAAAGCGAAGTTACGTCACTAGCATTATTTATACTAAAGAAAAACAGGAAATTATGACTCTGTATAGACTATTAATAATTAAATAAAGCAATAATCAAAAATTACTATCTAATACTCTTAATATCGGAACTTATGTATAAACTTAGAGGGGCTAAATAGTTTAGTCTGTTTAACATTAAAAATAAATACTATTAAATATAAATAGCCAAAGGACATGAATGGCTGATAGCTTTTAAAATAAGTTATAAATTATATAAATATATAGTTATGCCCATGGGACTTACTAACGCACTAGTAACATTCCAAGCCATTATTAATCATATTCTAAGAGAATATTTAAATGTCTTTATACTAGCATATCTTAATAATATCTTAGTATATACAAATGGGATACTGGAAAAATATATTAAGTATACTAAGAAAGTACTACAGAAGCTTAAGGAACATAACTTATATATATAGACAAGGAAATATGTGTTCTATAAGAAAGAAGTTAAGTTTCTAGGATATATTATATCTAGAAATAGGATAGTAGTTAACCTAAATAAAGCTAAAGATATTTTATTATAGCTAACACTAATAAATGCAAAAGAAGTTTATTTTTTCCTTAAATTTATAGGATTCTATAGGTAATTTATTGAGGGCTATTTAAGAATTACGACACTCTTAACAGAATTACTTAAGAAAGATTAATAATTTAAGTAGATAACTAAAAAAGATACAGCTTTTATAAAGTTAAAGCGAAGATTCAAAGAACCATTAATATTAAAAATGTTTAATCTAGGACTTTAAGTAGAGATATATATAGACATATTAAATAGAGCTATAAAAGCTATTCTCTTATAAACATAAGATAATAAATAGAAACACCTGGTAGACTTCTTATCTCATAAACTTATAACTATTAAGTTAAACTATAATATTTATAATAAGAAACTGTTAGCAATAGTTTAAGTATTTAAAAAATAGAAACATTACTTAGAAGAAGCTAAGTATTAGATTGTTATATATTCAGATTACAAGAATCTAACAGCATTTACAATAATAAAGAAATTAAATTAATAATAAGTTAGATAGTAGAAGTTACTATTAACTTTTAATTTCTAAATACTTTATAAATCTGGGAAGAAAAACACAGCGGCTGACGCACTTAGTTAATAAGTAGACTATATAAAAGATATACTAGAAATATATAATATAATACTTAAGTAAAGATAAGACGGATTCCTGGGAAGCTTATAAATAGATATTAAATCAGTAGTCATTGTCGAAAATACTTAAGAAAAATAAATAAGGGAATTTAATAATGAATGACTACTTTAGAATTTGGACTAAAGAATAATCTATGTATTAGATGAATTGTAGATAGAGCTAATTAAGAACTAACATTCAGCTAAAATACACGGATATTAAGGAGTTAAGAAGACTATAGAACGGATTAACAGACACTTCTAGATTCCAGGAATTTAGAGTAAGGTTAAGAATATTCTTTCGGAATATATTAAGTGTAAAAAGAATAAAGTATTAAGACATAAGAAGTATAGACTCATGCAACTAATACCTTCACTAAACAGACCATAGGAATTAGTTATAATAGACTTTATTATGGGAATACTAATAATTACTATATTAACAGGTTAATAGTACGACATGATACTGGTTATTATTAATAGACTAATAAAGTATACTTATTTTAAACTAACCTATATGGAAATAAAAGCAGATAAACTGGCGTCGTTATTAATTAAAATACTAATTATATAATATGGAATGCTATGAGAATTTATCACAGACTAAGACAAGTTGTTCACGTTAATATTCTGGAAAATATTTATAGGACGGCTAGGGGCTGAGTATTGCCTCTTAACAGTATTTTACCTACAGATAGATAGATAAATAGAATAGATAAATCAAACATTAGAACAATACTTACGAATGTATGTTAATGAATTATAAGACAATTGGATTAACCTACTACTAATAGCTGAATTTGCATATAATTCTGCAAAGTCATTAATAATAGGAAAATTACTATTCTATGTGAATTATGGTTATGAGCCTACGGCTTATCGAGAACCATGAATACTGGATAAAGTATTAGAAACTATAAGAAGAAAAGTCGAAGATTTACAGATACTTTATAAGGAAATCGCATGGAAAATCACCTATAAAAGTAATCTTAGTAAATAAATTAAAGATAAATCTAAGGTTAAGGGACTAATCTTTGGGGAGGGGGATAAGGTTTTCTTAAAAAAGGAAAATTTGGAAATAAAACGACCATTACGGAAACTAGATCACGTAAAATTAGGACCATTTAAGGTTAAACGATAAATAGGACCTGTGAATTATGAACTATAACTGCCTAAGAACATAAGAATCCACCTAGTTTTTTATGTCTCTAAATTAGAACCAGCACTACAGAATGCCGAACTATAGACAAGACTCAAACTCAAAGAAGACATTACTGAGTATGAAGTTCAATAAGTTTTGGACTACTAACGGTTTAGGCGTTAGTGGAAATACTTGATTAGATAGAAAGGCTACAGACCTGAAGACGACACTTGGGAGCTAATTAGGAACTTGAAGAACAGTTCGGAGCTGGTTGACCAGTATTACTAGAGGGAGCGGTAAAGGCTTGCTCTAAAGATAGGTCCAAAGCATAGAGAGAATATAGGACATTTTATTTGAAACTAGAGAAGGAAGGTGAAGCAGCGCTAGACACTGCGGATCACGGTGTATAAACTTCTTAACCTCAAGAACAAGCCTCTTCCTCTTCAAGAGCTTGGACTTCATGAATTGAGGTCATCTCTTGATTAAACATCTCCTTCTCTTTGGAATTAACTTTTGTAAGCTTACGGTGAAGTCGAAGAGCGCGGGAACAGGCCTCTAGGGCATCCTCTTTAGCTTTTTCAAGCTGACGGCGAAGTTTTTCCTTATTGCGATTAATACAATTCTATTCTGGTTATGAAATGATTAGATTGCACTTTATGTTGTGATTATTATAAGCTGAATAGTGACTAGAACTCAGGTTTACTAGGCAATTATCGCCTTGATGGGAACAGTTTAAGCAAGGCGTTAGTATGTAACGGGGTTCGTTATAAATCTGAGAAGCTAAATAGTAAGCACGTATTAGAGACGACTTAGGGCGTATTATTATTAGGAAGCTGGGCAGGTAGGAAAGGAAGCTGAGGGTCTTATAGCTTAGAACACTAGGCAAAAGATCTGCTGCCTTTATACTGCTTATAGAAGGGAGAAACTATCTTCCAGGACGAAGACTTAGAAGAGGGGGATAATGTTACGGATAGTAATAGTAAGGCAGCTGTATTTGAGGAGCTAAAGGAACTAGCGACAATAGCTAATAAAGCTCTAGAATAGAAACGTATATTCGAACTGGAAAGGAAGAACTATAAGTGGGCACGGGATGCATTGGCACAAGCTAAGGTAAGAGCCAAAAAACGAGGATAGAAATATGAAACTATACCGTAAGATTGGGAGTAGGCACGCACGTGATAGGTAAGGCTTAGTAGCTAGAGATATTAGAAGAAGCTAGA
This sequence comes from Zopfia rhizophila CBS 207.26, assembly GCA_010093925.1. Classification (NCBI taxonomy): domain Eukaryota; kingdom Fungi; phylum Ascomycota; class Dothideomycetes; family Zopfiaceae; genus Zopfia; species Zopfia rhizophila. Next base: position 806,739 of record ML994654.1, read on the forward strand.
GGCTCTAATATCTCTAATAGCCTCTAATAGTATCCAATATACTGCCAACAGGTATATAATGTACGCATGAGGGATTTCCTATAAATATGAGACATGGAACGGCTCGGGGATATTTTGGATTCTTTATAGTTACTCTAAAATCGAGATCTTCTCTCTAAGTTGAGAATCGACCTTGAGTGAAATAGTTTAATATTATCTTATTAAATCTATTATATACTTTCTTCCTACCTTGTGATAAGACTAAACTCTATTCTGTTAAATCTAGGGCTATCTGTTCTAGATACGGAAAGGGCTGAGAACTTATTAAGTAATTAGTTAAGGCAGAGTTACTAACGTGAAACGTACCATTAAGTTAAGGCAACTTATAATAAATATATTTTATATGGTCTACCTTAATAATATTTTAATCTATAGTAATTCTCTATATAAATATTAATAATATATAAAATAAGTTTTAAAAGCCTTAGATAAAGCTAGCCTGTAACTTAATATTAATAAATATAAGTTCTATCAAGAACAAGTTACTTATCTTAGGTATATAATTTTAATAAGAGGAATTAGTATAAACCTAAATAAGATAAAGAATATAAGAGTATTCCTAGGATTTACTAACTTCTATTAATAATTTATTAATAACTTTTTCCGTATTACGTCCCTGCTTATAGCCCTAATAAAGAAGAATATTTAATTTAAATTTAATAATACTTACTAAAAGGCGTTTAAATGTTTAAAATATGTATTTATAACTGCCCTAGTTTTCCAACACTTTAATTCTAAGTTACTAATTATTATAGAAGCTAACTTTTTAGACTACGTAACTACTAAAGTCCTTTTCTAGAAAGATAAATAAGATAAACTAAGACTTATAGTCTACTTTTCTAAGAGACTAAATCCTGCTAAATGTAATTATAAGATATATAATAAGAAACTACTAGCTATTATACGTTACTTTAAATAATAGAGACCTAAATTAGAAGATACTATGTTTCTAATTTAAGTACTAAGTAACTATAAGAATCTTTAGTACTTTACTATAATAAAGTAACTTAGCTACTAATAAGCTTACTAGGCTAAATATTTATTCCAATTTAACTTTACCATCACGTACTAATTAGGTAAGTAGAATGGAAAACTAGATGTTCTTACTTATTATATATAGAATACTCTAGCTTAAGAAAAAGCTTGAAGAGCTTAATAATAAATATTCCTCCGCCCTAAACTATTTAATAACACTTTAGAATTAAACTTAACTAAGATAGATAGGTCAATTTAATAGATTATTAATAATAAATACCTAAATAATAAGTTTATTTAGAAAATTCTGTTACTAATATAGAATAGAACCCGACGCTCTAAGAAGCTTTCTTTAAGTAAATATAAAAACTAAAAAAACTAGTTATACTATCACGACTAGCTAGTAATATTAAATAATAATAAACTTAAAATTAAACTTTTTTAAATTACGCACAATTCTCCCGCCGGCGGCTACTCTGGTTATAGAAAAACTCTTAAAATCCTACAACACGAATACTACTAGCCTTAGATATTTAAAATAATATATTAATATATATTTTATTACTATATTTACTAAAGATTTAAGGCTTTCTATGAAAAGTATTATAGCCTCTTAAAACCTCTCTCTATTTTTAAAAGAAGATAGAAGGATATCTCTGTAGACTTCGTTACTAATTTTCTAGAATCTAAAGGCTGTACTAATATTATGGTTATAGTTAATCACCTTATAAAATACAGACACCTGATTTCTTATAGTAAGATAACTATTATAGATATTACCTACCTTTTTTACCAGTATATATAAATAGACTATAGCTTTTTAGAAATAATTATATTAGACTAAGGAATATAATTTGTCTCTGCTTTCTATAATAAACTCTATAAATAACTATAAATTAAACTCTAACTATCTTCCGTATATTATCTAGAAACTAATAGCTAAACTAAAAGAGCTAATAGTATAATAAAATAAGTCCTATATATATACATAAACTATTAATAAGATAACTAGATAAACTAGCTCCCTTTAGTATAGTTAAAGCTAATAATACTATATTTAAATTTACGAAAGTTTTACTATTTCTAGCTAATACAGGCTAACATCCCTAAATAGGTTTTAAACCTTTTATAAGAATTTAAAGATGTTTTTATTAAGTATTATAAGCCTTAGAAGTTAACCGCATAGTAGAGAAAATAGCTAATATCTAATAATTAATTTAAGAAGAAATAATTTGGGCTTAAGCTCTTTAAAAAAAATATATAAACTAAAAATAATCACCTATATCTAACTATTAGATAGGAGATATAGTTTAGCTTAATATATAAAATATTTAAATAAAGTAATCTTTTAAGAAGCTAGACTTAAAGGCCTTAGGGAAATACTATATCTTTTAGATAGTTTCTTTATACGTGTACTAACTTAAACTCTTTAAATTCTTAAATATATATCTAGTCTTTTATGTATTATTGCTTTAGCCTACTGTATTTAAATCTAAATATCTTCTAGATTAATAAAACCCGCTATCTAAACCTATTAAAGTTAATAGGGAAATTAAATACTATATTAAATAAATTAAAGAACTACACCTAAATCGCAGGCGGAAATGCTATAAATATCTAGTTAAATAAACTAAATATAATAACCTAATATAGGAACTTATAAGTGATCTTTAAGATATAGCTATTATAAAAAAATTATACCTTAAAAACCTAGACTAATCTAGACCTGATATTTAATATAAATACTCCTTATAAAAGCTTAGACCTAAAAGAGAGGTACTATTATAGTAACTATCTATAACATAAAAGTCTTCTAAAAAGCCTTTTTATAAGCTTTTTTTTTATATTATATATTTATATTTTAGTTTCACGCTAGCGCATAAGCCCTCACCCTAAATATTTCAGCTTATAACTTATTATATTCTTTTTTTTTTCACGTAACGTCTTAACTTATTACCTGGTACTGTACTTAGTAATTAATTAACGTTTTTTATTAAGTACTTACCCTCTACTTATAGCACCACCGTAATAATAATAGTAAAAACTTTATTTTACTTTTTTTAATTTTAGAAATATAAAATATTTTGTAATAAATTTATTTAATAATATATAATTAATTTTTTATTGCTTATAGTATAAACAAATATATGTACTTAAATTACTATTAAAATATATATTACATAATAAGACTTTTGCCTAATCTAAAAACGTTAAATTATAAAGTAAAAACTATTAAAAATTAACTTCTAAAGTTTAACTAACGTTATATTTAGTAGTATAGTTTTTAAAATATAATAAAGTTTTAAAGTAGTATAAAGTAAAAATAAGTTATTAATAAAATTAAAACATTCTATTTAATTTAAAACCTAAAAGTAACTATAAAAAATAAAACTAAATATTTATAGAAAAAAAGTTTTTTTATATAATTCTATTTCTTAGTGTTGCTAGTTAATTAACTTTTACTTAAATTTATAAAGTTAATTTCTCTAATTTTTTATAATTTAAATAACTAAGTTTAAATTAATATAAATTCTTTAAATTACTTTTTCTATAATTTATTACATGTTTACTTGACTTTTTTTCTAGTAAATTCTTTACTAATTTAATTTTTAATACTTATTTTTAACTGTTATTAATTAATATTTTAAACTTTAGTAATATTATAAGCTTTTTTTATTTTTATAACTATATTATACTTTTTATTTATTTTATTAGCTTACTACTAAAATTCTTAGTTTTTTATAATTATTTATATATTATTATGTAACTACGTTTCTGTATTATTACGTTTTATAATAATATAAATAAAAATTAATAAAGTTATAGCTATTAAAAAAACTATAAATAAAATTATTTATTAAGTTATTAAAGTAATAGTTTTTTTTATATGCTAAAAAAAAGTATAAAAAATAAAAAACTATTAAATAAGTTTATAAGTAAATAAATAAACTACTTAATTAAAAGTATATAAAAAATACTATTTTTATTACTTATTATATTATTTATAGTAAATTTTATTATTATTAATTAATTAGTAGAGTTTTATAAAAACGTTTATATTTTTTATTAATATATTAAAAAAATTTAAATTTAATTTAATAATAAGAAAATAAATTTAAAAGTAGTATATTATTATTTATAAGTGTATTAAAAAGTTACTTAAGTAGTTAATTAATTAAATTTATATTAACTTTAATAACTAATAATTTTAAAATAAAGTTTATATTACTATTATAATTACATACTTTTTTAATTATTTAAATTAAGTATAAATTTTAGTTAATAATTTACTTAAAATTATTAGCTTTAAAATAAATATAAAATATTTTTATTATTATAGTAAATATTTTTAAGTATTCTACTTAATACATTTAATTAACTTTTTAATTATTAATAATCTAGTAAAGTTCCATAAAATTATAAACTTATAATTAAATAATATAACTTTATATGAAATAAATATTAAATTAATTATATAAACTATATTTTTAATTTTATAATAAAAGCTATTATATTTTAAAATAGTTTATTATAGAAGTTTTATAAGTGTTATAAGAGTGCTACGTGTAGGAAATTAAGTACTTAAAAAAAGTATTAATTAATTACTATATATAATACTAAGTAATAATTTAAAATATTATATAAAAAAAGAAAGAAATAAAATAAATTATAAATAAAGTATTTAAGCAAGAGCTCATACACTAGCACGAGACTAATATATAAATATATAATATAATAAAAAGGTTTATAGAAAAGGCTTTTTTAGAAGACCTTTATAAGATATTAGAAATAGTTACTATAATAGTATCCTCCTTTTAAATCTAAGCTCTTATAATAGGTGTTTATGTTAAATTTTAAGTAATAAATTAATTTAGATTCTAGAGATAGAATTTTTCTGTAGTAGTTATATCTTAAAGATTATTTATAAATTACTATATTAAGTTATTATATTTAGTTTATTTAATAAGGTATTTATAGTATTTCCGTCTCTAATTAAAGCACAGCTCCTTAATTTACTTAATATAATATTTAGTATTACTATTAATTTTAATAGGTTTTAGTAATAGGTTTTATTAATTTAAAAGATATTCAAATTTAGACGCAGCTAGCTAAAGTAAAGATATATAGAAAACTAGGTATATACTTAGGAATTCAGGAAGTTTAAGTTAGTATATATGTAAAAAAAACTATTTAAAAGATATAGTATTTCCCTAAAGCCTTTAAGTCTAGCTTTTTAAATAATTATTTAGTTTTAATATTTTGTATATCAAGCCAAACCATGTCTCCTATCTAGTAGTTAGGTGTAAATAATTGTTTTTAATTTATGTATTTTTTTTAAAGAGCCTAAACTTAGATTATCTCTTTTTAGATTAGCTATTAAATATTAGCTATTTTTTCTACTATATAGTTAGCTTCTAAAGCTTATAATGCCTAGTAAAGCCGTTTTTAAATTCTTATATAAGATTTAAAACCTATTTAGGGGTGTTAGCTTATGTTAACTAGAAATAATAAAACTTTTATAAATTTAGATATAATATTATTAGCTTTAAACTATACTAAGAGAAGCTAGTTCACTTAGTTATCTTATTAATAGTTTTTATATATATATAGAATTTATTCTATTATGCTATTAGCTTTCTCTGTTTAGCTATTAGTTTCTAAGTAGTATATAGAAAATAATTAGAATTTAATTTATAGCTATTTACAGAATTCATTATAAAAAATAGAGATAAATTATATTTCTTAGTTTAATATAATTATTTCTAGGAGGCTATAGTTTATTTATATGTATTAATAAAAAAAACAGGCTATATCTACAGCAGTTATATTAATATAAGAAATTAAGTATTAATATTTTATAAGGTAGTTTATTATAACTATAATATTAATATAACCTTTAGATTTAGGAAATTAGTAATAAAGTCTATGGAAATATCCTTCTACTTTCTCTTAGAAATAAATAGAGGCTTTAAAAGATGGTGATACTTCTTATAAAAGACTTTAAAGCTTTAATAAGTATAATAATAGGAAATATATTAACATATTATCTTAAACATCTAAGACTTATAGTATTTATATTATAGGATTTTAAGAGTTTTTCCATAACCAGAGTGGCCGCCGACAGGGGAATTATATATAATCTAAAGAATTTTAATTTTAAGTTTATTATTATTTAGTATTATTAATTAGCTATAATAGTATAGCTAACCTTTTTAGTCTTTATACTTACTTAAGAAAAGCTTTTTAGAGTGTTAGATTTTATCCCATTTTAGTAACAGGATTTCCTAAATAAACTTATTATTAAAATACTTATTATTAATAATCTGTTAAATAGATCTATCTATTTTAGTTAAGTTTAATTCTAGTGTCTTATTAAATAGTTTAGAGCGGAGAAGTATTTGTTATTAGGCTTTATAACCTTCTTCTTAAGCTAAAGTATCTTATATATAGTAAGTAAAAGTATCTAGTTTCTTACCCTACTTACCAGGCTAGTACGTAATTATAAAGTTAAATTAGAATAAGTATTTAGCTTAACAGGCTTATTAATAGCTTAGCTATTTTATAATAATAAAATATTATAAATTCTTATAGTTATTTAATACTTAAATTAAAAAGGTGATATCTTTTAGCTTAGGTTTCTATTATTTAAAACAGCATATAATAGCTAATAGCTTTTTATTATAAATTTTATAGTTACCTTTAGTAAGGCTTAATCTCTTTAAGAAATAAATAATAAATTTTAGTTTACTTAGTTTATTCTTCTAAGAAAGCACTTTAGTAGTTATATAATTCAAGGAATTAGCTTCCACAATAATTAGTAACTCTAAATTAAAGTATTAGAAAATTAGAGTAATTATAAATATATATTTTAAAAATTCAAACACTCTCTAGTAGGCGTTATTAAATTTAAATTAAGTATCTTTTTTAGTTAAAGCCATAAACAAAGATATAATACAGAAAAAGTCATTAATAAATTATTAGTAGAAATTAGTAAACTCTAGGAATACTCTTATATCTTTTACGTTTCTAGAAAATTCCTAGTTAAGGATATTCTTTATCTTATTTAGATTTATATTAATTCCTTTTATTAAAATCACGTACCTAAGATAGGTAACTTATTCTTAATAGAACTTATATTTATTAATATTAAGTTAGAGGCTAGCTTTTTCTAGGGCTTTTAAAATTTATTTTATATATTATCTATATTTATATAAAGAATTATTATAGATTAGAATATTATTAAAATAAGCTATACAAAACACATTAAGAAATAGTTAAAAAATATTATTTATATAATATTAGAATATACTTAGTGCATTAGCTAGTTTAAAGGGCATAATAAGATATTTAAATAAACTATATTAAGTTTAGAAAATAGTAAACTATTTATCTTCTTTCGCCATACAGAGGCGATTAAAGACTGAGATAATATTTAATTTTATAAAATACTTTATCTTACTAAAGTAAGATAGGGTTTCTTAGATTAATAAAATAAAATAATAGTTCTTAATAGTAATAGCGTTTAGGGCTTAGTAGTTTATATAAAATTAGAAATCTTTATTAGATTTTTTTATAAAGGTAACTAGTACAGCTATATGAGACATGCTTACTTTAATAAAACCTTTAATTTATTTTAAAACATCCTATAAAGAGATCTAAATCCGGGTTACTTTTTTTTTAAGAATAATCTTATAGTTATATAGATAATATATAGGTAGTCTATTAGCCTTTTTACGTAAAAATATTCTAAGAATATTATAGTAATCCTCTAGGATCTTAGTAGCTAAATTCGTGTAAATTTTTAAAACTAAAGTTTTATTAATATTAGCTATTAAAATAATAAAAATTTTATATTTGTGTTTTTAAGCTATTTATATAAAGAGAACTGCCCTAATTAGGTAAATATTTATATTTAGTTTAGATTTCTTATAAAGCTCTTCTAGTAAAGCCTTTACTAAAAAGTTTTTAAAATCTTAAAAAAAAAACTTTCTTATAAGATCTTTATTTAATTTAGTATTAGATTTAAGTGCGTGTTTAGATATAAATTCTAACTCTAAATAAAAACCTTTTAGAAAATAGTTTATTAAAAAAGTCTTTAGATAGATATCTAATTCTTATAACTAGTAATTTATTTTAGTTAACTAGTAATTATATCAGGATTAAGTAGTTAATAATAACTTTAGAAAATAGATTTAAGTATATTATATATAGATAGTATTAAGATAAAAGCCTTTTAGTAAAAAGTTTATTAAAAAGTCCTTTAGGTAGATAGTATATTCTTTTAAGTAAATTAGAAATCAGGATAAGCACAGGTAGTAAGTCTAGTAATAAAAAGTAATAAAAAGTAACTTTATAAGTTATAGTTAAAATTAACTTTATACTTCTTTATCTATAATTAGCTAAAGATTAGTTCGTGATTTCTTATAGCTATTTTAAAGAAACGAATACCTTTAATATAATTTAAATAATAAAGGGTTATACTAGTAGTGTAAGAGATATAATTTTTTTTAAAATATTTACTATTAAAACTAGTAGAATAAAGAATATTTAGAAGAGATAAAAGACAGAGTTTCTAGACATAAGCTAAAGGTCTATTAATATAACCTATATTAGTAGCTCTAGTATTAATTAAAGCAATAATAGAATAAGAAGAGCTATTTTATTAAATAGTATATAAAATATTTACTTAATAGTCTTAAGAATTAGTTATCAGGTAGGAGGTCTATAAGTTAATAGAAATCTAGTATTAAAAACGTCCTAAAAAGTAATTTAACCTTAGAATAAAACTTTTAACAGGCTAGCTTAAGAAGTTTAGAAATATTCTTATCTATAAAGAGATTCAAATCTAAAGAAAGAATAAAAGCAAATTAATTATTAGAATCTAGATAGACTTATAAATTAAAGTTCTAGCAGAAAAATAGAGTAGTTTTAGGAAATATAGCTATATTTATTATACTTAAAGTATTAGCTATTATACTTTCAGGCTTTTCATTCAGCTAATTTAAAGAGAATATAGTTAAAAGTATTAATTTCTATAATATTAGAGTCTTATTATAATATAGGTTACAGCCTATAGTAGTGCAGCATAAGAAAGTACTAAAAATTATTATTATATAAGAATATTAAATTAGCGTAGTTATTTAATATATTAGGGATTTTAATACCTACTATTATTTAGTAAAACTCGTTATTTAATAATCTCCTTAACTATATAATTAGATTAATTTCGTTTAATCTAGTATTAGTAGCTAGTTTATGAAATTTAATAAAATAAATAGTAAAGCCTTTCTACTCTTAGCAGAATAAATTAAGTTTACTTAAAGTAATAAGTTTCTTATTTAGATCTTTATATATAGCTAGTAGAAAGATAATTAATTGCTTTACTATATATATATCCTAATTTATAAAAAGGTTTATAAGTATTACTAGGTCCTTTTTTAGTCTTAAGTGTATATATAAAAGCTAAAAGCATTTAGTAGAATATTAGTTAGCATTATCTTTAAGTTTATAATAGAGTTTTCTAATAAAAATAAATAAATCCTTTTACTTTCTAGTAAATATTAGAGAGTTAAGTAGGTAATTAGATTTTATTATTACTAATAATATAATAGAATTTAGTATAAAAATTAACTTTACTTACTTAGCCATAATTCAAGGAACTTAGAGATAGATACTAGTTATAGTTATAAATAAAATTAGAATTATAGAACTTAAACTATTTTTAGATAAACTAGTAGCATCTACTAAGACTTCTTTAGCAGTAGTTACTTAAATAATAGAGTAAAAAAAATAGATATAGTTTATTCTTAAACTTCTTATAATTCTTTTTAAAAAGTGTTAATAGATTTCTGTTGTTATACTTACTAATATTTTAACTATACTTACTATTATTCTAGCGCTTTAGTAAATACGTTTTGTATTATAATTATTTATTTCTTAAATAACTACATAAGTTCTACAGTTAGAATAAGGATATTTAAAGAGTTAAATATTCTACTAATAGTAGTAATAATAATATAATATAGTATTATAAGAATACTACATACAGGAGATTAAGTACTTAAAAAAGAGTATTAATTAATTACTATATATAATACCAAGTAATAATTCAAAACGTTACGTGAAGAAAAAAAGAAATAAAATAAGCTATAAATAAAGTATTTAGATAAGAGCTTATATACTAGCGCGAAGCCAATACATAAATACATAATATAATAAAAAAGTTTATAAAAAAGACTTTTTTAGAAGGCCTTTATAAGGTATTAGAGGTAGTTACTATGATAATAAGTAGAAAGTTAAATACTTAAAAAAAAATATTAATTAATTACTAAGTATAGTACTAGGTAATTATTTAAAGTATTATATAAAAAAAAGAAATAAAATAAGTTATAAGCAAAAATATTTAAGTAAAAACTTATATACTAAAATAAAATTAATGTATAGTTATATAATATAAATAAATGTTTATAAAAAAAATTTTAATATATTATAAATAGTTACTGTAATATAGTTTATATATATAGTAAAAAAAATTAATAAACTTTAAAATGAAATAACGTTTGTTATTAATAATATTAATATATAGTTTAAAGTTTATTTAAAAATTATATTAATTTTAACAAACTTTAAATTTATTACTTATTAATATAAATTATACTTATTGTGATAGTGCTGCTTGTTTAGCTTATTATAAATTATATAATATTATAACTAGCTATACTAGCTATAATTTAGTATAAAGCTTAAAATATAGCTAGTTTATGTTTAAGTTATATACTACTCTATTTAGAGATAAGCTCTCCTTATATCTCTTTTCTTTTTATCTTAGTATAGCTAAAATAGAGCTAACTTATTTTATTAACCTATATTTATACTATAACACGTGAAGACTGAGCCTGTTATTATATTATATTAAAATCTATTTAACTTAACTAGATAATAGTAATATAAAATTAAGATTAAACCGCGCGATTAACTTGAGCATTTAATTTATTAATAACTATATCTAAAAGATTAATTACATAACTACGCTAAGTTATTAGTTTATTAACTATATAATTTTTACTAGAAAGCTTTATAATAGTAGGTAATTAAAACCTTAAGTGATAGCTTATATAAGCTTTATATAACAGGCCTTAAAAGTAACTTAACAGGTAACTAGAAAACCTATAATAGTAGATAATATACTTATTAGATTAAAAGAAAGTTATAAGAGCTTTAGTAAACTCTTCTCTTTCTTTATTATTTTTTTTATACTAGAAAAACTAACCCCTGTAAGCACTATTAGTTTATCTTTTTTCTATTAGAGAATTAGCTAATCACTTCACCCTATTAGAGGCTAGAAGCTTTATATATATATATAAATAAATAGGTTAGAACCATGAGAAAGCTTTCTATACTAGAGATAAAAGTTAATTCTAAAATAATAGCTACTAGTAATAACTATATATCTATTCCTAAATCACTTAGGTGTACCGTTATGTACTATTTTAATAATATAATTAAAAAAGACTATATTATTAAGAAGCTCTATATCTAGATATAATATAATAAGAAACTTTTTATAGCTACTACTAAGAGCACTATCTAGAGAACTAATATTTATAAGCTTTAGGAAATAGAAATTATACTTTCTACTCTAATAACTCTTAATTAAGTAATAATTACTAGTAAGCTAGAGTATAGCTATCTTAAAGTACTTACATATTATAATTATACTAATATACTAGGAAAAGCGCTTAATATAGCTAAAACTAAGTTTAATAAGGTTAGAGATAAGTTTACTAAGCTTTATTAGCTACTAAACAACATACTTAAACGTATAGTTAATTAAGAAAATAAAATTAAAACACTAAAGGCACAGATAAAGAAATCTATATATAATATATATTTTTTTCTTTCTATAAAGGCTAGCTTAGTGTTATTATTAATACTAGTAAAAAAAATACACTTTATAGCTTTACTATAGATTTCTTATAACTAAGCTAGCTATATTACTATAGGACCTAATAATAGTTCTAATATAGAAAATCTTAGTAACTAAACTTTTTAAATATTATTTTATTTACCTGCTATTTTACTAGCTATGTTTATTATAAATAGCTATTAAGATAATAGCTACTTAATATAATTTCCTAATCTACTAATACTTAAGAATAATAAAAACGTTACCTTTAATTAATAGAGAGATATCTTAAAGAATAAGGTATATACTAACTAAGACTAGTTTACTAGAGCTACTAAATAAGCTATTTAGAAAAATATTATCTCTTATATATATATATATACAGAGAATTCTGCTAACTAGTATCTCTTAATATTTATATATATAATAAAAAAGAGTAAGCAGCTAGTTAGCTACTAGTATATAATAAATTATTTAAAGAAAATATATAATAATCTATATAAGAGACTTAATACTTACTATAATTTCTAAAAGCTTTACCTTAGAAACTCTACTAATTTTATTATATTTTAGAGTAATTTTTTTTGCCTAGCTTAAGAACATAGCTTACTTATAGACTAATAGATAAAAGAATTTTATAAGAAGCTTCTAAACGCTCTACATACATAGATAGGCATTTATTAATAGTAGTACTATAACTAATATAATAAGTATATAAATCTAGCTTAAAATTTTACTAAAGAGCTAGCTTTTAGCACTAGGAAAGCTACTAAATAAATTAATAAAAAAACTAAAAGAACTTAGCTACTACTAATTTAGTAGTTTTATTTAAAAGCTAAGTGCTTAACTTATATAGTAGTTATTACTATTCTACTAATACCTATCCTTAAGCTAGCTAGTTATTATAATTACGGAAAATCTAGCTACTTTATAAAAAACTATTAATTATTTACTTAAGTTATAGCTAAAGTAATTAAGCTTATAGATACTAATAAAAAGCTTTATATACTTTAGAATACTAGTAATAATAAAGATTTTCAGCTTACTATAAAGAAACTATTAGGAAAAGACTTATCTTAAGGGAAGTTTTTTTTCTAGAATTACTTTCTAAAGCTACTAACTAGTTTAACTCTTATTAATTACTATTTAGTAGACTAGTCTTTATCTTATTCTATTATATTTCTATTAGTAGACTAGCTATTAAGCTAAGTAACTTTCTTAATATTAGAGCTAGTAGTTTTATTCTAATATATCTAAAGTATATACGCGTTATTAAGAAAGGGCTTAAGATAAAAACTTATTAAATAAAATCTATCCCCCTAGCTAGCTATAATAACAGACTAAATAGATAAGTAAATAAGTACTTTTAGGTTAATCTAATACTAAATAACTATTATTTATTAACTTATTTTATTTTTTATAATATTAGCTGCTACAACCTTATGATCAGCTGTAAGCTGTTTAAAGATATAAGTATTTTAATTAACTATAAAAAGTAAGTGCTTAAATAGCTAGATAATAAGCTAATTAACTATAAGCATAATATTATTATTCTAATATAAAATTTATTAACTAAAATTAATCCTTTATATTAAGCTAATACTAACTGATGTTATGAGCTTATAAATATAGTAATTTTATAATATATTTATAAGCTACTTCAGCGCTTACTTTAGCAGATTATATAGTAAAAAAATTTTAAAAAAATAAAAGAATAGCTTTACTTATAATAATAGCTAGAGTTAAGTAAGTAAACTTTTTATTTTTAGTTTATTTTATATAAAGACCTCTCTAAAGCAGGCTTTAAGATTAATATTATAAAAGTTATTACCTTTATAATATATATATAGCAAAAGGAAACTATACTAAATTATATTAATATCTATAAAATAGATAAGTTTATTTAGAATTATAGAAATAAGCTTAGCCTGTTAAACCTAAAGCCCTCTTTTTAAACCTCTAAAAACTCTTTAGTAAAGGCTTTGCTAGAAGGACTCTATTAATTAAATAAAAACTTTATAAAAAAAAAAGAACTTTAGTAGCCTATTAAATAAAAGCTATTTTATTTTAGTTATGCTAGTATAATTTAGGTCTATTTTTTAAAAAAACTCAGATATACTGCCCCCGCATCGCGAAAGTATTAATTATAATATTAAACTAATAACTAAAAATATACTAATATTAAGCTTATTATATAGCATATCTCTTAAATAGCTATAGCTTATTAAGACTTATTTAAATAACTATCTTTAATAAGGTATTATTACTTACAGTAACGCTTTATATACTTTCTTAATACTATTTACTAAGAAGTCTAGAGAAGAATAGTGCTTCTATGTTAACTATTATAAACTTAATACTATTATTAAAAAAGATGTTTATATAATTCTGTTAATTTAGAAGATCATTACTTAACTAGTATATATAAAAGTATTTACTAAGTTTAATATATAATAGATCTTTTATTATATATATTTAAATAAAAATATAAAGGACCTGACTATGTTCTATATTTAGTATAAAAACTATAAGTACTATATACTATTATTTAGTCTCTATAATAGCCCTACTATATTTTAATATTATATTAATAAAATACTTTATAGCTTACTAAATGACTTCTATATTATTTATTTTAATAATATTCTAATCTACTCTAAAGACTTGCTATAGTATGAGGAGTATATTACTTAAATACTAAAACATTTCTAAAATATAAGCCTTTAAGTAGATATTAAGAAGAGTAGGTTTACTATTACTAGAATAAAATTCCTAGGCCTTATTATTAGCATAAAAGGGATTTAAAAGAACCTTAAGAAAATTACTATTATATAAAAATAACTAGTATCTATATTAATTAAAAGCTTGTAATCTTTTCTAAAATTCTATAATTTCTATAAAGCCTTTTTAAAAGACTATAGATGTATTGTTTAACTGCTTACTAAGCTACTTAAAAAGAGTATATAATATATCTTTAGTAAATATAAGCTAATAGCCTTTTAGTAAGCTAAAGATTTAATATTATTAAATAATATCTTAGTTTACTACTTACCCTACTGTTAGACGCGCATGGAGATAGATGTAAGTAATAAAGTTATTATAAAAATACTATTATAGCTTTAAGAGAATAGGTTTTAGTGACTTATAATTTTCTACTTTAAGACTATAAATAAGCTCTAAATAAACTATAATATATATAATAAAAAAATATTAGCTATAATTTATAGTCTTTAAGAATAGCGCTTACAGCTTATAGGTCTATAGACTATAAAGTTATTTAGTACTTTAACTAATTATTATATATTAGAGTATTTCTTTATAAAGTAAGAGCTTACTTTCTACTAGATATACTAAGTAATAAGTATAGTAAACTATTACCTAATACTTATTTATTACTTTAATATAGCT
The DNA here is from genome assembly GCA_010093925.1 of Zopfia rhizophila CBS 207.26. NCBI lineage: Eukaryota > Fungi > Ascomycota > Dothideomycetes > Zopfiaceae > Zopfia > Zopfia rhizophila. The sequence continues at coordinate 822,067 of ML994654.1, forward strand.
AATATAGTAGCTGATATACTCTTATATAAGTAAAAGAAACTAAAGACCTAAAAAAATAAAAATAAAGCAGCTTAAACACGTGCCTTTTTTTTAGTAAAGTAAATTAATATTAGTTTTATTAAAACCGTAAGTAATAACCTAGCTATACTATTAGTAAAAAATATACTAGTTATTAATATAATTAAAATAACTACTACTAATATTTTTATAGTCTTATTATTTCTAAATAACCCTTACTTACTAATTAATTATATTATTGAGGTAAATTGTAGTTATGAGAGTCTATAGCTATTCTAAGAGCACACTCTTTCTAGTAACTATTTAGTATAAAAACTTAACTAAAATCTTTTTATATACTATAGTAAGCTAGTAGTCTCTATTATACACTTTTTAAAAACTTATTTTATTTAAGCTATTTATGCTACTTAGATGATTACTTATTTAAATAAGAAAAAAATAAATAAGCTATTTTATAACCACTACTACTAAAGCTATATAGGTAAAGATATAGATAATTATATAATTATATATAAAGCTTATAAATAAAGCTACGTACTTTATAATAAAACTTTAAACTTATTTAAATTACTACTAATTATTAAATAAGTATAGTGAGATGTCTTTATAGACTTTAAGTCCTTCCCTTTAAATAAGAAAAAATATAACTATATTTTTATTATTATAGACTAGCTAAGTAAGTACTATTTTTTATTATTTTATTATAAAATAATTATAGCTACTTAAGTAGCTAATAAGCACTATTATTATATCTAGTAAGTATTTAGTTTACTTAGATTAATAGTCTCTAATTACAGTCTTTAGTTTACTTTAGTATTTATAAATAAGCTGTATTAACTAATAGGAATTAAGTAAAAGCTCTTAACGCTATATTATTTTTAAACTAATAGAAATATTAAGATCTTAAACTAGTACTTTAACCAGCGCCTATATTTATTTATTAATTATTATTAAAATAACTAGTTAGACCTGCTGCCTTATATAAACTAGGCTTAAGTAATTCTATTATATAAAACTATAAATTTATTATTTTATTAAATTAAGTTTAGCTACTAGCTAATTTATTACTAGAACTAGAAGAAATATATAAAGATATTTATTATAGTTTGTAAATAGATATCTCGTAAGGAAGCACAGAGCTATGTTAAAGCTTAATATAATATAATAAAACTAGTTATAAAGATAGCTTAATAAGAGATTACTTAAGTATAAAAGTAATAAACTTAATAGGCTAATAAAAAGCATCGTGAGCTAGACTTTTCTATAAATAATAAAATATATATTATATTTAAAGGCTTTATTATTAGTTAATCTAGCTAAAAGCTTAACTAGCAGATATATAAACTCTATTCTATTATAGATATAAAGAGATACTTTTATTACCTTAAGCTGCCACTATACATGCGTATACTTAATATTTTTTATATAAACTACTTATAAAAAGCTTTTATTTATTTACTATTTAGCTAAATTAAATCTAAAGAACTGCCTATTAAGATTAATGGGTATTTTAAGTAGCTAGTATAGGAAATCCTTAATAGCTATCTATTTTATAATTAATTATAGTATAAAGCATTCTAGCTAGCTTATAACCTAAATTCTATTTAGTATAATGCCTAAGGCTTTATAGGCACCTTATATAAGATAAGAAACTACTATAAAGTCTATTTAAAAAAAGTAGGACTATTAGTATGACTAGACACCTAGTTAAAAGCATATAAAGTAAAAGAAAATCTGGAAGTAATAAAAAAGAATAATAAAACAGCTTTAAAAATAAGAGTAGTATAAAAACTAGTAAAAAGAAGACTATAATCTAAAGACTTAAGAATAAGCTTTTTTTAGAAAGGGGGTAATATAACAGTACTACTTATTTAACTTACTATAGATTATATAATATTATAACTAGCTATACTAGTTATAATTTAGTATAGAACTTAAAGTATAGCTAGCTTATGCTTAGGCTATATACTACTTTATTTAAAAATAAGCTTCCCTTATATCTCTTTTCTCCCTATCTTAGTATAGCTAAAATAGAGTTAACTTATTTTATTAATCTGTATTTATACTATAATGCGTGAAGACTGAGCCTATTATTACACTTATTTATATTTTCTATATATATAAATTGTTTTTAAAATAATTTTTTTTTACTAAAAGTTAAGTTTTTATTAACTAAATTATAGTAAGTTATATATTTTACTTTTTACTTTTAAATTCTTTCCTATTAATACTTATATAGTAATTTTACTAAAAAAAAGTAATTAATATTACTTATATAGGTAATTAAAACAAATTAAATATAAGTACTCTTTTTAAGTTAAAAAAAAAAGCTAAGTTTAAATATCTTTTAATGCTAATTTTCTATATAATAAAGTAAGTAAAAAGTAATATTAAAAATAGCTTTTATAAAGCTTTGTAGGAGGTATTAGCGTTAATAAACAATATACTTAATTACTTAGAAAAAAAGTTAATAGAGTAGCTTAAAGGCCAACAAACAACTTTTACAAAAATAGTAAATTTTTTTTTTATATTACTTAAATAGTGCTAGTATCTTACCTATATAGCTGTCGTTCTTAGTTATGTTAAAATGTGCGAGTACTACTCTCTTACTAATGTTACCTCTATCTATCGCACTACCTTCGTTCTTTATTCTGCCTGCAAATTTTCATACTTGAAAGAGAAGTGGAATGATTAACCGAGCTAGATTAAGAAATACGAGAGAGCAGTTACCTGGTACTAGCTAAACCACAAGCAGCAACACGAAGTTGACGTTAGAGCTCAACAAATCGCTCAAGAACAACACCGAGCCCCTACGCCAAAGAAACCTGCTAAAGAACCTGAACTAGAAAAGTTATTAGATTTTGAAAAATTTCTTTGCCTCTAGAAGCCACATAAGCCTGTTACAGAGGACGAGCTTCAACGCTATCTTACTTTCTTTGTCGACGAAGACGTTAAGGATCCTGTAAAGTGGTTCTTCGAGCGCCGTAAGGTGTTACCTATAACCGAGCGCACTGGAGTGAAAGTCATGATCAACCTGATGATGTATTGAGTGATATCTATGTGATATATATACATAAATGAGTGACTAGGCAGAAAAGTGCCAAGCAGGTTGCGAACCGGCAGCGTAGGTAGTAGAGAGTTGGCGCAGGCGACAGTAGACTAGTGTAGGCTGCAGCACCAATCGTGACATTTCCCATTTTATCAACCCTTGCCCTCGAGCTCCACAGCTGCCCGGCTATGAGTGCGAATTGTGAACGGGTTTCCAGCGACCTTGGGCGCCTATGTGAGGCAGATCGCAGCCGGTGGACTATTGAGGGCTTAGATGAGGAGGAGCTCTGGAAGAAATGGGTTCAATTAGGTATACAAGGTGTCTGATGCAGGACTTTGAGTATTGGGGGCGCTTGCTGCAGATATTTGAAGAGGCCACGATTTTTTCCGTATAACTATTGTATAATATCCTCAAGGTTGACTCTATTGCTACACCCGCTATGACCTCGCGATAGGCCTCTACATACTAATTTTTGGCTTCATTTTTAACGATTTTAACGACTTTAGCTGATTTTACGAAGGTTGAAACCTTCTCAGTTCGCTTCTGCGCCTTACAGATGGCAGATGGTCTGTACACTCGATTTTTCGATGTTTGACACTTGAAATTTTTTTTTGGGGGGGAGATTTTAAGGTCACATGCAAAGGCAATTCACTGCCAAGCCCTTATTAGGACCCCGATTAGTCTCGATTGAGCCAATCACAAAGCGTCAATTCGTCTATTCCGAGGTTTATCCGTCCTAATCCGACCCGTCCTAGCCTTGATAGGCGAGACCGCGGACTACTATGTACGCTGCCCGCGAAGATCCGTGGCCAGTGAGAGGCGTTGGAGAGAGGCCCGAAGATAAAGTGCAGAAGGCGTCCGATTCAATCGGACGTCCGGATATATGACGTAGTATGCGAAAGATAGGCGATATGGGCCACTACGCGGAAGGCGGAGAGTGCCAACGTTGAGCTGGAAAGCTTAACGCAAAGCGTCCTCGCGGGCCCAGCGTGTAATATCGCTTCACTGAGCCAGAAGTCTACCACCTGAGTAATTGCATATCCTCCTCAGCACGCCCATTATCCGAGGTGCTCTGCGGGGCGCCACGTCGGAAGGAGTGGCCGGTGAACTCAGGGGAGTCAATACCGGACTTGGCGAGGTGTTGGTGGAATGCTTTCATTGCGAAGGCCCTTGTGAAGCTGCCTGAGGAGGCGGTACGAAACTTCGTGGCGTGACCTGGCTACGGACCTGCGAGGTAGAGTTTGCGGAAGAGGGCCACGGAGCAGTTACGATCGCCTGTAGCTGCAATAGTAGTGGTGATGACAGTGGTCGACGTCTTGGTGGTTTTGAGGCACAAGGTGAGATAAGAGAAGTCCTTCGCGAAGCAGGCGTCATTTCTCGTAAGTCTAGTTTTGCCAGATGTGTTTGTCAGAGCCTGTGTTAAAGTACATGAACTCACCCAAGTGTAAGAAGCCTCCAAACGCGGTGGCGAACGCCGCGCTAACCATGGGGTCGTTAATGGAGGTGGAGAAGTGGTAAGGATCGAGGATTCTGTCAAGAATATCCTTGGTGATTGGGCGGCGAGGCGTCTTAGCCCACTTGAACAGACGATCGGCACCCTTGAGCAGGCGCTGTGTATAGACGTTGTGATTAAACACGCGGAGATCGTACTTGTGGTCAACGTGGTAGCTTCGCAGAGCGGAGAGGTAACCTTGGAGGGTAGATGCTCGGACTTGGCTATGTGCTTGATTAGGAAACGCCTTCTAGGCGATAAAATTGGACAGGGAAGCCGTAGTCACTAGCCAGGGTGCGTAATCAAAGTATCATGAAAGTTGTAGAACAGAACAGTAATTCCCAGGCCCAGTGCTTTAATTTCCTCCCCAGCAACTTCCACTTCACTCTTCCGCGTGCTTTTTGCCTCTGCCTGCAGAGGTGCGGAGCTTTTACGCTTCGGATCACTTTTCCTTTGACCACGACTTCTTTAGCATCACGCTTCGCTTGTGCCTCGACAATGTCCTCATAGCTCATCACTTTCACTTACCAACCACTGTTGACCTGGTCGACTGGCGACAACTGCTTTCGTTGTTCTGCTCGAACAAGAGCCGGTTCTAATCAAGAAGGAGGGCGCGTTCAGCAAACGCCTTTTACGCAGCATTCGCCGGTTTTTGTAAGCGCTGTTTGCTCGGATCGTCTAGTAACTGAGCATAATCTTCGATTCGGCTTGCTGCGAAGTGAGAGCCTCCGATGTCACTGGCGCTTGCAGCACTGTGCCTTGAGTACAAGATACCATCTTCACCTCATCATCCTTCGGAACGTATAGTTTGGCTAATGGCTTCTGGATATCTCTGGGTACCGTGTCTGGGCTGAACAGATACAAACCTATCTTTGACCAGCCCGACTTGGTGTCTTGAGGGTTGAGCACTTGTTCATGTGCACTGCTGTAAAGAGATGTAAAATACTGCTTGCCGACTATATTTGCACCCCCTCGATATAATCGTTCAACCTGCTGGCGATATGCAGCCTTCAGTGGGCCAAAGACTCCGACGTCACAGGGATGGAGCTTATGGGAGGTGTGCGACGGAATAGGGCAAAGGATGATATTGTTTTCAAAACAGTACTCCATGACTTCAAGCGACTCCTGCGTCCCGAAGCAGTTGAATCCCATGATCATGTTGCCTATAGGCAGGAGCGCCACAGAGGTGACTGCCTGGAAGGCAGTCAGTGGCGCTAGGCAGATAGTGTAACAGAATGCAGAGGATGGATGTAGGAACCACCGTGTGGTGGAATTGAGAGCTATCTAGGTGGTATATATACATCAAAGATGTGGCTTAGTCAGCTGAGTGCCAAGCAGGCAGCAGCAGGCAGCGACGCTCGGTAACAGATAGAGGAGCTCCTACAACTATAAAGTAGTTGTAGATCTCATAGATAGAAAATTATCAAACTTGTATTCCCAGTTCAGAGTTTCAACTGGTTATGAGCCTCTCTTTTATGCTTTGATTTGGGACAAGTGGTCAGTGATCACAGAACCCAGACCCAGACCCCAGACCCAGACCCCAGACCCCAGACATGACTGAGCCCAAGATGGACGAAGTCAAAGCCGACCGCAAGCTCAAAGGCAAGACCAATTTTATCGGTTAGAAACGCGAGTTTGAGCGTGCGGCTAAAGCCAATAATATCTTTGAATACCTCACCAGCGAAGAAATCGTTCCTCCTAAACCTAGGAAGGAAGAATACTTCCCGAAGCCTTTTAAAGCCAAAACACATTGTTCTGCCTAAGCTAAGAAGACTGCTCAGACTGTGACTCTATCACCTAACGATGACAACGAAACGGATGATGCTTAGGCCATTTTAATATCCACCAACAATAACCTCTGATGGCAGATTGACTATAATGAACATAAAAACGCTAAGGAGAAGATGAAGTTTATAGGCAAGTTACTTAACACCTAGGTCTCTAAAGGCATTAGAATCGAAATTAAAGACTATATAGACGCTAAGGAGGTTTATGACTTTATTAAGAAGTAATATACTATTACTAATAAGTGTACGTGTGACAGTCTATTAAATTAACTTAGTAACCTTAAACTTAAAGACTATTTATTTATAACTAAATACACTAATAGAGTACAGCAGATCAAAGCTAATCTTAAGACTATTAAATATAATATAACTAATAATATGCTTGCTACTGCTCTTCTTTATAGTCTTTTTCCTAACTATTATAACTTTAAAGAGAAATATAACTGGATCTGCTTAACTAAATCTAATAATTCTTTTAATCTTAACTATTTATATAATCGCCTGTATGTTAAAGAAGCTAAATAACTTCATATTAAGAAAAAAAGAAAGGCTAAGGAAAAGGCTAAGAAGGAAGTAAATAGTAATAATAATACTAGTAGTAATACTAGTTATAACAGTAACTAGAAGCTAAAGTGTAAGAATAAGAGTTATTTAAAGTATATATATCCTAACTATAGTAAAACTAGTTATACTAAAGAAAATTATTAAATTAAGAACCCTAATAAAATCCCACGCTCTCTTAAGGATAAATTTAATACTAATATTAATAACAGATTTACTAAAGACACTAGTGGTATAGATGGTATTACTAAAACTAATTTTACTATATTTAGAAATACCTATACTTATACTAATTCTCTAGATACGGCTTTTTTTTCTATACTATACGTAAACCTAACTAACTCTTTACCACAAAAGTATAGTACTAGGTTATATAGAGAGTTATAAGAATTAGGGGGAGCTAGTACTAGGAATATGAAACACAAGAAATTAGATTTCTTAAAGAAAGTATTAGAAGCTTTTTTAATAGATATATTTTATATACTAAATATATAATTAGCAGATATAAAAGCTAACATGTATATTATTAATAACATTAAATAGTTTATTAAAGGGACTTTTTATTTATTTAACTTAAGTATTAATACCACAGATAGATTTATTACTCTTAAGATTAAAAGTAAAGATATTATTTAACTTGTTCTTAAGAGTCTTAATAAGTTTCTAGTAACTATATTACTTTTAGAAGTTACTTACGCTCCTTAGGGAAAATGTAACCTATTCTTAAGTAAAATATTTACTTAAAAAGCTAAACTAACTAGCGTCTATAATAACTAGTATATAACGTAAATTAATAATTAAGAATATAAAATTAAATATATTAATTTTAAGAATAGACTATACTATCTTAGTACTAAGAAAATACTTAATTCTTTTAAATTAGGAGAGATTATTACGGCTATGGTAAACTTTAATAACCTAATATAAAAATAGCATTATTAACTTAAATATCTTAGATTCTAGAATATATTAAACTTATTAGATTTTTTTACTAGAATGGAAATTACGACAGCATAAATTAAGACTAAGCTTAAGATAATATATCTAGTATATATAGTTATATAAGTGTTACGAGTTGCCTTAACTAAACGGTACGTTTTGCGTTAGCAACTCTGCCCTGACTGATTACTTAACAAGTCCTCAGCCCTTTCCGTATCTGGAACAGATAGCCCTAGGTTTAACAGGATAGAGTTTGGTTTTTTATCGCAAGGTAGGGAGAGGGTGTACAATAGATTCAACAAGATAGTGTCAAACTATTTCACTCAAGGTCAGGTCTATGAACGCTTACATGCAGTTGCTTGGCGTTCTATTGACCTAACTGAATGATGGCTACCGGCTCAAACGTATATTGAGACGTTTTAGTAGTTGTTGCCCTTTTAGTGGTAAGATACGCTTGATACCAATACTCGGTTGCCGAATGGCTCTTGGTGCTTGTAACCTGTTTCATAGTCTCAGACGTTCTTCTTCCCAACTTCTGAATGTCTGTGACGTGTTTCTTTAGCGTGTCTTTTAGTGGGTGTTTCCGTTAGAATCGTTCGTTTAGTTTCTGTTTAGATTCCAACTCCTGGTTGGAAACTCCTCCCCCTATTCCAAAGAATTTTTTCCTTTTAAACCTTTGTTTCGCTGGTAGTGCTTTTGACCTAGTGCAGTTTAACCCTGGTAAGTTCCAATTTGCTGTTTGTCCTGGACACTTAATGCTCGATGTTGATGGGTTCCTGTGCTCCTAAGTGGGTCAAAAAGTACAGAGGTTTAATCTTGGTCGTGGTGTGTTGCGGTTTGAAGTCTGTTTTGAGTTCGAGCTTCTTCTAGCATGGCTCATACTTCAGGTCGTCCAAAACCTGATGGTTGCCAAAACCCGCAGTCACCTTCATGAACCAATCTACCTTTCCCATGCCTGGACTCCTGCTGTGGACCCTTGGTTAGTCCTTGAACTTCTTGTCAAGCCTCGACTAACTGGTCATAGTGGTCTTCCTCTCCGTTTCCGAACGAGGTTCCGACCCAGGGGTTCGTATTCCTCTTACGTCCTGTAAGGTAAGTTTTTGGTCTCTTCCTTCCGCTTCGCCGTGGTCTGTGACGCCCAACGCCACACGCTTCAGGAACTGAAGCCCTTGCCCGAAGGAGGACAAGCTCTCGAACTTGGAGTGCCTAACTCCGGTAGAGGGCTAGTTTGTAGAGAAAGAGGAACCTTAGCTAGACGCGTTCGAGTGCCGCCTCTGCTGCGAGAGCTCGGACTCGGAGAACTAGTCGGTCTTCGTCTGCTGCCGCTCAGAGTTACCGGAGTAGGACCCGAAAGAGCTCGACTGCTGCCTCAAAAAGGAATAGTGCCAGTTATGCTAGGGTGAGACCAACGCTTTGTTGGTCTAGCGTAAAGCGCAACGCCAGTAATGTTCGACTTGTTGCCGGTCTCGAGTCCAAGTGGTCCGTTAGCAGCGGAGCCGCTCTTGTCAAGCTCGTTCCGCAGCCGTACACTACCCCACGCCGTGCCTAGGCTCTTCGATTTGCCGCTCGTGCATAATCTCTACTGAGTCCTGCACAGTAGCAACTCTTCGACCCGTCCTGCCTTTCCCTCAGCTCCCAGAATGTCAAATCTTGTGTCCGGCCTCCTGGACAACGGAAATATGACAAACACCTTCCCTCTTTGATAGAAGGCCCCTGCTTCTGAACCTCCTCCCCCTATCACAATGCCTGCCATTGTCATCTCGTTGACGTGGGCTCCTCAACTCCCTTGACCGCTGCTGTCGGTTACTTCGGGACCTTACCTTTGCGTACAAGCTCAACCTTTCTTTCTTAACGTTCGCACGTGCCCTGCGAAACCGTGTCCGATTTCATGCTCGGTTCTTCGCTCCTGTCTTTATGCCTTGGTACGGTGTCCTAACCCTCGTCAGTGAGTGCACTGGTCCGTTCCCGAACCGTCCATCTTCTCTGTCTCTTCGGTCTCCGAAGCCTGTAAAGATAGAGAAGCCTGTCATAGGTTGTATGATGGTTGGTCCTATGCTACATGCGTGCCTCCCAAAAGATATTTATACTCCGTACCTGACCGAGGCTCTATAAAACTTAAGAAGCATCAATGAGATTTTAGTTCTAGAAGAGAGATTCAAC
>ML994654.1:833080-862251 GCA_010093925.1 Zopfia rhizophila CBS 207.26
TGGTCCTATGCTACATGCGTGCCTCCCAAAAGATATTTATACTCCGTACCTGACCGAGGCTCTATAAAACTTAAGAAGCATCAATGAGATTTTAGTTCTAGAAGAGAGATTCAACTCTGGACTGGAACTCACTTTATCAAACTGTGATAGAACAACTTAGATAACATGTGGGAGAGGGATGGAACGCTATTTTTTGGTTTGAGATAGGACAATTTGGATCCCGATAGACAAGGTCTATGCCTTTCCCGACTCCTGAACAATTCATTAGTCAGTCCCGTCTCAACGATTGCGTTTTGCATGGCAAATCAATTCCGTTGAGCATTGTAACATTGATGGTTAAAATTTTCACATCCTCTCCTGCAACCTAACTAAGGTCGTTTGCTTAAAGACTAATGCCAGATACTGCTGGGTGATGTTCCCGCTTGTTCTTGAAATGAGCAGTTCGCTGCCATCGTCACTTCTTCTTCAGTACCGTCCTGGAAGTAGATGATGACCTTCATGTAGCCCTCCCTGGTTTTCGCGCGTTGTTCAGTAGGTCCTTGTCCCTCGTCGGTAGTACCTTGATGCGCTACGGTACTAGTCGTACGTTGATGTTCAGCCTTTTTTGTTCTCTCCTCCCCAGCGTTTCTAGGTTGGTGGGAGATTTAAGCTGCCCTTAGCCCTGCTTGAGTTCTGCAAAAACCGGCGTTACCTGGATATGACAGCCAAGTTGGTTCGAAGTAAGTGCTGACTAGTCCTAGCCTAAGACCGTCGGCCGTACTTGTACTGTCCTTCTCGGTACTTCACCAAACTTGGCGAGCGTTTTTTGATAGACCGCTTCCCTCTGGGACTGGCTCCTGGCCGCCCTGAGTGCTTGACGTTACTGCTACAGTTTTCTTGGAAGCTCTTAATGCTCTCGAAGCTTTTTCTTAACTAACATCAGAAGCCGCTCTAACTGCTCCTTTGCCTCCGTTAGGTCTTCGAAGTTGCTGAATTTGTTGCCTGCAGCCGTCGGTTGATGTGTCGCCTTAAGTTCGTTTAGGTTAGTGCTGAGCTAACCCGTCTGGTTGGTGACCAATACTACATAATGCGTCCTGACTTTCTGTCCTAGTTCCTACTTTAAAGTGCTCCTTTCGCTGGATCGTGTGAAGACCCTTAGTAGCTTGTTCGCCACTGATAGCTGTTGATGGTTATGGTCTCCCTCGTTCTTTTTTTTTTGTTGCGATCCGGTCACTAGGTACGAGGTGCCTCTTTACCCTTCCTATGGGCCTGGATACTACGGTACCTCTAACTAGTCCATAGTCAATTCTTACGTACCTAACTGTTTTCCTTTGTTTTGTCTGCGTGGTTCCTTGCTTACCTGGCAATACGCGCGTTCCGTACGGAGCCTACGCCTTTTGTTCCTGTGAAGCAGTTTCTTACGTTCGTTGCTTGTCACCTGCAGTTTGTCCGAATACAGGTCTGATTCCGTGGTTTCCTTTAGTTCTAACGGTACCAGGCTCACCTTGATCGGTTCCTAGCTTATTGCTACCTCCGACATTATGTTGCTTAGGTCCTTCTTGCTACGACCTAAACACCTTCGGTATGTGTAGAGCCTGTTCTTACGCTTCATGGTATAACCGTCCAGTTCTTAGTAGATCGTTGCGGTCGATCGCTATACTAACGATGGTATGCTCCTCGGCGATAGTTCGTTGTGGTTCGGTCGAGATACCTCCTTCGGTTATCCAAGATGCTCTATTAGGTTGTCTTTCCGCCCGGAAAGTTTCGCCTTCTGGTCTTTAAGTCCGTTGCTGTCCTAGGTCTCTGGTACCTTCCGTTCCTTAATTACAGATGGTGTTAGTCTGTCGCTCATTCGACCCCTGTAACGACCTAAACGCCTAGTCTTGTGGTATATCCCCTTATAACACAGTGGTTCGTGACCCTCCAATGGGATCCTCTGCCTTACGTATTTACGGCTGTTCGCGATGGTAGTATGTTGGATACTGTCCGAAGAGATAGAAATGTCCGAAGCCTCTGGCTTCTCTGTCTCTTCTACCTGCCAAGCCCTTGCCTGGTCACGTGAGTGACTGCTCCCAATCCTGTGGCATGGTTCCGTATTTCTGTCCTCGCTTCTTGGCTCGTACTTTAGCCTGTGCCAAAGCGTCCCGTGCACGCTTGCAATTCTTTCTTTCCAACTCGAACATGCGTTTCCATTCCAGGGCTTCATTGGCTGTCGTCGCCAGTTCCCTCAACTCCTCGGGTGCAGTTGCTCTACTGTTACCGTCCGTAACAATAAGCTTTAGTTAAAATCTTATAAGACTTAACTAAGCACTATACTTAAAAGCTAGAATAGATAGTATATATTAACATATAAAGACTATATCTAATTAAGGGTTTTAATAGTATAAAGTACTTTCTATTTATTACTAATAACTATACCTAATATATGTGGAGTATGCGTTTTAATTATAAATACTAGCTTCTTAAAGTTTTTAAATCTTTAGTAAAATTTATTTAAAAGGCCTACAACATCACCATCTGGTGCTATTATTTAGATAATGAATTTAAAATAAACTAGTTAGTAAATAATATAATGTTTATTTAATAGTTTAAGAACCTATTAAACCCTATACGCACTATTAAAATAGAGTTACTAAAAGAATTAATTAAATAATTTAAAAAAGAACAGTACCTATAGTATAAGAAATATTTATTTCTAAATAAGTTTTAAAAATTATTTTAGAGAAAGGCATGGAACTTTTATGTATCTCTAGTATTCCTAAAAACTTTTAGCTTAAAGCTATATAATATACTATCTAGCTTAAAAATCAAAGCCTAGTATATATACTATAAAAGAAAGATATAAAGACCTTATATAAAGCCCTAAAGAGTGTTAAATATATTCTAATAAGAGAATATATATAAGGCAGCTAAGCATACGTTATGTATTCTTTAGAGTTTTAGAATATAACTAAAATAACAAAGCTATATAGCCCTTATAGCTAATTAGGCTATTTTATTAGATATAAGAGTAAAATAATATATTATATATACTCTTCAGAGAAGTATAAGGTCTATTAGATTAATATTACTAAAGTTAAAAATAGAAAAAGACTTAATAATTCTTATAATATACCTTACCTAAAAGATAAAGTTCTAATTCTAAATATTAAGGCCCTAAATTATCTCTCCTTAAAAGATGAAGACGGGATATTTAATAATAAAAATAGTAATAATAACGTCTATTCCTTTTTAGAGAAAACGGTATTTTTATTAGATTTAAAACTAAAATATTCTACTAATATTATAAGAATATAGAAGGAATATAGTAGCTAGTAGGCTTATTAATTTAATATAGAAATTATTTACTAATCAGAAGTTAAGGTCAACAACACTGAAGAAAAAAAAAAGAAAAGAAAAGAAAATAATAATATTAAAAAAACAGGACTAGAAATTATATTTAAATACTTTAATTAATTTAAATACGCTAGTATGGCTAAGCGTAAGAATACTAATAATATAATAATAATACTAAAAAAAAGCTATTAGGCTACTTATAATTAAGGTAATTATTATAAGTTGTTTTAACTTAATAGTATATTTTACGTTAGCAACTCTGCCCTAACTGATTACTTAATAAGTTCTTAGCCTTTTCTGTATCTAGAGTAGATAGCTTTAGGTTTAACAGAATAGAGTTTAGTCTTATCACAAGGTAGAAAGAGAATGTATAATAGATTTAATAAGATAGTATTAAACTATTTCACTTAAGGTCAAGTCTCAACTTAGAGAGAAAATTTCAATTTTAGAGTAACTATAAAGAATCTAAAATATCTCTAAGCTATTCTATGTCTCATATTTATAAAAAACTCTCCATATATATTCTATGTCCTAACTGGGAGTATATTAGATACTGTTATAAAGGATAATAGAAGATAAGTTTAGTTTAGACCTATATCCTAGCTTATCTCCCTTATTAGTACTTATTTTACTTATATTTTACTATAGTAGTTACCTGACTTACTTACTTACTCTAGATACTATTCCCTATAGAACTTAAACTTACTTTAGAGTAGTCCTATTTATAGATTCTGTCTTTACTAATTTGCCTCTGCTTATTAGTATTTCTTGTATATTTCTTTATACTATATCTTCTATATTTACGCCTCTTCGCCTGTAGTTTTCTTACTATTACTATTTATAATATTATTCTCTTTTTCTAAGCCTTCAGCCTGAAGGTTACTCTGTTCTTTTTTTTATAAATAATATAAAGATAGTTAGTCCTCTGCATGAAAACTGAGATTATAAGAACTTCTTTTTTCTTTATTATCCTTCTAATCTCCTAAGGATGACTTGAGCGGAATTGTTCTTAATATATACTTACTATTTAGCTTAAAGAATCTAAAAGCATAGCCATCTCATACCTTTCTCTTATTCACGTTATTATAATAATAACTACTATTATTTAGTAGACTTAGCGTCTAGACATTATTTTAAATATATTAATTAAAATATAAAGTATAATCTTATAGTTTTATAGTAAGAGTAGAATCATTTAGATTATAACAAAAAGAAACTTTATTAGTAGATTAAAAAATCTTGATAAGAAGTTCTTAAATTACGTTATATTTTATTAGAGCAGTTATAGAGCATTTAATAGTAGCTATTAGTTCTAAATTATAAGTCTTAAGCTCATGAGTTTCAGCTCTGTCGGTAACTAGCCTAAATAAATTCTTAAAAAAAGGAGATATTTCAGCGCGAGCTTACCTCAATTAACAAAATTTATATAATAAAAAAGAAAAAGTAAAATTATTAGAATTAATTTAGTATATTACTACCCGCAGCGTCTAGTGTTACCTTATCTTCTTTTTTAGATTTTAAGTAGAATATTTTCTATTCCCCTTACTTATTAGACCCTGCTTTAGAGTAAGTTTTTACTATTTCTTTTAATAGTACTAGTTAATTAGCTTTAAACTATTCTTTAAGTTCCTAATTAGTTCTTAAGTGTCGTCTTTAGGTCTGTACTTTTTTTATCTAACTAGATACTTCTACTAACATCTAAACCGTTAGTAGTCTAAGATCTACTAGACTTTATACTTAGTATAATCTTCCTTGAGTTTAAGTTTTGTCTGAAGTTTGGCGTTATGTAGTGCTAGTTCTAATTTAGATATATAGAAAACTAGATAGATTCTAGTATTATTAAGTAGTTATAGTTTATAATTTATAAGTCCTATTTATTATTTAACCTTAAATAGTCCTAATTTTACGTGATCTAGTTTCCTTAATAGTCTCTTTATTTTTAAATTTTTCTTTTTTAAGAAAACTTTATTTCTCTCCTTAAAGATTAGTCCCTTAACTCTAGTTTTATCCTTAATTTTCTTACTAAGATTGCCTTTGTGGGTGATTTTCTGTGTAATTACTTAATAAAGTTATTATAGTTCCTCAGCTTTTATTCTTATAGACTCTAATATTTTATCTAGTGTCTTTAGTTCTCAATAAGCCGTCAGCTTATAACTATAGTTTATATAAAATAGTGATTTTCCTGTTGTTAATGACTTTACAGAGTTATATACAAACTTAGCTATTAATAGTAAGTTAATCTAGTTATCCTATAGTTCATTAACATACATTTATAAGTATTATTTTAATGTTTGATTTATCTATTCTATTTATCTATTTATTTGTGGGTGAAATGCTGTTAAGAGGTAATACTTAGCCCCTAGCTATTCTATAAACATTTTCTAGAATATTAACGTGAATAACTTGTCCTGGTCTGTGATAAATTCTCATAGCATCCTGTATTATATAATTAGTATTTTAATTAGTAATGACGCTAGTTCATCCGCTTTTATTTTCATATAAATTAGTTTAAAGTAAGCGTACTTTATTAGTCTGTTAATAATAACTAGTATCATATCATACCATTAGCTTATTAAGGTAGTGATTATCGGTATTCTCATAATAAAGTCTATTATAACTAATTCCTATAGTCCGTTTAGTGAAGGTATTAGTTGCATGAGTCCGTACTTCTTATATCTTAATACTTTATTCTTTTTATATTTAATGTATTCTAAAAGAATATTTCTAACCTTACTCTAAATTCCTGGAATCTAGAAGTGTTTGTTAATCCGTTCTATAGTCTTCTTAACTCCTTAATATCCGTGCATTTTGGTTAAATATTAGTTCTTAATTAGCTCTATTTGTAATTCGTCTGGTACATAAATTATTCCTTAGTCTAAATTCTAGAGTAGTTATCTATTATTAAATTCCCTTATTCACTTTTCCTAAGTGTTTTCGATAATGACTACTGATTTAATATCTATTTATAAGCTTCCTAGAGATCTGTCTTATCTTTACTTAAGTATTATATTATGTATTTCCGGTATATCCCTTATGTGGTCTGCTCATTAACTGAGTGCGTTAGCCACAGTATTTTCTTTTCCTACTTTATAAAGTATTTAGAAATCAAAAGTTAATAGTAACTCCTACTATCTGACTTGTTGTTAATTTAACTTCTTCATTATTATAAATGCCGTTAGGTTCTTGTGATCTAAATATATAATAACTTAATACTTAGCTCCTTCTAAGTAATGTTTCCATTTTTTAAATGCTTAAACTATTGCCAATAATTCTTTATCATAAATATCGTAGTTTAACTTAGTAGTTATAAGTTTATGAGATAAGAAGTCTACCAGGTATTTCCGTCTGTTGTCTTGTGTTTATAAGAGAATAGCTCCCGTAGCTCTGTCTAATGCGTCTGCATGTATCTCTGCTTAAAGTCCTAAATTAAACATTTTCAATATCAGTGGTTCTTTAAATCTTTGCTTTAGCTTCGTAAAGGCTGTATTCTCTTTATTTATCTACTTAAATTATTGATCTTTCTTAAGCAATTCCGTTAAAGGTGCCGTAATTCTTAAGTAGTCTTCAATAAATTGCCTGCAGAATCCCGTAAATCTGAGGAAAGAATGAACTTCTTTCACGTTCGTTGGTGTTGGCCATGATAGAACATCTTTGGCTTTGTCCGGGTCAACTGCTATTCCGTTTCTAGATACAACATATCCCAGAAACTTGACTTCTTTTCTGTGGAACACACATTTTCCTGTCTGTATATATAAGTTGTGTTTCTTGAGCTTCCGTAATACCTTCCTGGTATGCTCAACATGTTCTTCTAGTATCCCATTCATATATACTAAGACATCATCGAGATATGCTAGTACAAAGACATCTAGATATTCCCTTAGAACATGATTGATAATGGCTTGGAATGTTGCTGGTGCGTTGGTGAGTCCCATGGGCATGACCGTATATTCGTATAATCCGTAGCTTGTTTTGAAAGCTGTTAGCCATTCGTGCCCCTCGGCCATTCGTATTCGATAATATCCATCCTTGATGTCGAACAGACTGAACCATTTGGCTCCTCTAAGTTTATACATGAGTTCCGAGATCAAAGGTATTGGGTAGCGATTCTTGACTGTTGTCTCATTCAATTGTTGATAGTCTACGCAGAGTCATAGTTTCCCGTTTTTCTTTAGCACAAACAACACTGGTGATGTAATCTCGCTTTTGCTTTCTTATAGATACCCCTTCTTAATGTTATCATTCAGATATTATCATAACTCTTCTTATTATTTAATAGATATTTGATATAATGGTGCTGGTTTTAGTTTCTCTCTTTCCTTAAGTATAATCTTACAGTCCCAATCCTTGTGTTCTGGTATTTAGTTTTCTCGTTCTTCTATAAACTATTTCCTAAATTCCTTCTAGTATTCGTTTGGTATAATAAACGTGGTATTGTAAAGAATTACTTTCTTTATCCATATTATAGCTTTCGTTTGTTTGTGGTAGTCCTTCCTGGTTTCTACAGACTTTATTCTCTAGTTAATTAGTAGGTTCTATTATACTAGCTAGTTCCATCCTAATATGAGATCCTCACTACCTAGATCTATAATCTTAATACGGCGGTTATCTGTGTAACCTGCTACCTTAATAGTCACATTCTTTATTTCGAGATTAATTAAACCTTCTCTGAATGTTATCGGATTATTATCTATACGTACTACTCTTATAGGTTCTTCTAGAACTCTAGTTAAGATATAGTGTCTCTATATCTACTTATTTAATATAAGTATTTTACTAGCCCTGCTGTCTATAAGCGCTTGTGTTTAAAAGCTATTAATACATACATTTATATATAACTTATTTTCGTGTTTTTATCTAAGTCGTGTATAGTTAAGTGTTAGCTCCTATATTTTGACCTTAAATTAGTTCTCCAGCGGTATGGTCGTTGCTTACTAGCCTTCTAGTTTTTTATTAGTTGCTAACTCCTGAGTGGTAGTTATTTCTTTAGTGTTTCTTCCTTAAGTCTATAAATAAGGCATTATTAGAGTTAACATTATTCTTATAGTAGTATCTTATACTCTTTTCTTGCTTTTTCTCCATGATTTCAGCACTTCCATCCTAAGAAACATTCCTTAGTTATTAATTTCGTATGCAATTCTATAGCTAACTATCTATCTTAGCAGCGTTCAGCCTAGTAATATTAGCATCCTAATTAGCATTTATCCCAGTCTAACTGTTTATATTTCTCAGTCTTTGTATCCTGAAGTTCTTCTTTGGAATCCGTGTAGATCAGTTCCTGCTGTGTGTTAAGTTCTTGTTTTTATACTATTTATTTTAGTACTTGTTTTGTTATTAATTCTTCAACTCATATAGCATGCGCTGCCTATTTATATTCTTATCCTATATACGTTTTTTTTCCGCATATCTAGCACTTCTTTTGCATAGATCTCTCAGCGGTGTCGTTATCCTGTACTCATAGTATTAGTAAGGTAGGTTTCTTATCAGATTTCTTATTCTAATCCCCTCCTAGTTCTAGGTGTCCTATGGGGTGGTAGTAAGTTACATGACTTATAAGTAGTATTAGCTCTTATCTGTGAATCTCATTTATTCATGTAGCTAATTTCTATCTACTAAGTCCTTTATGCTGCTTGTTACTAGCTGCCTGTATTACTTATTAGTACTTATACATCCCGTCTCCTAGAGTAACCTCCTAGTATTTAGTAACACAATATTCCCCTATATAGTGTTCTAACCTGTAGATCTAGCAATGTCCCCAGCTTACTTACTATCTAATTATTATAAACATTAGCTTCTTACCTTCTATTGTCTCTTAATCTTGTCTTTATCTGAATTTCTAGTCTTCCTTCTTAAAGGGTCCTCTTTTTTATTGGATAATCTCATAGAATTAATCGGCTTCTTCTATAAAGCTAGCCTAGTGTTATCTGATAGCAGCTCCCCGTATAGTAGTAATTATATCGCTAGCTGATATTACTAGATGATTCTTAACCTGCTAATATGGTACTTCGTATTCTTATCCAAGATATATATAGCTCCCATAAATCTAGCATTATTCCTTTTAGATTCATCGTGTGATAGCCTCTTTAGTTATCCAGTCTTTAGCTAATTCCATTCAAACTATAGCAATCTTGATTTCCTTTGGTGTCCTGGTCTGGACATAAGCCTGTTTAACGTCCACCGTCCGTTGTTTACATTCTTTAATAAAGTGTCCCTGTTTTCCGCATCTGAGGCATGCCTTACGTGCATATTAATCCATTCATTCCTTAGTACATTTATCTTATTTCCTTTTATTAATCCACGCATTCTTAACTAAGACATGATTGATTTCTATTGCATTATAGGTTTGAGTATCTTTCTCATTCCTTTGTGGTGCATGGATTACTGGCCTAGCATTGTTTTTCTTTTCCTGTTCCCTCTGGTACTGATAGTTGTTAATGGTCACCGCTTGTTTAATAGCTCCCAGAAGTGTGCTAGGTCGCTTTTCTTGTGAAATCTCATCCTTGATTCTATCCTTCAGTCCTGTATAGTACATTATAACTAGTGGCTGGTCTGCCCAATCAAGTCGTGATTAGATTTGCTTGAATTCCGCTGTATAGTTGGCTGCTGATGTTCATTGCTTGAGTTGTTAAAGCTTCTAGATTACCTCTGTTTCTTCGTTAATCTCACTAAAGACTACAACCAACTCCTTCTTAAAGCTCTTATAATTTTCGAAGGTTCTCCTAACATCGTTATTACAGTTCGTGAGTCCCGCTGATCCTAGGTTAGGGTCTTCTTTTACCAGGTAGTTCTTTGTGAGCGGTTTAAACCACTTTATGGCTCTTCCTATCATGTTCATACCAGCTGCCAAGATCCGATCTTGGTTAGTAGTAAATAAAGCTTGATTAAACCGACAGTATAAGTCCATTGCGGCCATGAATGTCTTGAGTTCATCCCGATTCCTGTCGAATTTAGAGGGTGGTTGGATCTTTGCTATTTCTCCTCTCTTATTCTTTACTACTTTAACTTGTTGCCGCATACTGATTATGGCATCGCGTAACTTCATGATAGCTGTTTCTTATTCCTAGATAACCTGCTACGCGCTCTTGGTTCCTCCTGATGTACTTCTAGTAGTAGATAAAGGTCCTGCTATGACTTCTTCCTCACTACTACTTCCTTCTGACGAATAAAGTTCTTGTTTGTCCTTGTAGTGGGTTGTTATAGACTGTAATTAGAAATTTGTTATTGGAATCAATCTAACGTTCTCTCCCACACTTTAAAAGTGGTAGTTACAATATTATGAGTTGCCTTAACTTAACGGTATGTTTTGCGTTAGTAACTCTGCCCTAACTGATTACTTAATAAGTTCTTAGCTCTTTCCGTATCTAGAGCAGATAGCTCTAGGTTTAACAGGATAGAGTTTAGTCTTATTGCAAGATAGGAAGAGAGTGTATAATAGATTTAATAAGATAGTATTAAACTATTTCACTCAAGGTCAAGTCTCAACTTAGAGAGAAGATCTTGATTTTAGAGTAACTATAAAGAATCCAAAATATCCCTGAGCCATTCTATGCCTCATATTTATAGGAAACCCTCTGTATGTATTCTGTGTTCTAACTGGGAGTATATTAGATACTACTATAAAGGATAATAAAAGATGAGTTTAGCCTAGACCCGTGTTCTGGCTTATCTCCCTTATTAGTACTTATCTTACTTGTGTCTTACTGTAGTAGTTACCTGACTTACTTACCTACTCTAGATGCTATTCTCTATAGAACTTAAACTTATTTTAGAGTAGTCTTATTTGTAGATTCTGTTTTCATTAATTTGCCTCTGCTTGTTAGCATTTATTATATATTTCTTTGTACTATATCTTCCACATTTGCGCCTCTTCGCCTGTAGTTTCCTTACTATTACTATTTATAACAGTAATATTAACTAGAATAACGTATTCTTAAAAGTATTAAACGTTAATAATAACTCTTAGTACTATTTAGATAATAATAAAGTTTTATAAGCCTACTAGGACTTTATTACTAAACATAGGACTTATATAATAAAGAATTACTTTCCAGATAATAAAAAATATAATAGATGCTTTTAGTTTAGGTGAAAGTATAATTCAGCTATAAAGAAAATACTCTATATAATATATTTAGAGAGAAAAAAAGTATATTAATTACAGATAGCACAAATAAAAAAGCTAGTTCTTTCTAAAAACCGT
Organism: Zopfia rhizophila CBS 207.26; assembly: GCA_010093925.1. Classification (NCBI taxonomy): domain Eukaryota; kingdom Fungi; phylum Ascomycota; class Dothideomycetes; family Zopfiaceae; genus Zopfia; species Zopfia rhizophila. Next base: position 844,593 of record ML994654.1, read on the forward strand.
AACTAAAAAAAGTAGATTAGTGATTTAAGATAGGATCCGCTATATAAAAAATACTTCTAATAAACTATTCCCTATTACCTTATTAATCCAGTAGGCTTATAATATACTAAATGCATAAAAAACAACTGAAATTACGTTTAGAATCTAAATAGAGTAAAGAAAAAGAATTCTTTAGAAAATAAAAAAGTTATAAGAAAGTAAGTAGCGTAAAAGAAACATAGTTTTAGTATAATCTCTTAAGACTAAAAGTACTACTAATATAAAAACAGAAGAATAGTATATAATAAGAGATATCTTTATAATAAATATAATATTAAATACTTAAGAATAAGCTATTAACTATAAGGACTAGAGTAGTTACTTATATGTATTTATTATAATTCTATTAATACCCACTACAACCGCAGTTAACTATATAAGAAATATATTAATAAAAAAAGAATATATTTATATAAAGTATAAGGTAGTCTACTCTTTAGATTATATATAGTTTTAGATAGTCTAGTTTCTAAGGAATTTACCTCTATAGGAGCTTTAGTAGAAGGAGAGTTATCTAATAAAAAATATATATATTATTAGAGAAGGAAATTAAACTGTAGTAGAGAATAACCTTATTAAAGATATATCCAAAATTAAATTACTTTCTAAATTACTTAATATAATTATTAATATTCTGATAGGATATATAACTTATAAATAGTTTAATTTTTCTAATTAGATAAATCTAGCTAGCTAAGTATCCAGGAGAAGTATAAAAACTATACTAGTAAAAAAAGCAACCTATCTAATAAAATAAAAGCCTTAATAAAAACGTCTAGAACTAGACTTTCAAAGAAGGAGAAAGATCCGTAGCTTTAATTAAATAAAACTTATAATAATAATATTAATAAAAGCACATATAGTACGCTTTAGGAAGTAGTAAAAGATTATATTAAATAATTTAAATTCAAACTATTAGCATATAATAAATAAGCTACTTTATTTTTTAAATTAAAACTTAATAGCTTTACTAATACTAAATATTATAAAACTAAGAAAGACGAACTTAAATCTTATAAGAAGAAAAGTATATAGCAAGTTATTCTACTTTCTAAAGAAATTAAGCTAGTTACTTTCTAATAAGTAAATACTAATAAATATAGGCTAAATAGATAACTTCTTAAACACAAAGCTTATTTAGTTACTAAAGGCTTTTAGTAAGAAGAAGAAATTAATTATAAGAAAATATTTATATTTATAGTTAAACTTATTTTAACTTATATCTTACTAGCATTAGCAGCCATTCTCTTCTGGCTAATTTATTAAAAAAATATTAAAACTATTTTCTTAAATAGTAACTTAGATAAGCTAGTCTATATAAGACCCCTAAAAAATATTAAGCTTCTATATAAGTTCTATTTAATAGTTATTAGAGTCTTCTACAAATTAAAGCAATTAGCTTATATATAGTATTAAAAATTATAAAACACTTTAATTAGCTAAAGCTAGCGTATATCCGCCTATAATCTATATATCTTTATTAATAATAATACTAAATTTATACTTAAAGTCTATATGGATAACATTAATGATATAGGTAAGAATTTTTAAATAATTCTTAATTTTAAGAGCTAAATTTCACGGACATTCTAAATAACTAATAAAGGGAAATATTCTTAGTATTTAGATATATATATAAAACAGAAACCTAGGGAAGTTTATATTTATTAAAAGAAATATATTAATAAGATTATTATTAAATACGGTTTTAGTAATACCGCCTCTATAAAAATATTTCTTAATAAAGATATTAAACTCTCTGCTTTAGAGAACTATACTGTTTATTTTAAATTTTATAAAAAATACTAGTCTAAAGTCAGATTACTTAACTTTACTAGTAATTAGATAAGACTAGATATTACTTTTATTATAGAATATATAGCTTATTATGCATCTAATTTAAACCTAATATATATAAAGACAGTAAATAGAATTTTTTCTTATCTTAAGAATAACCTAGGAAAGGGCATTATCTACTCTAGTAAATATAGTCTTTAACTTTAAGAATTCATAAACAGTAACTTTACCGGTTGTGAAGACTTATATAAGTTAATAACTAAATAAGTATTTACACTTACAAGTAGACCTATATCTTAGTTATTATAAAAACAGAAAACAGTAGCTATATTAATTGTAAATGTAGAGTATAATATAGCTATAAAAGCTATAAAAAAAGCTATATAAATTCACAACTTTATTAATGATCTTTATATTTTAAGAGTTTATATTAACTTAGTTCTGCTATATATTAATAATAACTCCGTATTAAAGCTAACTAGAAATTAGGAATTCTATAACAGGTTAAAGCATATTAACGTTAAACATTATTTTATTTATGAAAAAGTAGAAGAAGGAGTTATTAATACTTAGTATATTTAAATAATAAATAATTTAGTTAATATATTTACCAAAGCGCTATTAAAGCTAATATATAAAGATTTAATAAATTAGCTAAATCTCTCATCAACAGGAGACACTAAAAATAAAATAAAAAATTAAAATAAAAAGATTATAAAATCCTTTAGGAGTACTATAGCCCTTTAGTTTATAGTATAAAAAAAGAGTTAAATCCTATAATTATATTACCTATAAATAGGAGTGCTATAAAGGTAACTATTTAGAAAATAGTTAGTAGTACTAAGCAGATAAAAAAGTTCCTATAACTATAAAATAGTTATAGATCTTATAAATAGAAAATTATTAAACTTATATTTCTAGTTTAGAGTTTTAACTAAAGCTATTATAAATAAGAATCCGTGGTTCTAATTCGCCTGTAATTTAGTTTAAGAATTAAATATATATTTAATTTAGTTTAAGCTGATTTTAGAGTTAGTATATTTAAATTAAAAGCACATGAAATATCCTCTAGAGGTGAAGTATATAGTCTATGTGTTTTAATAAATTATAGCTAGTTAAGTAACTAGTAAAAAAAAAAACCTACTATCTATAAAAATACACTTAATTAAGTTAAAGCTTTAAGTTAAGAGAATAAATATAATAATATTAACTTATGCTACTAGACCTAAAAATATATATAGTTTATTCTAGCTTATCACCTGTGATGAGCTTTATTATAAATGGCTATAAAATAATTATAAACTCTATCTATCTTAGTAGCACGTAATCTAAGATTTAACTCTTTTTTTATACTATAAACCTAAAGGGTTCATAGCACTCTAAAAAGATCCTATAATCTCTTTATATAAGTTTCTTTTAGGGAATAAGTTTCTTCTATCTAGTTTCTCTCTAATAATAAGTTTAAATAATTTACCAGATTCTTATGCGTGGGCCTTAGTAAGGCTTTAGTTAAAATATTAACTAAGTTATTCTTTATATTAATACGTTAAGTATTAATAACTCCTTTATTTATCTTTTTATAGATGAAATAGTACTTAATATTAATATATTTTAACTTATTATAAAACTCTAGGTTCCTGGTAAGTTTTAAGGCTAAGTTACTGTTAATATACAGCAGGACTATATTAATATAGACTCTTAAGATATAAAGGTTATTAATAAAGTTATAAATTTATACAGCTTCCTTTACAGCTTCTATACCTATAATATATTCTATATCTATAGTTAATATTACTACCGTCTTCTGTCTTTAAGATAACTAGGATATAGATTCTCTAGCTAGTGTAAATACCTATCTAGTAGTTAACTTATATAAGTCTTTATACCTAGTAAAGTTACTATTAATAAATTTCCTAAGTTAAAGGCTGTGTTTACCTGAATAAACAATTTCTTTTCCTAAGTTATTTTTAAGATATATAAAGATATAATTTATAGTGTTTATATATATTTAATTTATATTAGACGCGTATTAAGCTATACAGCCTATAATAAAAATAATATCTAGTTTTATTTAATTACTAGTAAAGTTAAGTGATCTGACTTTAGATTAGTATTCTATATAAAATTTAAAATAAGCAGTATAGTTATTATACTTAATAAGCTTAATATCTTTATTAAAAGAAGTTTTAATTAGTATAGCTTAACTAAAACCGTACTTAGTAATAATCTAGTTAATATACTACTTCTAGTAAATACAAATTTCCTTAGGTTTTTACTCTATATGTATTTCTAAATACTATAAGCATTTACCTTTATTAGTTATAGAAAATACCTGTAAGATTTAGGTCTTAAAGTTAAGAATTATCTAAATATCCTTACTTATAACATTTATATTATCTATATAGACTTTAAGTATAAGGCTAGTACTATTCTTAATAAAGATATATAAATTATATACTAATATATACTAACTCTAGCTAATTAAAGTATTCTAAAGCTTTTAATACTATGTATGTGGTAATTACTTTAATCCATAAAAAGCTTTAATAAGTATTAAATAAAATCTATAAGATAGTTTAATATTTTTTAGAGTCTTTATATAGACTAGCTTATCTAAATTACTATTTAGAAAAGTAGTTTTAATATCTTTTTAATAAATAAACTAAAAGAGAATAGCTGCTAACGCTAGTAAGATATAAATTAAAATAGACTTAACTATAAATATAAACGTTTTCTTATAATTAACACTCTCTTCCTGTTGGAAGCTTTTAGTGACTAAATAAGACTTATACTTAGTAATCTTACTATCTAGTTTATATTTATTAGTGTTTACCTATTAGGAGATAAGTGGTTTAATTTCTTTAGAAATTAAAATAACAGCCTATATACTCTTTTTCTTATAGGATTTTAGTTCTTTTTTCTTAGCCTTATAATATTTTGTATTAATAGTACTATATAATTTTAATTTAAGTTTTAACTAACTATATTCGCCGTATGCTAATAAGCTGAATTTAAAATACTAGAGACTATTTTTAGCCGCCTAGTATCAAACTTTAATCTTATTATTATTAATTTTATTATTAATAGTTTATTTACTTAATATTTACTATTTTTTTTTTCTCTAACTGTTTTACCTTTCTTAAGATGTTATGCCTTTTTTAATTATTATAACTTTTATAGTCTTCCTAGAGATTCTGCTAGCCTAAAGTATTTAACTTAAATAATTAGATTATCTATAATTTATATATTCTATTAGATTACTAATAATAATAATAAGTAATTCTTTAGCTCTCTAGCGCCTTTATACAGGAGAAATATAACTATTTTTTATTATATTCTTTTTTTTATAATTAATAGTATGTATATTTATTATTAGATGATATCTCTTCTACTAGAGGGCTAATAGAGAAGAATTTATTTAATATCTATATATTTAAAGCTTAATATAATCTAAGTACTAAACTATTTTAATTAATATAAATACAGTTATTTTTTTTATTAATATATACTTTATATAAGTGTCTATAATTACAGGCTTTTCTACTTATAGTATTATATTTAATATAAAAAAATAGTTTCTCTATATCTTATAGCTAATATAATTAGTAAAGTAAGTTAATATTATACTTATTATATAAATGTTTTCTATTATAAGCTAGAATCTTTCTTATATATTAATAGTATTTCTGATTTTAAGGAATTAGTATAAACTTAAGTTTTTTTTATCTTACTTATTTCTAAGTTTCCTATAGTTTAGATTACTTTGCTTTATTTAGATTCTAGTTACATAACTTATTTTTTTTCTTATATTTTTTATACTTTAAGCTAGCTAGACTAGTGAGGTAGTATTTAAAGTATTTTTAGAAATATTTCCTATATAATAAGTTTTATTTTATACTAGTAATTATCTTTAATCTGCTACAGTTCTTAGGAAGTACAAGTCTCTTAATTTTCTTTATTTATTTTTTATAAAAGTTTCTTCTGTTTTTACATGCTGAGTATGGTATTTCTTTTAATATAATATTATATATTTTACTGTACTAGAAACAGTAGTTATATCTATTATTATTTAGAAAATAGTTCTTTTTTATATAACGCCTATATCTAATAATAAAGTTCTAGTAAGCTTATAAAACCTTATTATTATCTAAGTAGTATTAAAATTCATTATAAATATTTAATACTTCTAAAAATATGTTATTCTAGTTAATATTATTTTAATTATAAATAGCCTAATAACTTTTTTTTAGTGTTATTATTATATTATTAGTATTCTTACACTTAGCTATACCAGCATGTTTAGACTATTTAAAGTATTTAAATACTATTTCTAGTCTATTATCTTTATTATTAGTGTTTTTGACTTTAGTCTTTAGTTAATATATAGTATCTATAGCAGGCTCTTCTAAAAGATAACTAGAGTTATTATTCTTATTATTATTATTATTTTTATTAACAGATGTGCTTTCTCTGCTTCTGGAGGTAAAATAATCTAAAATATTTACATCCAGAATAAGAACTCTATCTTTTAGGTAAAATTTATTATAAGAATTATTTAATTTCTTACTATCTTTAACTCTAATAACACTAATTTAATAGACTTTATACTTTTTAGGAGAGTAGATATAATATATTATTTTACTCTTATATCTAATAAAATAGTCTAACTAGTTATAAGGGCTATATGGTTTTGTTATTTTAGCTATATTTTAAAACTCTAGAGAATATATAATATATACTCAGCTACTCTATATACGTTCTTTTATTAAAGTTAGTTTAATATTTTTTAGAGCTTCATATAAAGTCTTCATGTCTTTTTTTTATAGTATATATACTAGGCTTTAATTTTTAAGCTAAACAGCATGTTATATAGCCTTAGACTAAAAATTCTTAAGAATACTAGAAATATATAAAAGTTCTATATCTTTATTTAAAATAATTTTTAATACTTATCTAGAAATAGATGTTTCTTGTACTATAGATACTATCTTTTCTTATATTATATAATTAGTTCTTTTAGCTACTCTATTCTGATAGTGTGTATAGAGTTTAATGGGTTTTTAAGTAATAGAATAAATATTACACCACTTACTAACTAGTCTATTCTTAAATTTATTATCTAAATAATAGTATTAAATAGTGATATTGTACTTCTTCTAAATAAATTTAATTAGAGATTTAAAAATGTTAAGGAGTTTATATTTATAATTAAATTATATACTCCATATATACTAAGTATAGTTATTAGTAATAAATAAAAAATACTTTATATTATTAAAACTCTTAATTAGGTATAGTCTTTATATATTAATGTATATTATTTACTCTAGCTTTTAAGTATAACGCTTAGCTAGGTCCTATAGAATCTTAACTAAAGCTTATATAACTATATATACTAGATATATTATTTTAAGCTTAGTCCTAATTTATGCTACTGTAATTTCTATTTTAGTAAAAGAATTTAATAGTTTTAATATATTCTAGAATCTAAGATATCCTAGTTAGTAATGTTATTTTTATATTAGGTTATTAAAGTTTACTATAGCTGTAATAACTTTTTTTAATTTAAAAGAATTAAGTACTTTCTTAGCGTTAAGATAGTATAAACTATTTTTAAAAATAGTATATCTAAACTTATATCCTTAGCCATTAATTTAGGTTATATACTAGTTATTATAGATACTAGTTAGTTTAGCTTTTTAAGTAAATATCTTATTTAAAAATAGATTATATTTCCCTTAAGGGGCATAGGTAACTTTAGAGAGTAATATTATTATAAAAAGTCTATTAAAGTTTTTAAGAATTACTTAAACTATACTTTTATTTTTAATTTTAAGATTAGTAGAGCCATCAGCGGTACTAATATCTATTAAATAATTATTAAATAAACAGAAAGTATTTTTTTAAACTATTTAGTATTATTAATAATATATATATTAGCTCTAGTATCTGCTAACTATATGTTTAGTATATAAAATATATTAACTAAAAAAGCTCCTAAAGTTCTCTTTATAAGACTTAATTCTTAAAATTTTAAAACGCTAGTACTAGCTTTTTCTGATTTTTATAACTATCTATATACTTAAATATTATACGTCTGTGGTAAAGTATTAGCTATATTTATATAAAGTATAGAAAAAAAAGCCATACCTAAAGTATTAGTATAAGAGTAAGTATTTTTAAATATAGTTATATTAGTCTTAGTAGTACTACTTATACTATTAATAGACTTATTATTAGTAATAACAGTAATCCTGTCCTTAAAGGAATGTAGAACTTTATAGAGGTCTTTAGTTTAGTAGTTTTCTTTAGTATAACTAGTCTTACTATAACTAGAATAAATATACTTTAAATAGCTTCTATCTTTACGCTTTGGCCTCTAGCTATTATTATATCTAGTATTACTACTAGAGTTATTATTATTACTTGCTTTTTTTCTTACCCTGTCTTTAGCCTTTCTCTTTTTCTTTAAGCGGATTTGCTTGTCTTCTTTGACATACAGGCATTTATAGAGGTAATCTAGGTTAGAAAAGTTATTAGGTTTAGTTAAGCAGATCTAGTTATACTTTTCTTTAAAGTTATAGAAGTTCGGTAAAAGGCCATGGAGGAAAGCAGTAGTAAGCATGTTATTAGTTATAATATATTTAATAGTTTTAAGGTCAGCTTTAATCTGACACACTCTGTTGGTGTAATTAGTTATAGACAAGTAATCTTTAAACTTAAGTTTATTAAGTTAATTTAATAAGCTATCACGCGCACGCTTATTAGTGACTGTGTATTACTTCTTAATAAAGTCATAAGCCTCCTTAGCATCCGTACAGTCTTTAATCTTAATCTTAATGCCGTTAGAGACCCAGGCGTTAAGCAGCTTGCTTGCGAGCTTCATTTTGTCCTTGGCGTTCTTGTGTTCATTGTAATCAATCTGCCATCGAAGGGCGTTGTTGGTGGACATCATGGTCTGGGCATCATCCGCTTCATCATCATCGTCAGTCGAGGGAGTGAAGGTCTGAGCTGTCTTCTTGGTTCGGATAGAACGACAAGTTACTTCAGCGAGTTTCACGAAGTAGTCTTCTTTCTTAGGCTTGGAAGGTACGACTTCCTCGCCGGTGAGATATTCAAGAATATCATTTGCTTTGGCCGCGCGCTCAAACTCACGTTTCTAACTGATGAAGTTGGTCTTGCCTTTGAGCTTGCGGTCGTCTTTGACCTCGTCCATCTTGGAATCAGTCATGTCTGGGGTCTGGGGTCTGGGTTCTGGAGTCTGGAGTCTGGGTTCCGTGATCACTGATCACTTGTGCCAATTCAAAGCATAAAAGAGAGGCTCATAACCAGTTGAAGCTCTGAGCTAAGAGAACAAGTGTGATGATGTCGACCTATACTACTGGACCTGAAGATATACACAGTCTACCCTGGCTCATCACCTGTGATGAGCCTCATCACAAACAGCCACGGGGTAGTCACAGACTCTATCTGTCTCAGTGGCACGTGATCTGGGATCTAACTGATCGCAGTCACCATTGTCCGTTTGACATCCGCGCCTCTATAAGATCGCAGGTCGTCCTCCCAGGACTTTGAGGAAGCCGAGCATACCTAACATGACTCCTGTTTCGTCCATGTTATAGACATTCTCCGGCAGAATGACTGGGCCATGTAGTTCCTTCCCGATTATCTCAAACCGCAGTGTGATCTTATGATAAATGTTATTATCGTGCCGATTTCAATCTAGCGCCTTGACCCGTTTCGCTTTGAGCTCGTGATGACGTTTGTAGAAGCCCTGGGGCCAATCCTTGCCAGGAGGACGGATCGTCTCGTTGGTTGTGGAAGCCTGAAAGACGGAAGAGCGGTGACGCGCAACGATGAGCGCTAACGAACGTAGGTACTTAATCGGAACAGGGAAACCGTTATTAGACATTCGAAATAGGTACTCAACGGGGGCTTTCTCTTCTGTAACCCAGCAGCGTCATCGCTGATCCCCCTTGTTAATCCATCTTTCCCCCTGTCGATCCTTATACAGATTACAAATCACTCTCAGAGCTCATCTTGTTCGTTATTTATGTACGATAGCTCTTCTTAGTTCCAATCCATCGAGTTCTCTCCAACTTCTTTGTGCACGTCCAAAGGTTGCTCGGTGACATCTTCCGAAGGGGTGAGGTACTGTTGGCGTTTCGCCTTTTCTTGTCTCGAGGGTCGTCCGTGTGAGCGGTACCACAGGGTAGTGGAGGGAGACTACTGGATTTTGACAGGGCAGCATATGTTCTAGGCTCCATGGGATCAAGGTCTTCACATAGCACGGCACTGACAGGATCCATTCTACAAATGGTGATGGTGATGGTGATGGTGAAGGAAAGACGTGACGAGCGGCACTAGGTAGCAGGCTCAGAGGACATGTCGCTAATGTGCTAATGGACACTTCTAGAATCCTACTATATTGTAACTTTCTTGTAAATAACAACAAATTAAGTGAGCTGTTATATGCTCGGGAAAGCATAACATAAGCGGAATCGATAAGATTGTGTCTCGGCATGAGGGACGGATGTGCCTGCTCCCTTCGGGCGGAACTCCCGGAATGTCAGTCACTGAGGGTTGAGTGTTGTCGAAGTCTGACGCGATAATCATTCTAGACAGAATTTCCATTTCATGGTCCCGAAATTCGAAGAGCTTCCGACATCCATGATGTAGCAGGGGAGTACAACTCCAGCACCTCTCCATGTGATGAGAGAACTTACCGAGACGGCCCAGTCACATGTATTTTTATCGTTGCAACTAGTAATCATTTTGAGCAGAGACCGAAGAATAATGAATACGAATTTAAGCTTATAAAGGAACGGAATAGGATATGAGATGTTGATCGGTCCAAGTATCTCCGGCACGGCAAGTTTTCCGTTACACCGGGGGGAGGTTAGGCGATGTTCGTATATGGCACCCCACAGTTCGCTGGGGAGTCCTAGGAAAGGGAAGATGCTGTTATTCCTAACGTCAAGAACATCTCTGATGTCGCTGCAAGAGTTTAGTTTCTCAAGCATTTTCTTTGAGGAATTGGCTCCCAGAGCGTCGCTGAAGTACGGGTTGCGCCAATCAGTTTCCTGAAGTTCTCACGAAGGAGTATTTGGACGTGATCGCTCGGAGTATTTTGTCCTTTGGTCACGCCTCAAGGGCTTTGGTGGTGAGGCATTTCTTGGCATCAGTCCTTGTGTAACACCATGCATGACATAGTAGTGCTTGAAGTATTTCGTCAAACTCCCGTTTTTTGATGTCGAGAATGAGACCGACAGCGTTTCCGTCGGTCGTCGTGACGCCAGTCAGACTGTCTACCTCATACCTGTGGGCAGAGCGGCAGGAACGGAGCGATTCCCAAGCTGGGCTGTAGGATCGGTGGTGAGGGAGGACGAAGGATGCGTCATACGGCCGAATATGATAGGGTTCTGTCTGCCCTCTCCTCTGGCACCTGGAAATTATCAGCTGCAGGATGATATAGTTACTAGCGAAACCGGCTTCCCCTCCAAGCGTGCTGCTGAGATTTTGCCCCGCGCCGTCAGCAGACCTCGTTCGTTCGTTCGTTCGTTCGTTGATTCCTACACCCTTGCGGGCCGCTAGGCGGCCCATGTGGGGAACTAGCTATAATACATGAATTTCCACGCAGCTACTAACACTTCATTCGAATGGTACGGGGATCTGAATACACAGCTCTAGGGTCTGTTCTAGAGTGACACTGTTCTTGCTGCCGGCGCAGTGTCTGAGTAACTTTCAGATCACCCAAGAGATTTCAAATCCTGTCTAATCACTAACCCCTGTACTCAATCTTCCAGTATCCTTTACAAATGAAATTGTGTCGTGGACTGTCTGTAGATTCGGTTTCCACTTTTCAATCGGTCCATCTTGTTCCGGCGACGAGTATGCGCCACACATTTGTGCCACTGTAAGATTTCGGAGTTGATCCTAGTTCCAATACTTCTGTCTCTGGCGGGTCCATCTTGGGCAGACTAAAAGAAAATGCTCTATCGATTCTCGTTGGCCGCATTGGCAGAGTTCATCGTCCGCTCGGCCGATTTTGTGCAGATAGCCGTTAAGCCTGCTGTAACCTGAGCGAAGTTAGGCTAGCAGGGTGGATTCAGTTCGTGGCCGTCGGTCATACAACATTCTCATGTGTTTTCCCAGTAACGCCTTGTCTAGATGTCTTAGATGTCGTGCTACGAGCTCGGATTGGAAGTGCACTCGTTTCGATTCTTGCGATTGTCAGCCTTACTTCAAGAGATCTCAGATTAGGATCTTTCTGTCCACCGGGGATCGGCTAGGGTCAGTAGCCCAGTACGCTAGATCATGTGCTACTTCATTGCCATAGAGTTTAAAGTAAGCAGGAACCCATGTAAACTGGATATTATATCATTATTCTGCTGCGTTACGAAGCAGCTGAAAGATCTGCCTCAAAATCTCATTACATTGTCTGCCTGAGGTATAAAGTAAACGTAATGCCCTTTCGCAATCCGAGACTATCTAATGTGTAATGGATCCAGTGTGTAACCCGAGTAAGGGATTTTCTAGGATAGCTTACAGCACGAACCAAATAGCTTCTAGCTCTACCTAAATTAGGTCTAGATTAGGACCGCGGTCCAAAGTCACAGATATCTGAAGACTAAACAGGGGAGGCGTGTATACTCTGATTCCTGCAAGACCATAACGGACCGAGCTATCTATGAACACATTTATCACGTCAGCAGAATTAAGCTAGTTCTCTATCTTACGTAGTGCCTCGTCCTTTTCGTTGATTCGAGGTTTAGAGGGAGGTTGCCATAGAGCTCTGATAAAGGTGGGAATCAGGTCTGACTCGTTTACATTCAGCCACCCGAATTAGGTAGCCATGGCCTCCATAGGCGAACGGTATTTCTCTACTTAATAAAGTTATCTAATTAGTTTCCAGCTGATGTGTTTGCTTGAGCGGTAGTAGAGTAGCAGCTAGTGTCTTCATGTGTGTTCATATAACTGGTCTTAAGTAAAGTCTAGACCCGCTTCTATAAGCGCCGCCGCTGGCACTGCTGTTTTAAACATTCCTATAATAGCTATTACACTGATTTGCATGGCCTGGTTAATCCGGCGGAGGACATTGCCCTATGAACCTAGGAACCAGATAGGGGCACTATAGTTAGTGACGGGTGTAATCATGGCTAGGAACAGCTAGCGTATTACGGTAGGGCGTAGCTCTTAGATCCTTCAGAGCACTAAAGCAGCCTTCTCACCTCATTTAGCTACCCGTGCTGCGTGTGATTGGAATAAAAGTTTTAGATCAAAAATAAGGCCTAAAAGCTTGATTTCCTGCTTAGAGTCAATTAACGAGCCGCTAAAGTGCAATATGGTCTTATCTAAAGGGTAGACTATTCTGCAGGAGAAGTGGATTAGCTGTATTTTCTTAAGCTCAAATGTTACTCCACTTATACGGCTCCACCGCTCTACTAAGGGGATGACTTGTTCCTGTAGTTTTACGGTGCCGGCTTAAGGTAACGTGCTAAATACCCACGCTGTAAAGTTATTTACAAAAGCCATCTTACCTTAGGTGCTGGAGAGTCTCCCTAAAACGAGGTCTGCGTTATAGAACAGGAAAAGGATAGATAAGAGTAGCGAGCCTTAGAGAAGACCTACATGTGTAATGTCTAGGATTTCGGATTCTATACTATTAACTATAACCAAGGCTTTACGATTGGAGCAGAAGCTTAAGACTAAGTACACTATTAGTTTAGGGATCCTTCTCGCACGTAACTGCTGGGCAAGAACATCTTTATTAACACTATTAAAGGCTCCTTTTACGTCGAACGTTACTAAAGAGACGACTTCTTTGCGTTTCCATACTTAGAAGATCTCTTCTGTAACGAGTTATAGGGCATTAATTATAGATCGCTGTTTCCTTACTCTAAAATGACATTTAGGTAGTAAGCTATGTGTTTCGTCTAGATATGAGAGTTACTAGGCGAGAACTGATTCCAGAGCTTTACTTAGCATAGCGAGGAGAGATATTAGTTAATATGCTTTAGCCAGTTAATAATTTAGTTTATCTAGTTTCTAAAGAGGGAGGATCTGAGCTACCTTCTATAGACTAGAGAGATAGCTATATTATAATGCCGCCCTAAAAAGGGCGACTATATAGTTCCCCACAGTAGACTAAAGCATTTTCTAGGTAATAGCAGGTAATCTATCTGGACCGGGTGCTTTATATAGGGCAGCTCTAGTAATTACTATATAAATCTCCTCCTCTATAAGCTTAACCTAATCTAGTTAATTTGCCTCTATCTAAGGAATGTTGTCGACTTCGGCTGTTTAGCTAAAAAACTAGGAAATAAGCTCCTGGGAAATTCCTGCATCGTCGGTGCAGAGTTCTTATAATGTTTCTAGTGCAGGAATCGAGCCAAATTGACTTTCTTCTGCTAGGTGTAGGTATTTGGCCGCCTTCCAGGTATTATTGACCGAGTTAAGGAAGTTGGCCTAATAGGCCCGCCTTTAGTGACGGCATGCATTATGAAAGGTTTTTCTTACGTATTTTACTTTCTTTTTGAGCCTTCTATCGCGGGTACGTCCGCGCCTTTGCGCTCGGGCTTTATTCCTAGTTTTAGTATAGAATTCTCTGAGCTAGCTAAGGTTGGAATTCTACCACCATTTTACATATGGCAACGGCTTTACAAAGGGGGTGGATTAGAAAACCGTATCTTAAATAATCTCCGTGAGCTGGTTAGTGAAGCCGTTGATTTCTTCTGGGCTAATAAGCGAGGTAGAGCTAACTAGTAGCTACTGGAGTTTCTTAGTTACTATCCAGCTAGCTTTGCTCTAGTTTGTGTTCCTAAATAGCCATCTTAGTTCCCGTGATGGTTTATAGGTGTTAAGCACAAATCGTGTCTTAATCACTTCATGATCCGCTCTGTAGGCGGTGTGCCACGTTTAACATACAGCTAGGTCATTCAACAGCCCTCTTATAGCGAAGATCAAATCGATGGTAGATTCTAAATCGTGTGTGATTGTGCCTCGGGGAAGGAGGAGCTAAAGTCCTAGTTAGTTAATGCATTAAATATAACTGAGTAATGCTACTGATTCCCCTTTTTATCAACCCTACTGTCGATTGTTATATAGCTTACAAATCCTCCTTCTAGTACATTCTATTCGTTATTTATATATAGGATAGCTCTACTTAGTTGTTAATTAACAGAGAGAGAGAGTTCCCTCTATCTTCTGGGGTCCCTCAAAGGTTGCTTGGTGACAGTTATGAGCCCGGGTTGCTACTAGGCTTATTTATTACTACAGTAACTACACAAAATCGTTAATTTAACTTCGATCAATTAATTAATCGTTTTTGTCTCAATTTGACGGCTCATTTGCACACGCGGTGCATCAAATCCATTTAATTTAGCTTATCTAGAAGCTTTCATTCGGTATAAGGCCTTTAAGTGTCTTTCTATATCAACAAGCAGACCCTCACAAGACACCAAGCTCTATCTTTGAATCGACATAAAATGGACTCTGAAATCGACTATATAACCTAGAAGGTTACTGTCGTCCTTGATAAACCTGCTAATTAGATACCGTGGATCTTCCTCTGTCAAGACACTGCTTAACAAGCTAATGTTTGGCAGTACTATAACCCCGATGTCAAGAAGGACAAAATCCCAGTTCTTTAAGAACCTACTAAACCTACGCTTGCTGACGTCCTAGCAGGAGCTACGACAGTGTCTCAGCTCAACGCTGGCTAGCAAGCCACGTATAGGGCTTTAATAGATACCTATAAAGACGAACTAGCCGATTATCGCGCCAAGAAGAAGGCCCTAGCAAACTTAGTAATAGAGATTGGTCGTACTATTACCAAGCACTATATTCTATTAATCGAAGGTAAACTCTCAGCACATGAACGATTTATCGCACTTAAAGAGCAAATCGCTCCCACGGCAGCAACGCGCGCCTAAGAATGTAAGGCAAAATATCAAAATGTCAAGATTTACAAGCGTAATTAAAATATCGAGTAATGGATTAAGGACTAGCGAAACACTGTCGCAATTGCTAAGAAGCTTAAAATACCAGATGTATAAGGGAATTATCTCTAAGAAGATTTTCTCCTAGCTATTAAACAAATCGCCCCTAAATATGCAGCAGCTGCTACCTTCGACCTATTTTATAAGAAATCCAAAGAAGAAGACGTACCTGAGATTAATAAACTTATCTCCGATTTTCAGAATTACTACTGACGCATGAAGCCTGATCTAGTAGTAGCTACTGCAGTAAGCTTTGCCACCCTAAAAGAAAATCTATTATCACCAAACAGAAGCAAACTGAGCAAGCCATGCTTATGTGGTAAGATCCATTAGTTCACCTCTTACTTTTATATTAATCCGAAATACTAGCGATCTCGTAACTGGAAGCCAGACCTAATAATTAAAGCAGATATTAAATGATAACTTGCCTAAGATCCATCCCTACGAAGCTGAATCGACGCTATGCTGAAGTGTTAGGAGGCGATTAAGGTAAAGAAGCAATCTAATATAAGTAAATTAAATGGTTTTACCAAACTCTTTGGAAGAAAGCACCTTAACGACCGCCTCTAGAGACAAAGCTTAGCTAATAGTAAGATCGTTTCAAGACACTCTAATTATAGCAACCTTTTCAACAGCAAGAGTTAATGAATTAATCTCCTATCTTAAGAATCGCTGGTTGCTCGACTCTGGATTGAACGCCCACGTCTGTAATTTAAAAAGCGAACTAGAATTAGGCTTATCTAGCCACACCAGATAATGCTATTATAGCAGGAGGAGACACACTTAAAATCGAAGCTTTTAGTAATATAACTCTCCAAGTAAAGACACCAGCAGGAGTCAGTGCTATATAGCTAACAGACGTTGCATATATCCCTAGTTACTTTACAAACGTTGTCAGTCTCTCTCGTGCTAGAATAAGTAATATCCACCTCAATTCAGGACAAGACTGCCTCTACAACAGACTGACGGGGGACATTATATGCAATCTCGAATTCGATAAAGGACACTGGCTGCTAGCAAATCAAAAGAATTCGAACCCTACTTCAGTTTTCGCTTTAAAACAACTTTAAGCTCGTTTATGAAAGCCTTCTCGTATGGACAGACGCCCTATTGGCGCTTCTTATCTCGAATTTCACCGATTGTTTGCCCATGCCAGCAAGGAGGCTATTGATTATCTTCTAGAAAATGTTATTGGAGTAGTGCTGACAGACACTGAGAGGGCTCTAATACTTAAAGAATGCGACACCTGCATCAAATCAAAGATGCACAAGATAATTTCACGACGTACACCTGAATTTCCTGCTACAAGGGCCTTTCTACCGCCTTGTAATCGATCTTATCATGCTAACGCCCTCAGGCAGACCTTGCTATAATGGTGACCTCTATCTTTTTCATGGAATCAACACATGCACCAAGCTATATTTTACTGAAACAATGCCAACACGTGGCTACGCACATGTAATCCCTGCGGTTTTACGTCTCGTTGCTTTTATTAAGCGACAATTCAATCAAGATGTTAATGTCTTTAAATATGATGGAGAATAAGGACTAGGCGTTGAATTTTCAAACTTTTGCCGTGATTAAGGAATCAAGCTTGAACTTCGAGCGCTAGACATTGAGGAGCAAAATGAATTAGTTGAGCGCGCAGGAAGATCGATCCTTAAAAGAGCACGCGCCTTGTGAGAAGAAGCCAATCTTCCTAAGACACTTAGTAATGAGTGTGTGAAGTATGTAGTAGTAATTCTTAACATTACGCCGACAGAATCCCTTGGCTGGAAGACGCCTTATGAGATGGCGTATAGTCGTAAACCACTAATTATGCA